>CM067353.1:41138953-41143953 GCA_034190875.2 Urechis unicinctus
CGACATATACATATTTTACAGCTGACCTAACAAACGCGAGCAAGGTGGTCGGCGCCATAAATGACACGGTGGTGTGTGCTATTATGTATTAGAAAGTAGTTATTGGTAAACATGCAAATAGATTCTCATTTACTGCTGTTTTCTAACGACTTAATTAAGTGAGGTTGATCTATTCATTAACACGGTAGTTCTGACTAGATAAGGCGACCAAATTGTGGTTATTAATTGTATATACTTTCTACCGCTGACAAGGTGGTATTTCAGTATACGTACCATAACAATATGAAATGTGTAGCAATTGTAAATAGCGGCATATATTGTCAGCTGACTAATTCAATGACTTGCTTCTTATATGCAAGAGGCTTCATGACGCGCCCCTACCGCTGCCTACACGCCTCTTGTGTAGCCGACACTGCTGTATGGTATATAATTATGATTCTCCTTGTGCATGTCTCCTCCAATGGTCACTATACCTAATCGTTTTCTATGCCTTATGCAACAGTATGTAGACCAGACCCAACATGGGAATTAGTTTTGTACCCTATTCAAAACATGCTAGCAGACGGTACACCATAGGTGTGCAATCTGCGCTTACTCCTCAATCTCAGGTGCACATGTCTCATCAACACAAGCATCCCATCCTAACACAACTATGTGTCGATGTTCCGTGTCTGAGCTGTCAGCTATATTTCCGCCCAAAGCGGTAAAACCACACATCTATACATGTTGTGATGCAATGGCAGCCACACGCAATGCCGGTTTGCTTCGATGTGCAATAAATTTATTGGGAATCTGGACAATTTCCCACCAGGGGAATTACGGCTTTCCCGTAGTTCAAAGGCTCTCCTGTTACCCAGTAAACAAATCGGCTTACGTGATGACAATTGTATGTGTCTTTCCCTGAACTGGGCCTTCAGTGTTTTTAGACCATGTGTATGCTCGCCCAGTTTATGCTTATGACACCCAAAACGTTAGATTCCATGTAAATCATTAATGTCGGCATATCTACACAATCTGCTGCAGGTCGTATTCGATAATCTCGCGTCCACCATAAAAACGTTACCGCGGCCTGCTGAAATCATAAAGAGAGCTATCTATTATTGGAAACATGAATTTAAAGAAAATGTAACATTGTAAAATTTTGTATAGTTCATTACCTTCCCGTATGTGCATATTATTTTTCATCGATTCCAACATCCAAGTGTCAATTGACAGTGATAGAAATACCCGTAGTCAGAAATGCTCTCTTAATATCTGACATCGTTGAAATTAGCAATACACCCTACTCTGAGAGTAAATTGGCTTGGATCTGCCTGCTTGACCCAGACAGCGCAAACATAGAGCAGTTTGTTTTTAAATATAAATTGCGGCAGTTAGTTTTTACATCAGCGACGCTGCCTCTGCATTTAGCTGTTATGAGTGATTAGCAATGATATGGTTCAAGCACTGCCTTGACGCATTCGCTTAATGATCGATCTTACATCTCTCTTTGACAATTCTCGCCACATAAGTATAATATTCATAACCATGCAATAGATATGTGGCGCCATCAGTTAGTGCGTATTCGAAAGGCTCTTAGCAAATATATATAATATAATAAATATAATAATCTTATTCATAAAAAAGAGTAGTGCAGGATATTATCGTACACACAATATCATAATTGAAGTACGCAAAGGCGCATGAAGTGGATCAGCATTAGTTCTGCAGAATACGAAGCTGTCAGTCAACAAACGAACTGGTGGAAAAAGCGTTTTCTTTTGTCAAAAAGTCACTCAAGGTTAAGCTGGCAATATAATATGCAAATGATTGTGATAGATTACCATATATAAGACCAAGTGATTATTTTGTCTCACAAAGGTGTGATATAGAAAAACAAGTCCGTCGTTTTGCTAAAATTTTGATAATGGCACGTTCAACCTTGTCGGAAAAGGTCAGGTGATTTCCTCGCACATAAAGCGAGTGTGGTTATTGCTAAGTAAAACGCTCGAAAATAGCACTGTGCGAATGCTGTTCGCAACCCGTACATAAATGCAACCAGGATTTGGATGTCAGCTTATTAAGAGAAGCAACATACTCTGAAATAAATCACTACCTACCCATCACTATATGTGTTAGTGGCATTTCCAAAAACGTTAATATTTTCAGGCGTTGTATTCATTGACAGCGCCTTATGGCTTGAAATATAGCATGAAGCCAGCAATATAGCAAAGGAAATACTCGCAACTATTGCTATTACCTAGAGCTAAACCGATGGAGCAGTACCTAGTACTACATCGGATGTTGCATTCGTCGATTATATAATTGTACTAGAATGTACACAAACCGCTTAGATTAGCCATATTGTAGTTCGCTGCTTTATAAAGGTTGACCTTGTTGTGATCACCGAGATATAGGAAACATTTGGATTACCTAATTATTCAAAACGCACAATGCAGGGAATGCTCGGTTTTATGCAGCATGTTGGCAAATTGCAATCATCAAAGCAGTTGGCAGCTACATATAAGTTATGTGAAAAAGCATTCATTTTTAAATACATACAGATACTACCTCATTAAGGGGCGACCTCATTGGTGATCCTGCTAGAAGCCTCTCAGCCAAAAGCACTCGCCGATGGGGCTCAGCCCCCAAAAGTAACAGGATATAAAAGGGAGGGAGCACACGCTAACAGGGGAATCACCGACCATATTTAAGTATCATCCTTTTCGGCCACGTTTATTAAATAAGAAAAAAAATATATTTCATCCTTTTCGGCCCTACAACGTCGTTTGTGTCTTTAATTCATAACGTCGACAAAACCAAGCTCGACATCTGGTGGAGAATCCGGGTAAAATTAAGTAAAACTGTTTACGATACTCGCATGCTACTTGCTCGAACCATGACGCGTATGTACTAGTACTTGTGAGATACATCAATCGACCGCTCCGATATATTCTGAGCCTCCCCATGAAGTCAAGACAGTGACTGGTCTGGTTTAGTCAGTTTGGTTTGGGAACTTCATACAGCTGCAAAGGCTACTGCAAAGACAGCTCGAGATAAAGAGCGTCAAGCGACCTGCTCTTTTAGAGCAAATATTACCATTGGGTAAACACACTGAGCGATATAGATGGCTCCCTTGTATCCGTTGATCTAAATATGTGTGCGATAAGTGTGGTGCTGCTGTCCATGCTTGTGAGCGTCAATAGATATATCCATCCATATGTAACTGTATGTTCCTACACATGGCCATCAGTGACACGTGGTGCATACAGGCCACGATTCCACATGCACATCATTCCATTGATGGTGGCATAAATTACACAATCGAAAACCGGTCATCATCACTTTTGTCAGTGCAGCTGCCCCGGATGATTGCGGGATATAAGTAGTCCTGCAAAACTCCACACAGAAAGCAAAGCAAATTCAAATTATGGACAAGGAGCTTTTCGTCTTTGCTTATTAGATTTAGATGGTTATGTATCGCCGAACCTTCAGGAATAAATAGGTACCTAAACAGGAATCAGAAGCTGTACCACCATTGATATGATGAATTAATGATTGACATTAATAATGGTAGAAATGAATCTTGAATTAACAGCATACGAAGACGGGGCATTAGAATAGTGCTAATGTCGATGAACACTACTGTAATTAGGCAAGAGCCAAAATTGACACTGGCCTGTGTTAAGATATATTTGCACGAGTCTGGTGAATTAAATGGTTTACAAAAACGACATACTGCATCATGTGATCCTGTACTATCCGATGCTCGCATTAACAGGCTTGTAGTTTGCTTTCTGTTTTGTGTGCTAAGGAGATATACTAATGCATTTGGTATGAACTATATGGCAGAGTTTCGAATGCTACTCTAGTGCTGCACTTAAGAATGGTAAAGCGCGACATCCTGGTATCTTGACTTATTTGATTTACTTGCTAAGATCATTTTCTACGAGGGTGGTTGGTGGCGTTTTGTGTCGCTTAAGCGCCTTTGATTGGCAGCTTAAGAGTTGGAGTGACTTTTGGGTGATTGTATAGTAATCGAAAAAAGTAATTTTTTTACCCTTCACTTTTTTTATTCGCAATGTTGCAGTTAGTAAGGACCGCAAAAAAATAACTTTATCAGATCAAGTAAATCTCTATATCATTAATGCGTTCAACCGTGTTTTTACTACCTTGAATGCAGGTGCCGCTAATAGTATTCGTTAAAAAAATAGGTATTCGGAGAAACCATACAAGTCTACGTTCCCGTGCAGTAATAAGGTAAATATCGTTCTTTGTTGACAACACATGCCAACCACCGTGAGTAACTAGTATCGCGATTAGGTATCTTTTGATAGTAGCCTTTTGTGAGTCATATGTCTCGCATGCCTATGCGTGGTATGGCCGCATCAACTCATAATATATCTGCTACAGCGACATGTGCATTCCAACCAACTAATACTGCATGTAAACACATCTCAATCATCTCTGTTGATCAGCCAATCTATGGCGACCATATGCTGAGCAGCACTGTAGAAGTGCACACAGTGTATTATACAATTTGTTGACAGCCCTTTTACTATGTAACGTACTTAAAGAATTGCACACGACCCATATGCGGTAGCACTACGACCTCCAATGAAGTGTACAATGTTTATTCAGCGGGGTCTTATAAATGGCATAGGCGTGTTTGTTTTTGTGTCCTTAGAGACCAGATAACCGAATGCAGCGTTGTACAAATACGATTGCAATCTGCCGATTTACAGACGAATTGATCGGAGAGTTTTGGCCAGCTCGCTTGGAGCAATTACATTTTAAGCTGTGTTGGTTGTACCGACAAAACAGACGGGGGGGGGGGTAGGTTACCTGACTGACATTTAAACAAAATGCACCTTGGATTGGTCAGCACTAAAGTGAGAATGTCCCACTGATCATGATAATAATGAATAGCAGGCGAGATTCAACCAAATGCTGATACATCATAGCATCTTGGTGCATCCATCCATATTTACGCACTAACATTGAGAGAATATAACAAATGA
>CM067353.1:41148953-41348953 GCA_034190875.2 Urechis unicinctus
GTCACAACTGCCATAATTTCCCCCGAAGAGCATAATCGAGAATTAATCGAGATAAACAATAATAGTATTTGTAATGTTCTTCCCCTTTCATGCACACAGTATTATACCAGTCGTTGTAGAGCACGTGTTACTTTTTCGATATTAATGAATAAGCAAAAGTTCATGCAGCAGTAGTCAGTAATAGTTCCTGGTATCCTGTCAATGAAAACACATGCACATTTCTCCCATAAACGATTGCATTCATAACGCATACTAACATGTGTCATCATCAGTTGCCAGTACATAGATGACTATGGTATTTATGCAAATTCATATAACATTTATGTGAAATTCCAAACTGAATGAAAGAGCTCAAACTGATGTTTGATGAATTGATTGTTTTCGCTACTTATTAGCTTAAGAAGGTTGTGGATCATCCAACCATTTCGAAACAAATCGAGCACTACATATCAACATTCATGTAATGTGTTTAAGATTGACGCAATGACATGGTATTAATAATGTCACAAGTACATCTTGAATTAACAGCGCATTATAAGCACTGACTACGATGAGATCTATTTCAATAAACCAAGATCTATTGATTAACATTGCCCCGTGATAAAATATATTTCCAAGCGTCTGATGTGATATATTCGATTTACTATCACAGCAATGCTGAATCGAGTATCACTTATAAATAATAGGCTAGCAACAATACCCAAGCAACCAGCGGTTCATAGTCACTCTTATCATTAAATAAATGCTATACTTTCCAGCCGATGCGTGTCACTAATTTGTTCATTGTGGGTTCAATTATTTGAAAGTGTAAAACGAAAAATATACGGAGAGTCACAAATAGTTTTAAAGCCTCAGCAAACGTTCAGACTGAGTCCGTCCGTGTGTGGTATATTGGATATAACCTACACCACGGTAATAGCGATTATTTGATATACTCGCATTGTAATGGCAGTAGTTGATTTAGCAGTAGATAAATCACAGATTGCGTGCATCGTCAGATTTAACAAAAAGTCTCGCATTGGCAAGCAATATGTGTCCTTCTTTTTCTTCGAGATATCAGAATGTTTACATGTAATGTTCATGATACACGAGGCGTCGCTGCGCGTATCAAAGTAACTATGTAGACACCCTGATGTTTTATAATTACAATGTGTTCCACAAAAGCACAAAACATCACAGATGGCAATTATGCGTTCATATAGCGGTGTGGATCAACTACTTTAACGCCTCTACTATTAATGCTTTGTTTTCTATCATGATTCAGAACAAACTCCATCCCCAGGACTGTCAATTTGTATGTTTTATGCAAATTGTTTATTCAGTGGTAAATGCAGAGATATAAGCTATATTGGTGATGTTACACAGGCCACATGTTTAGTAGATGAAATAATGGGACACCAAAGCTGCCTTTAATGATTATTTATTGAGTTATTGAGTATAAGATACGATTGTATGATAGTATGATGATAATCCGACGATCTAGTTTGAATGTACATAATGTGCAAGCCCTGTCGGTGATAAGGTTTGCATCGTAGTGGAATGCGCACAAATATAAGCTTTGTGATTCTATGGTAGCTTTATCACTGACTGATGACTATCTTATAATTATATCTACCATGACATTTATAATTCTCATTACGCGAATTCACGACCTCATTCGTGTAAATGGGTATGAGTAATATTCATAGTTTACCTCTGAACCATCTGTACTAAAATTTCATATGTTCTTAATATACCAAGAAAAATCTTAGCTAATTCATGGGTCATGCAAAAAAATGCCGGTGAAATAGCATTTGCACATAATAATAAATGCTACTTTTACAATGCAAAACCATTTCGGTCGATACAAGCAGAGACCAAATATCATTGTCAAAAAGCTACTATGTTAGATAAAACTGTTACCTTCTATTTATCTAGAATTGTCAAAGATCAGAAGCACTTAAACATTAACGCCTACGGAGAGCGGTGTTACCAAAGAAGACTTTTTGTTACAGTCAATGTGAGTCTATTGAATATAACTTCGTCGGGTATTCAACCGGATAAGGAATTTCAATCATACTTTTACGATTTCAAACATCATTACAGATATGTAAGGTACTTAGTGCTTTATGTAGAAGAATGATGCATTATTTACTGCTGGCTTCACTTGTCCTACTTTTCGCCCACAATTCACTGCTTTTGAACAAAAGCATTTGCGGTTACGGTTGCCGCTGTTGATGCATACATGCATTCTACTTTCTGGGTGAATTGTCATACCCTTTTTTAACTTGCGGTACATTGACAAACCGGCCAATAAGAGAAGCATCACCGCTGCCGCATATGCATTAATAACATATTATCCAGACTGAAAACCCCTTTGTGATAAAAACTATTGAATTACCTCTGACTAGGCATTCATAAATCCACGAAAGAGTTTTGATAAATCATCTCATTTTGTACTCAACTTACTAGCTCAGCGAGTGCCGGATTGACCCAGTATGTTCACTACTGTCAGTTTATAACATATGTACAGAAACATTAAACATAACCCTAATTGCTTTGCCACTCAAGTTAATATATCACATGAACTGGAAGTAGTTTGAAACGCCGACGCTAACTCTGCGGCTGTTTAATTCCTTTGATCTCTTACAAGTCGTTTGAGTGCATTTGTGAAGGTTAACGTTCCCCTCTGGTATAGTATAAATCATCTCTATATGTCGGGTTAAATATCGTATCTGGATAATTGAAGGTCTGCTTTCATTTCAATTATGACCCTCGGGAATAAATTGTCCAGACAGAAGGACCGACCGCCCGATCACAACAACTGGTGAATGTTACTTCATTTAAATATTCTCTTTTCTGCCCATTTAAGATCGCCTACGAAGCTTATGTCTAAATTGATTGTTTGTAGGCTAGTGGCTTTGAGATCTTGCATACCCGATTAAAACTAGATACCCGCGACGAGGGTATTATTTGCACTCTCATATACACATATGCATACGCACGGTATTTTAAAAACATGAATTGCTAAAGATAATTTGCTACATCAGGCACAGTTGGAAGTTGTATTGTCGCGATATGCTTTCTCATGTTTTACGTTAGCTCACTGTAGGCAATTAATGGGGAGAGCATTTAAAGCACATTGGAAATTAAAACACAAAGTTATTGCGTATTCTGCATATAGCCCAATATAATGCTTATATCACTGTTGGCGTACCTTTATGGTTAAGCCTGGCATAAATGATATGGCTGTTTATAATGCGACATTCGGTGAACGATGGGTAAACATATTAGTTTCAGCTTTAGGTGTAAGCTGGGCATACCGATCGTTCATAAATACCAAATGTAGCGGACTAACACGGAATATCCAAATTTATCCTAGTCTATAACATATCGTACTTACATCAGATTGACAATTATAAGGACATATTATTAGCTGTCAAATATATTCAAGGCGACTGAACCACTATTAATTATATTTATATCTGCAAAGCATGCATCCTCGTACATCTAAATGCATATTTGACCGCCTTGGTTGATGTGTACATCAAATTACACGCGATTAAATTCAGCATTGGTAAGATATCCAGGCATGGTCGAGCCTGGACGTTTGCGATGTAGTGAATATAAGGAGGCCTACAATTAGATAATTCCATTACATCGAAAATGCACAGATGATGTGACAGGTATGACTGACTGAAATCTACAACATGGAATTGAATTGAAAAGGGTGACTTATCGGGTTCATAGCTAACACATCTTACCATTGAATGTCGTATATTATAACAGCTATTTGCATCTCAATGCAAATATTGAGGAATGTAGCTTGATATAACTATTGATATGGATGTTAATTGAAAATTGACTTCGAAATATTTTATAGCAGATGAGCACATTCAAGTTTATTCAGCAGAATTAGTCGCAGCTTCTGCTCGGTTTTATCATCCTTTAAACTCGCCATACATCGAGTATATCATATATCTTTGTTTTGTTCAGTTGCAAAAGAGGACGATAACTGAAAATGCATATCCCTTAGTCTGACACAGCAATTGTCCTAACCGAATCAAGGTCCACGCGTGTAATGCATCATTCAGCAGCTGCCACCTACGATGCGCCGATCACGATCGCTTACGCATAACCGATTCTCCAAATGGATACATAATCAACGTTTTTCTGCACGATGCAGATAAAACAGATTGCATATCTACATGGCGAATTAGCTTTGCATTAATAATTTAATTCAATACTTCCAACAATTACTCATGGCAATAAAACAGACAGGGTTTGCTGATCTCATCACGCTCAGATTGAATTGAATAATAATCCATTATGGTTGTTGTTCATAGCCAATAGCAGCTGCTTAAATCATTTTCAATTACATTGCGCACGGATACGTTACGTAATATGTGCCGATCGTATTTAATTCATCTCTTATAATCCCTTTCTCGATAACCAGCCACACAAACCAAAATTTCGATTGCTTACGCTATACATAAAATAAGTAGACTTAATTTACTCTTGATGCTGCGAAATTCAGCCAAAGTATTTTATTAATTGCATATACGTCTTCTGTTACTTTCCTTTGGTCATTCTACTCAAACATAGCTCCAATCATATGCCGTGTGTCCAAATCGGCAATGTAGCCAACCACATGATCAAAAAACATACCATTTGTTGTTATAAATAATGTATATCGAACAGTATATCTAGCAAAGGAGTACTCTTGGCAATGGAAAACCAATCTTTAACCTAAAACTAGGTATCTCTTCCCAAGACCCACGCAACCATTTAAGATATCATTGCAAATCATTGACACTGTTGTACTCATAGAACTTTGCCCCGCATTTCTCACATTACAATGCAGTCGCTTGACCTTCCGTTTGTAATGGAGAAGCGTTTTTTACTGTTGTCACACCTTATTGTTCTACGGCCCGTATTTCACATCATACACAGATAGACCAAAAAGACGCACAAATTATATCCGATCCTGCATTTGCATGGCTTTTCTACGTAGTTATGTATATTTTTGCATCCAAGGCCTGTGTGTATAGATTACCGTTGTTTAATATCGAACCATGCAGCTTTTTCATATCCCAACCGCCTACCACTTATGCATAACAGTCACTCGGATGTAGAATCCACAACGGCTAATATACCTTTACCATGGTAAGGCATACAGAAATAGTATGCCGGCCAGCCTCACGATGCCAACTATTTCCCTAGCATATACTAAGCAAAACGTTCAATGATAAATTCCCATTTGAACACAACTTTCTCATCTACACAAATATACAACGCCCGATTAAAGTTGTTTCGCTGTTCTGTGACTTCGCTTGCAACATAATCTCACATTTCCCAAAGTTGTAATTCAACTGGTCGATATCTGCTGTGATGCTAAAACGGTATCAAACAAAGCCAGGTGACTGCGCTGTAATATTTATGACCAATACATCATGTGGACAATTTCCAAAAAGTTAATTGAATCCCTGGTTATGCAGTGAACACACCAAGCAATTTCCGCGACAAGATGGTGTGGACATCTCTGCCATTAAGTATGCAAATGTGCATGGCATGGCAAACATCGAACGGTTTATATATAGCACGAGACGGATCAAAGTTTATAAATACCAATAGGTTTGTAAGTGTAACATAGGTTATAAAGTTGCACAAGCATATTATTGATAGTTGGCTCTTGTGGCGTGTTTGCAATGGATTGGATTTCTGATTAATACATTTACAATACCTGATGAATAACCATCTAATTATGTGTCATGGTCTTTGCACTCCATAAGTAAACAATTGTAGATATATTGGACAATTATTTGAATGCATTTTTCAATTGAGCCACAAACTGTTACTTAAATTGTTGTTTGTTTATTATTCGAGCATTTGATGCGTGTGTCCGCCAATTGAATGAATAGCATTCTGCATCAATATCATAATAACTTCCCAATAAATTAAACCTTAATGCTTAACGCACCTCCACACAAACAACTTACTCTTAATGGACCGACATTATGAACCATTCAATTCCTAATCGGAGGGCGAACACATAGAATAATTGATGAATTTAATTTTCGTGTTATAGTTGTCAAGTCTTATCAACCGAATCAACAGGCCGTACAGTTGCCTTTGAATGATCCATACACAGTAATATTTATGTGTATTAGCGAAATAGCCCTAATAAACCCGACCTGTGCAAAGTCAACGTTGCTCGGAACGATATCGCTTAAAACTACTTTGAATGGTATGGTGTCTCCTTGTGATAATTGATGTACATTTAGGTTGTCTCTCTTTATATTAAATATATTTATTCTAGAAATAATATGAGGACAAACCGTAAGCCCCTATGTTACAGATACCAATATACACGGGACTTCGCAGTTGAAACCCACTTGAATTAATCGAATGAAGTAGATCGTGCAGGGGGGGTTTATCTTGGCTTTTTGGTTAGAGTCACAGCATTTTTCCGGCGATGACAGTATGTGATTAAGCTTTCGGCAATTCGACAGAAGGCACCACTGAACTAAGTACGGTTGCTTATACACCAGCTAATAAGAAAGATATATATAGAAAGACATTAAAATAATGCTGCTCCAATCTTAAGAAACCGGGCGAAACAGGCCTACTGTATATCGTCAATCCAACAAGAGATTCCCCAAACAATCTTCCTTATTAGAAACACGTCTACAACGACTGCCATAATTAGTTTGAACATGATATATATACAGATAGATATATATATAGAATATAGAGATATATAGAGATATATAGATATATATATATATATATATATATATATATATATATATAGATATATATATATATATACACATATATATATAAATAAATATATATATATATATATATATATATCTATATAGAGGGAGAAATATATATATCTATATATATATATATATATATATATATCTATATATCTATATATATCTATATATATATATATATATATATATATATATAGTTGTTCCAGGTGTACACTGCATTGACCCTTTCGAGCCGTGATTGATCTGACTGCCCATAAATCAGTGTAATAACCTTCCTTGTAATAACTTACCACAGTTTTGAAGATTTAGCGCTGAACCCAAAAGTTTCCGACCATCTTGCAATCACCCAGAACCAGCTAAGGTGTATATGACAGTGACTCGATGTGTAATCAACTGACGGTCAATTCGCTTTGTCAAACTGCACATAAAGGCAATATCAAAGAGGGAAGAATTACTTGAATTTACGCGCGAAGTAATGGTTTGCCAGGCTAAATATTGTTGGAGTTTTTATAAGTTAGTAATTCTGCAATTAAACCAGTTTATCCATTTCAGTCAAATGCGTTAAAATGACCAAGCCAATGCTTATTATAATGTTACATTCTATTTCCCTAATTTACGAACGATGCAGTAAAATGTCTTTCGCTGTTGGCTTTTCAGATAAGTTAGATTAACCCCACAGAGCTGCCTGGTTTTCGTTATGTTTGTTTTAAAGAAATCGCAAAATTTGCCACTGACATATGGTATAAGAGTATATAATCTATTTCGTAACGGTGACTGCCGTTTATTATCCACCACTCGGGGATAAAGAGTGCTTAGAGGCCATATTATTGATTTATATTGAAAGGTCAAGTGCATATCTATTGAATTGGTAAATTATGCAGTGTAATCCTAAACATAATTAAGCTTCGGACACCAGGGTACCTAACGCGTTGACAAAATTGTCCAGGAAGCAGCAAGACGTTGTTATAAGAAGAAGCAAGGGTTGTTGCCATTTGGCATTATTTTCTATCAGTCAACTCGTTACATAACAAATCAGAGTTAGCGACGATGGTGGCTGGGTTGTTCAGTTCAGCCGAACAATTCCTTTCTATTTTTCAGATACAAACTGCAACGCGGTCATTGTAAATGACCGTACACGCGACAAAAAAAATTGTTGCATTTGTTCGTCAATCAACTCAAAAACAGTCTAAAAACATTATATTAATGTTCGCCATGTCAGCGCATCTGCAAAATATCGATGCTAATGTAGATTATCTAGACAACCCTCTGCGTAGATTAATAAATAACCAGTCGTATATGATTTAATTCACATGTGACTCTAATCAGAGCGTCCATTCTCTACTAGTCAGATTCTCTCCTTAACAGCGCCAAAGGCTTATATTAGTTCACACGAACAGGTCTGGCTATTGGTTGTATTGAGATTTATTACATATGTACATTATACAGTTAAAGCAAATATGATATTACAAAAGTATACATCATGCACCACATCCCCTCCCCAAACGTCTTTAATTAAACTACTCCTTCATTTTCAAGATCTGATTGGCGGATTAGCTTACGTAAATTGCAATAGAAGCTCAAGAAGAAAAACATTAGCCAATAGAACAATTAACAAAATATTGGCCAGTTATTTGTTCTCATCAACTGCATATTTGTATAAGTCAGTTTGATATAAGCAAGTCATATTCTCAATGCAGTACACTATTCTTTGTTGTCATTCGCTAAATACTCATCAGCACCCCAACTTAGTATGATTAACAATTCCATAGCGCATTCGAATGCAAAACCTGTGCAAACCCGTTAAATGTGTTGCATCCTCATTCTGATTCCATTCAAGTGTATGGTCGCACTTGATCCATCGGATATGTCGACAGAGTAAACAGCCGAGTATAACCTTTAATATCGCTCTCAAAAGCTTCTGATAGCTATCCGTACCTTTGTATACCATTTAGTTTTGGTCATGCCGAATCAGGCCTAGACAAAGGAAATCAGTGGATGTGATATGAAGCACCAGATATTCGGCATGTCCGCACATTTAAAACCACGGTGGTACAAATAACATTCATTTACGTAAACAGCCACTGACCTGATCGGCCACACCTGTTGCTGCACCATAATTATCCGCTTCCGCTGACGTTAAATGAATAAATGTGTAGAGCATCCAGAAACATCGATAATTCCATCTAATATTAATGTCATTAAGGGTTGCTGATCTCATCATGCTCAGGATGAACTGAATATTACTCGCAATGTTGTTTTAAAACATTGCCAATAACGGCTTCTGACATAATGTACTTTGTGCACGGATAAGTTCCGTATTACAAGTGCCGATTGTATTTAATGCCACACTTGTAATCCATTGCTTGATAACCGAATAGTCTTTCAGTCTAATCAACCGAATCAATATATACCCTGTGAAGTGCAACAGACTGCTATATTTTCAGATTAATTCATCAATAAGAATCGAATAAAAGTGAAAACCGATTATCTTTGCTAATGACATGCAACTTACGGATGGCGTTATCTTGCAAAACTGTTGATGGTAGCTTGCTTTGAGATTTCGGCATTATTAGTCGCTAAAACAGGCCGAATAACACGCAAGAGATCATAACGGTTGCACATATTTAAATCATAAAGAATAGTCTCAAACAAACGTAAAGGGGTGTATGTTTCAGTACAAGCAAGCATTGTTACGCAATTGATGTTAATGTGCCTAGACATACGATTGCTTTTTAAAATAGGATATGACCCGTTTCGAACATCAAGCGTAAAATATACAGCACACCGGCTTTATTATGATAGCCCATTATCTACTATCGGTATGTTACCATTAATATGGAGGCCATGGTCGGGCATAATAATGAACAATTAATGTTTAACCACCTGCAAACGAATTTGTGCTGCAATCTAATTTCAAAATTTTGTTACCTGAACCACAACCTTGCTTTGCCGTCTGTTGCTTTTCAAATATTCGTTGTGTGAGCATCAACTATTTAATGTGTCCTTTATAACCACGTCCTTTGCTATACCGTCATTTATATGTATTTCAATCTGTATTATTATTGCAAACATATTCTAATAAATACCAACGGGATGATAAACGCACTTCCCCCACAACGAATTTATCAGAATGGAACAATATTGGAAGCACTCATAGCAAATGCAAAATAGATGAGTTTGCTATTTGTGTAATAGTATGCCAGTCCGGTCAAACCGGGCTAACGCAGTGTCTCATACCTATAACGATGTACAGAACTGACTTTCTAAAAACTTCGGCTAAATATAAGACTACAGCTATCTTTGAGATGCGTTGTCTACTGGTTCAGTCACTTTCATAGATACAATTGGCAATTTACTTTATACAAGCGCGATAGAACAAGAGTAGCAACTCAGGAGCGAACCAACATATATATATATACATATTTATATATATATAAATATATACATAAATATATGTATTTAAATACATATATATGTACATATATATATATGTTTATATATACATATATACATATATATATTTATATATATATATAGTGTCTTTGTATATATATATATATATATATATATATATATATCTATGTCTATATATATATATATATCTATCTATATATATATATCTATATATATATATATATATATATATATATCTCTCTATCTCTCTCTATATATATATATCTATATCTTTATTTATATCTATATATACAACTCCAGAGCGAACCAGCATGCTTTGGATAGAACAGCCAAACAGCATTCGACTTCATAATGAGTCCTTACGCAGTTGTCATTTAGTTATATAAATATTTTATATATATATATATATATATGTATATATATATATATATGCCTTTTATTGCAGACATATATCAACTCAAAGTTTAATTATATCCATGCCCTGCCTGTGTCTAATGCAATGATATATGGACAAGCCCCCCCATACAACAGGCGGCTATACATCGGTTGCACATAAGTGTCTCAACTACACAAACATGTTATGCCCACACATTGTGGTGTGGTGGCTATATGTCTTCGCTACAGAATATGTTTCCACTGACGTTACGACGTTCACCCACAGATCGATATGTAACGACGGCCACAAGCAGAGCTAAGCTGCCGCGCTGTATATTTAATTTATGACTCATACATCACGGAGCCGTCTACTGCGGTATGATATTTCCAGAGTAGGTATCGACTATTCAATGTGTGAATCATGGCCATCATAAACTGGCTCTGACCGTCATTTATATGTTTTTCGAACTGGACCAACATTATCAGCGTTACTAAATTCCTCATAGAAGCGGTGCATACATATTGAATGAATTTTCGTGTCAGTGTCTGCCAACCCAACCAAATGAATATGCTTATGTAGATCGATGCAGTCCAAACCATCTAGAATTGTTTAAAGTGTATTTTCAATCTCCTGATAGTCAACCATATTTTAAAAGAGTTTGCTGAAAATAAACTTTGACTCGTCGAAGGCTATCATTTATTCACCAAGCTTGGTCGTTTTGTCATTTTGTTTTCAACACCCTTCTTAATTAGTTTTCCATAACCTCCTCGCCACATAACTTGCATCCTGATGACGCAGCTCGCATATGATATCTATTACTGTTCTGCTTCAATCCACATTATGAGTTTTCCCATCTAGGCGAATACCCTTTAGCCCAATATTTGAACGTACTAAGAGTTTTCCGAAAACCACCAATGGGAAATTTACCAACTGTTAATAAATGTTGCGTCATTAACAACATATTCTACTGAAATAAGTAACTTATCGTTCATAGTGCAGGGCAGCGATTTTCAAAAACTATAATGGGGTTTATTTTATTTGTAATTTATTGTTCACCACATACTTGCATATAGCGCCCGCGTTTGATTATTCAATGAATGAGAAATAGTAATATATGATGTGTTTCCGTAGATCAGCATAACCGTCGACCGATGTATAATATTCGCCCATTAGGGCAGATGAACCTCTATAATAGAATCACAAGCACACATAAAGCAATTAATAATGGGGCCGTCAGCTTATTTTTTTCTATTAATATTGCTACAATGAAAAATATATACCGCAGAGGAAGAGAGACCGACACACTGGTTGAACATGTTGCATGGTTCTGTTTAAAGCAAAATGATCCTCGTGGCTACTCAAATCGCCCTCAATACAATTCAGATGCTCACCATTCCTTTAAGATGCAAATAAAGCGGGGATGGTTCTAGTACCCACTTTAGCTGTATTGAATGAGCACCCACTAGCGTGGGTTTTATGCTTGGGCGAAGCGTCACCTCTCTGACATAGATTGTTTTTTTAGCAAATGATTACGCTGTAATACACAATGCGCTTCAACTAAGCTGTTTAGCGAATACGCCTTTCATGTTGCACAATCGTACTTTGTCAACGCAGTGGAAGGGTTTTGAACATATCAAGGGCGGTATATATGAATGCCGAAAATCAAGCTGAAGGACTGGTAATGGACCACTTGCACAAATTATAAACATTTTTCAGCATGGCGTGGATATATTTATATAAATCGCTTTTGAAATCAAGCTAGTATGATTTTTGACCAGAGGCATTATACTAAATCTCATCAGTACAAATACATATAGGACTATAGCTGCTGCTGTTTTTGTCATCTTACCAAGTGGAACAACAGTACTAACTGCCGTGAATACCGGACAATCGAAGACTACACACTTTGTTGATATGTGCAAACATCATGTGTGAATGTAAGATAGTTTATGTAAGTCAGTCATTGTCCCAAAACTTCTGATTTATGCATATATATATATATATATATATATAGTATATATAAGATATATATATATATATATATCTTATATATATATATTGTTATATATAGATATAATAATATATAATATATAAATATGATATATACACATATATATGTAAATATAAATATATATATACATATATATATATATGCATGCATATATATATATATTTATATATATAAAGACAGATGATATATGTATATATATATATATATTTTAATATTTTATACATATACATATACATATATATATATATATATGTTTGTATATCACATATATATAGATATATATATATATACATATATATAATATATCTCGATATATATACAAATATATATATATATATCTCTACATATATATATATACATATTATATGTTCCAGCACGACGCGATCGTTAGTAGACACACCCTCAGCCTTTTGTAGATGAAGGGACATGCCACTGCGTCAAATAAAAGTCAATGCACATTTGCTTAAAAAATTTCTGAAAATTGTGTTTTAATTTTAATATGATAGTATAAGTGACGTCAAAAGATAACCTTTCACGAATGATTCTCTTGGATTATGAATATTGTTGCGATATGTATATTTGAAGCATTAAACGATTGGATCACTTAATACCGAAAGCACTATTTTTTCTCACAATTCAACTATCAACAACATTGCATAAGACCGCGAAACGCTACAAATTGTTCATAATGATATCTACCACAAAAAATATTCTTTTTCTATTCCATCATGACTGAAAATGACTTAAACATATCCGTATTTTTCAAATATACGCAAATATATGTGGGTACGAAACGTTAGATTTGTACGCATAAATTAGTACCTTGACTATTCGTGGACTACCTTTAGAGAGAAAAAAGTACATACCAGGAATGAAACGGGAGAAAAGACATCTAGTCTTGGATGAACGCGACATAGGATTGTATGCCTTGAAGCTATTAGAGATCCGAATATTATGTTGGAGCTTCAAGCTTACGAGAGACACAGTAATTAGATCGATTCTAGAACCATACAATTAGACTGTACCTCTTAAATATCAGTGGTCCTTTCGCCCTTACTTTTGGCTCTGTGGAACCTTAGATAAATGATGCGCGGATAAATTAGATGGATGTACTTCTTGTTTGCTCAAACTTTTATTGTTTCTGGTGTTTTGCGAAACATTTCAAGTTGAAAAAACAATGGAATGAGGCGAGAAAATGTGGGACACATTTATGATCACAGCATTTTAAATATGGATCACTTTCGAGCACCTCAATGTGCTTAAACTTGTAAGAATCTTTTACGATGAATATTATCTGAACTGTAATCTGACCAAAATAAAATCGATGTTTATAGATTCAGACCATTGTCATGCTGCCCTTAAAACATATTTATAAGTGTTAATGCTGGTCTGGATAAATGAACAAAGTCACTCATTCAATAAAGGTTCAAGGTATAAGACAGAATTGAAACTATAATAAAATACTAGAATTCGACGCTT
This sequence comes from Urechis unicinctus, assembly GCA_034190875.2. Lineage (NCBI taxonomy): Eukaryota > Metazoa > Annelida > Polychaeta > Xenopneusta > Urechidae > Urechis > Urechis unicinctus. Next base: position 41,162,998 of record CM067353.1, read on the forward strand.
TCACCATCGATATAGCTTGGTTCAGAATATTGGGATATTTAGATGGCGTCCCTACACATACTTTGGCTCACATACTACTCTCTGGTCGCGTGTATGGGTGCAACGTAAAGAGTAATATCAACATGCTTTTTTCGTGCCAATATTACTGCATTTAACTACTTAATCCACTACAATAACATCAGTAATACGATGGACGGACATAATATCGGGTAATCAAGTTTGTGTGATAGTTTGCACTAAGCACCAAACAATGCTCAATATTGTGTATGTGATCGGTGCTTGTCTTTGCCAGTTTGCAAATTGCCAATATTTCTAAGAGGACATGTATGCAGCAAAACACCATCACTTCTATCTATTTGTACTTCCATCGCCATCTTCGCTTGCAGTACCGTAGACGCCCATCGATAATGCAGGATGTGACAAGCAATAACATCATGGATGCTTCTATGATATAAGAGTTATATAATAAGTCCTCTTCGAGTTATCTTCATTAGCATCGGAATGATGCATTGGTGAAATTATTAACCTTCGCCGCAATATGCATGATGCCATTGTTGCGGACGAGATATTTGAGAAGCATACGGGAATACCATAAACGACCAAATAGAGAACAGTTGTGCACTGGGAGCTACTCAAATGCAAATGTGTTACAATTAACCATAATGGCCCGATGGCTTTCGAGAATTTGCGGCTTTATGGATGTTATGATGCAGCAGTTGCTGGTATAAAATCCCAACCACGGGGTTGGTAAGAGTAATAGGCTGTCACATTATGAGAACACATCGTAAGGTCAAGGCCCTCGATTTTGTCAGATGTATTAGTTCATTATGCATTCTAGTTATTTTGGAAATTTGGCTGCCACCACTAGGTTACCTTACCTGATAAAATACAACTGTTCAGTAAACCGTAAACAGGCATACATTAAGTCTTGAATTGCCATGTGTTCCCTGTCATCATATTGTTGTTTATAATGATTGCATTAGTAAATTATAGGGGGAAAGTACTCACAGCATATAAGCTGCGGTAATTGAGATTTAGTGTAACGTATATCTTGCTACATTCTGCATATGGCCGAGATTTTTTAGTAAATGTCGAAGGTAATTGTAGTTTGGTCGTTGGTGTAAATCGATAAGTTGTTTTCCATCAAACACCAAAACTTGCCTTTACCATGATTATAGTGCATGACGATGAACATACCAGGGTGACAATGTTCAGTTCATATCAACAATACTACAAAACATTAGTCTGACGTTTACCATTACAGACATCATCGGAAAGCGTGATTCGCCACAGCAGTGCAACAGGAAGCGCATCGACGCCATTAACAAAAAGTACACTTAGTGGAGGGAATTGGATTTCCGATTGGTAACATTATCGGAGAAAACCATCGCCTTTAGGCGTGAGAGCTTTTTTCCCCTTTATTAGATATCTCCGATTTATCGCTACTTTATACGGTTTCGTCTTTCATTACCAGGGTCTCACCTACATTATTAAATAAAAACAAATGTAATCAATCTGATAGAAACGCATAGCGAATAAATTGGTTATTTGAGAGAAACAGAGCAGCCACGCTGAAACCATACACAGCGGATGAACTTCCGCAATGTATTGTACTAGGGGTCGTGTTGGTAATAAACGCAGACGGGGAGCTTATTTGCTGTCTCAACCGCATGAAAGCAAAACTTGAGTCTTCTTGTTGGATAAATGAAGTTCGGAGGCTTACGACCGCAATATTTCCCGGAAATGCGTACCCGGATATGAACAAAAATCTGTATGCTTTTAATATCAGAATATGCATCGATCTAAATTCTGTACCAACAATCGGGTCATTTCATCAGGCTGTTCTTATCGAGTAAGAGAGATCGAAATCGTGCGCATATGGACAGTTATTCTTTGCTATAAGGTTTCGAATTATTACGTCAATCACACGTCATAATGCAATGCAGTGACCTAGTTTGGCGCATGGATTGTCAAGGCACACAGTTGTACAAGGAGCGGACGAAAATGGTACTACTTCATCGTGGAATTATAATGTTATTAGTTGTTACCTCTAAAATGTTATTATTCATATCGGAAGCCGATATCATTCAATGAGTCTTTAATGTAACGATATCGTCGGCTGTCATAAGCCTTTGCAGAATATATTTTACCACAAAAGAGTACATGTGTCAACATAGTTCAATTAACTCGACGAAAACAGCTGTGAAATGGGTTAGGGTGCATTGACGAGTTAACCCGTCGAAACTATGCATAGCAACCTGTCATGAACGAGGTGGCTCGTCGGAAACAGTTAAGGAGTCAAGAAAGAGATATATGTATCGATGGATTATTTTGATTTGCAGCAGGTATGGAATAAAGGGCGCATTTAGTATCAATAAAGGATATACACAAAGAATACAAGTAATCGTTTCATAAAATCAACATGATGAATACAAGGTCTCTGATCCGAGTCATTCTTTACCTCTGCTTCCTGGGAGTACATGGTTTTATGGAAATTCCTGTCGTATATACGGTGTTTTTTTATGGCAGACTAAACAGCGGACGAATTGTGGAGATTGCGCAGAGGTAATGTACATTCCGGGGTATATTGCTAACAACATCCCGACGGTTTTGATGTCTAGCATGCAAACATACAAATGACTTACACTTAATAAAAAGGGCAAAGCTAATGCAAAATAAATACATTTTAGCAGAATAATATTAACACTATTGCTATGTGTTGAACTTTTGGTAAGTCAATAATAAGCGAGAATGATCATCGACATTTTCATATTGTGTGCGACCAAACGTGTAAGTCTATAGCTTATGCACCTTACAATGTGCTAAACACAAATTCGGTTTTGTTATACAATACATGATTATAACAACAGCATCGCTCATAGTGCATGTGTACCTTTGTTTGGTACAATGACGACAATTATATAGATGGCTATTCCAAGCCGATTTGAATTGTGTTCAAGATTAGATATTAATTGTCTAAAAGCATTGTCTTATACATCTATATTGTATATACGGGTAAGCAACCTGAGTATGCCTGTCTCTGTAACTACAAGGAATATCGATTTAGCAAAATTCTGGCTGGCTTGTAATGATTTTGTTATTGTCAAAATCAAACATTGCGTTTATCTGAAACAACCTAATAGCCTACTTGGTAATAATTTTTCAGAATATGCATACATATACATACGTATATAAATATATATAAATAAATATATATACATAAATATATATATATATATATAAATATATTATATATATATATAAACATATATATGTATATATATATGTATAAATATAGATATATATATACATTTATATATGTATATATATATATAGGTATATATGTATTCATATATATATATATATATATATATATATATATATATTATATATATATATATATATATATATATATATATCTATATCTCTATCTATATATATATCTATATATATATATATATATATATATATCTATATATATATATATATATATATATATATATATATATATATATATATATCAAGCGCGATTCGTGAGCCCGCTTCAGCCATGATGTCATGAGTATCTACAGCTCCAATGTTAATCCACATTTGTGTAAGAGTGAATGTGGTGCATTCCATCATGGTACACACTGAATTAACACGATCGATTCAATACAAGTTATCAGTCTATGCAGCCATGATCATGTTACGAGGTCGCTGAATGCTACACACGAGGCATACATAATTTTACCAAACCCTGTTATGGTCGCTCTGAGCATGAATACTAAGGAGCAAGTTCAAATGCCAATATCTTTATAATCTCTTCGTGCTCCAAACACGGTTTAGCAGGGCTGGCAGAGCCAATGGCGGTGCATTATTTTGTGTTGAAGGTGTCAAGTTAATAAAACGCTTGCTACAGTTTCTATTACATTTTCCAACTTGCTGTGTAGCCTGATACTACTGGGTACACCACGGGACAAGATGTGTCATCAAATATGCCTAATCCGCAAATATGCAACCATATCGAACCCAGTTAAAGCGATGTAATTGAATCTATTACAGCTAATATCACAGCATTCAAATGATATTGAGCGTTTGCAGCTAACCAGAAGATATGCCGCTTGTTTATCAGTGTATGTGTAAACTCATAATACATCATGTGTTGGTTATCGCATGGTCACGGTGGTGATATTGGGAAAGAACACGAGGATCCGGACATTTATTGTGGCTTACCTTTCTAAGGGTGATAACTATCTGATCACGTTATATTCAGAATAAATCCCAAATCATATAACTGTAGCATATTTTGTTGTTCTTATAATCGATTCTGGTATCTGATTAATAGGCAGTTATTTGCTTTGTAATCAATCAAATGAATAGATAAAATGCCTCTGGTGCAATTAATACTGCAGTGGTGATTATAACTGCGTACCTGTCGAGATATTGTGCTTGTGGGAATCATAGGCAATTTCAAGAGACTTGGATGCATTTTGAGCTGTGCTTGTCCTTTTCTACATTAGCTTTGATCCGGAATATCATTGAAAATGATTGATAAGGCCAAATCCGATAACACACGTGCACTGATCACACACTGACACAAAGGTCTGCATTGTTCATGTTGCTAATGTGGTTTGTTGAAGCACATGGACCCTAAGGAATTTGCTCTTCCCAAGACAAATTGTTCCATTACAGGCTGCTTGGCGCACATGTTTATATGCATGGGCTCTGTTATCTCGCAGGCATGATAGATTAAGATGGATGAATCGCGAAATGCTCCAGGGGCAGCATTACACAAATAGTTAAACATTTTCAATTTCATTTCATTTAAGCAGCCAGCCAATATATCGTCTTCTTAAACTACAGCCAAAACTAGCAAAAATTTCATCCACGTAAAGTTATTGTATCTGTACAAATCCCGGCGACAAAACCGACCATTAGTAATAATCAATGTGGTACCTTAGCGTCTGCAGTTATGACACGATCAGGCCAAACGGGTTTAAGATGCAGATCAAATCGTTGCATCAAGGCAAATTGAACGTTTGTCGTCGTATTCTATTTCAATCGAAATATCATCACAAGACAAGGAACGTTCAGCGTGGGTTTTTTCTCAAAGACATGTGTTTCTGTTTTTAAATATAGAATTAATCAATTGAAACATTTAGACTATTCATACACTATTCAACTTGTAATTGATACATTAGAAAGAATGACCAGTTAAACCTTAATTAGGTTTTTGCAAATATCCTCGCCAAATTGTAGCTTTAAGTATCCCAGACGAAGATAACTTTTAATAAATAATCTTGCAACAACATCATAATGAAAATATATCCAAAAAGCATGGCAGCTTCAGCAAGCAACTGCAAAAGCCAGGACGGACATTTTCAATACACCCGACTCTATTCGTCGCTGAATCCGTAATCTTGAATTTTATCTTGAATAATTCTCTGTAATTTTTGTCTTCAATTAGATTTTATTGTCATTGACTGAATGACTCCGAATATGTCCTAAATCACTCATTTGATCATAGTATGCCGACAACTATGCTTAGGTAGCGAAAAGCGCGGTCCGCGTTGGTTGGTCGATTGCATAAACATTATAAATATTACATGCACATTTTGAACACCTTGCTAATATAGTAAAGTTGTTGATAAAACCGACCCAACGCACCCGGATTTTTTCATTGAAACTGCCCCAACCAATTCCCACTTACCTCAAAAGCAAGTATTGCGGTTAGTCTCTTATTCGAATAAAGATATTCAGAACATCAACAAAATAATCAAAAATGGACTACTGTTGCCAGTGGATTGAAAATGATAAATATAATCAGGATTCAAAGTCAATTTGTCAAAACACAAGGAAAGTGAGTATAAGGCAGTGGTTTTGTCGTCTGAAGTAGATATCCGGATGAAAAAGAGTTATCAAACAACAAGAGCAGTAGATATAAGGCTTTTATTTCGTCGCCAGCCGTAGTTCAACAAAGCTAATTCCCTACTGTTCATCACGGTATGAAGCAATAGTTACATTACCAAAGGAATATAGCCCCATGTTTAGCGCAAATATGGATTTCGCTCGAATCCTTAAGCGAAAATTTGCAAGTAAGCGCGATTTTGCTATGACATGTACTAAAATATATTTCTAGTAATTGAGTCAGTTCTTAAGCTGTTGGTTAAACTGAGACTTTAAACTGGGCTGTTTATTTACTGGCAAGCATTTTTGAAATGGCCCGAGGCATAACAAAGAATGATCTTGTGATATGCTTTTTATTGTGTCGATGCGCAATGTTTTCTTGTATTGCCATGTATTAATGTCTCTACTCAACTAAGGCAATTAAAAGGAATTTATCATTTGCTTATCGATAAGGATACTACATTATAACACAGTTATTCATTGAACAGCCCACATCTGGTTTACAAGTAACTGCCGTTCAAATAAAATTTCATCGGTACTGTTGTATGGAAAAGTAATAACGGCAATATTTATTAGTCTTGTGTACTGTATACAATGATATGCAATTACGTTTTGAGCCGTTTTAATTTGCGTTTATTTACGGAGTAGTGTCTATGATCATGTCCGTGACTGTTTACAACAGCGTAACATTTCAGGGCTTTACTCTTTATCAACAAACGTACATTGCTCGATAGCGCCAAAAGGAAATGTGCCCATGAGAAGATTCGGCTTGATTGCCATTATATAATTTTATGGACCATGGTCATAATTCACACGACCAGACTTGCAGGATGATTGCATTAGCAACTGACGCCATGGCCAATGAGGTTCGTACCAGATATAAACATATGTTTGCAAACGGCGAATGCTGCACATTAAAGGTGACTTAATCTGAAAGTACGATGAGTATAAGTTGATCCAAATGTTGATGTTTCCATTTTGTGATGGATATAGTCGTCAATTGTTTAAGGAAGAATATGTTGATGTAATACACAATAGTACACAGTCACCAAACGCAAGTATCACATCTAGCGACAGAATGATTAACACTGGTATGTAAATATACCTAGCGTGTTTGTACCGCTCTATCTTCTTATCGTTCAGTAGATGAAATGGCAACAAAATCCACAAGTAAAAGCCATAATGGATTTGTTTGTATTCCGCTTCAGCACGCTGCAATTGGAAAACATTACTTAGAACGCAATGTTCTTTAGAATCTGAGGGCCGTGTTTAGCGTCTGGCATGCAGACCAGTATGCTAAAGCATTTACGGGATATTTTGAGAGAACCGGACCATTGTATATTTTTCTCGGCTGACCTGGAATGCATCACGTATTTATATGATGCAGTATTATGTAATGACAAGAAACGTCATGAATCCTCTCACAACCATGCCATATTCACTAAGTGAACCGTGCCACATTGCTGTCAATCCACAAAATTATGACTATTTACCGATTCAGAACTGACCTACGTTTTCTAAGTTCTTGTTTGCGATTTGGATAGACGTTTTCAGCGTTTTTAAGCATCTGCAGCTAGCTTGCTATATAACTTTCATCAAAACGCCTTTAGTTTTAATGTGGCTGGATATTCTGAAACAAACGTTTCTTGTCGACAAGAACCAAAAGCTCGTTTGGAGTATGCTCCATGCTGCAAAACTCTTGTCGTTATACAGCTTGCGGTCACTTGTTGGTGTCGTGAACGCCTGTAGTAGCAATCATGGATTTACATAACAAAACGCCATACACACAGGGCGCATATGGAAATGCGCGTTATCTACATAAAACAGCAGTCAAAGTAAACCGAGCTAAGTCAATTGCCACGTGCAACAGCAATAAAGAGGCAGATGATTAATGCTAATAACTATTGGCGTTTAAATCATCGCGGCGGTTGCTGTTTTTTCAGTAAGAACAATGTTTCCGATTAAATTCCATATGTACTCTTCTGAGAAAATCCGCATTACATAATTTTAGCAAACCGGCAAGACTGCAATGTTATTGCAGGGGCTAAAAAAGGATATATCCAATGACCCAACATATAATCATAGGTATACTAAACAGTCTGTCGAACGAAAACATTTCCACAGAAAGCGGATAGGGACGAGAAGGAATGAAGCCTGCCGCGGTAGAGAAATAGTAACCGCATATATCACGAAATTATGTCTCATCATATATTGATTATCATTGGAGTATTCAGTAGAATGAAGAATGCTACGCCACAAAACTGCTACATATATATATTATCATATGGAGTATTCAGTATAATATATAATGCTATAAAACTATATATATATATATATATATATATATATTATATATATATATATATATATATATATATATATATATATATATATATATGTTTGCGTGTGTGTATTATTGATAACCAAACGAAAATGTGTTGCTCTGACGGAATCGATATTTCTATAATGCTTGTCATAGCGGTTGGATGTCACGAGAATGGCAATAAAATATCCATGTTATTATGCATCCATTGTCCTGTAAGGCAATGTTTGGTAACGAACTGTAACACTTTAATAGGAATGTATCGATACATACATACCATGGGTAAATATGCACTCCATGCCTTCGCAAGAACGCTAAGCTATCATGTATTTGGACACCGGCACACCAAAACGAATATCATCAGCTGAAGATCGGCGGGCTGAATCAAGGCAAACCACTTAACACTGATTGAAGGCAAGGTTGACTTCAAACAACATGTTGTATAACAAGTTCGTCATCTGCAACGGTAATGTAATCGCGGTTTATATAATATTGGTTTATCTCGTAAACGTAGATTAATTCATATTCATCGTACCTAGAACTAATTACTATATCATAAAGAAAGCACTATATTATAAAGCTGTGTTAAGTAGTAGTGTTTACCTGAATAACTGAACCTTCCTAGTTTATAACACACTTGAAAACTGTGCATGCGCCGCAAGGTGGGTGGTAGTAAATCCAGCCAATTATCCGTTGCATAGAGCGAGAGATGCGAGTAGAATATATTATTGAGCACAGAATCATGCGCATTGGTGAAGCGTCACTATATGTATCACATACTTGACAATCACATCGACGTTATATTATCACACACCATGAAGCATGAACACGTCCAGGCATTCTGTACTTACGAAAACCCTTCCGACTTTTGCTCCAAGGCAGCCGATATCCCGGTCCAAACTGCGCGCCAGCATCAACAAAAACCACTTTATGGGTAGGTCTCAATCGCAGAATAGAGTGCAACTTAATGACATGTCATTCTTTGTTAGTATCATAGAAAATCACTGTCAAACATTGTAAGCACTGGTTTCGTTAGACATAGCCCGTCGCTTTGAGTATGCTATTTCAGGTGAACGTTATCTTTTTCTCATCAGCTTCAAATTACCTAGAAATTACAAAACTGTCGGTTCACTTATCCTTGAGACGCTGAGGTGGATATCACAAGCATGGTACGCTATATATACTGCACAAGTTGTGTTTCCTAGGTACAATGATAGAGTTACTTCCTGTGAAATATGGAGTGGCGAATTATATCCGTTGGGTCCTTTGTGCCGGGAATTATAAATGCTTTTATAACTTTCAACATCGTGGGTCATGTCCGACACTGAAACAAGCAAACAATCAGACAAAGAATGCTACGACCTCGGCAAATAGCTACGGATTAAGGTCAATCACGTAGAGGTGTAAATGCCGACACTTTTTTAGCAGAAAACATCAAACGGGGGAACCTATGGAACACAAGTTTTACAGACGTCAAGCAGTTCATAGTTGAACAAGCAAATGCTTACTCGAGCGACATGGTCAGATTGTTACGCAATTCTTGCATAGGGCTCACAGCTTTGTAGGCAACTACACTATCTGTGACGGCTTTCATTAATATCAGAAGCGTTGTTTATATAATGTTGGCTTCCCTTCTTGTGCAGCTGTAATGATTCTCGGTACCGATAACTAACACGTCCTTTTTAAGCACAGCATATCGTCCTTGTTTAAATAACTCAGATGTCTCATAACACTAGATTTTTAATATGATTGAAATATAACCATCTTGGTTACCCGCACTGTTGTTCATTGCCGATGTTCTTGTGGGGATGAATTGATGCTAATTCGTTATAAATTGTTGGTTGTTCTGTATGGTCAGAACGATTGATTGGTGCAGTTTGTAAAACATTGAGGTATATGAAGATTGAGTAAGGAGATGAGGAAGACTGAAATGCATATTAAAGCCTTATTTGTGGTCCATTCTGGTAACTAGATAAACGCACCAATGGAGGTCATGATTGTGAAAAACATCGGGAAGCAGACGAGTACTCGGATTGAGTTCAGAGAATAGTTGGGAGCCATTGTAGTTCTTTGTTCTAGCGAAAGTAATTGACTTTGGTGATTGATGTTTTATGTTACCTATCAAACCCATGGACGTCTTGTTGATAAGAACCAGTCAGGTATGAGCCCTGCTCAATGGTGCCGAAGATTATAGATGTCTATCAAAATCTATTGAACTTTGTATTAACGGAAGCCCTGAACAGCTCGCTGAGATGAGATTCCTTATATAACAAGCAAACAAATCATTCATTTAAATTAAATGAATCTGCCAACCATCTAATAATTTCTGAAACATTATATTGTTACTATTAACAGTGGTAGTCATATCGCTCCAATATGCTCTCTGGAATGTAGTTCACTATTTTTATTCATTGTTACATTGTCATTGTTAATCGCATAGGAGTCAAACTATCTGAGCCGGTTAGTGCCAATACGGATGTCATAACACGGACGAAATTTTCTTCAATGTATCTCGATAATGTTTTAGACAATAAGAATAATGTCCAAGGCAACTGAAAACTAATAGCTGTTTATGTATATATTAAAACGAGCTTGATTGAATGCACTGTGTCTGGCGTGGCAATGCATAACCAGTTTGTGTCTGGTTGTGCTTAGGACCATGCTTAGACTATGAAATGCAGAATACAATATTGTCATGATGATGCATTAGTGGTTTACCACAGTTTGTACTGCACATGATACTCATTGATGATTGTTGAAAGAAAAATGGCTAAACAATGACAAAGCTATCCCTCTGCTTCCGCTCGTGAAATTGTTGTAACATAAATATCAACATATTTGTACTGAATGTGTACACGTTTGAAGCAAATCCTTAGAGGATATGCATATGCACAACATTACCTGACAGACGCTAGTCTACACTTGTGAATATGGCAATAGGTATTGATAGCATTATCGTGCTTTCAAATGTGTTTTTTTCTGAGGTATTATGATATCTAGTACCATGCAATTATCCGGGGGGGGGGTTATATAACGCGCTAGTCAAATGAAAAATCGAGCCACCAAACCGGGTTGTGCGCCTGACGGCTGCGAACGAGTGAAATCAAAAAATCTTAACATATTTGTACTGAATGTGTTCACGTTTGAAACAAACCGTTCGTGCATGTTTTAAGAATATGTATTTATTACCAAACAGCTAAATGTGTGTCTATTGAATTATTGTCGTCGTGATACATGCGACGAGCAACATTATGACAAGAGATGATGGAAGAATAAGACACCTACATAATTTGTCAGCCTGGCGTGCGCTGTATTCATGACGTTCAATGTGGTGGAATGTTATCGTGATCCACAAAATCAAAAGCTGATGACACCCAAGTAGTATCAGTAAGACACTGTGTTATCCCTCCAAAGCCACGTCACAGCCGTTATTCTTCAAAATATAGGTAATTCAGTGCCGTGGTTATTCTTGTATGTCGAATTTAATTGATCACGAAGGCTTTTGTCACTTAAGTACCCCAGCATCACAGTCACAATAAAAGTTACAGCCGATAGAAATACACGTATGATTCCCTAGTTTCAGTCATTTCGCCTCTAATAGTGTTGATTGTTAGATCTGCTTCATATGCTTAAGGGACAGTAGAGCCGAACATATTCACCACTTTCAGTTCCAGGTGAATAACCTGTCAAATATATATATATATATATATATATATATATATATATATATATATATATATATATATATATATATATATATATATATATGGATAAAAACCATATCTTGAGGTGACCCAATAAATGATCCGTAATTTAAATTTAAGAAGATATTGCTCTCGTTTATCGTGTTCCAATATGATTCAGCTAATGCTTTATAGGAAAGGCTGGTGGTATGGTCTCGTGAGCACTTTAGACGTTTAATTTCTTTCACATGATCCCTTAATGATAAATGTACCGTCACTATTCTAATGCATAATCAGCAGCATCAACACCTAACGCCTGGTAATAACCTCCACACCTGCACTCGTCTTTGGTGTTCAATTAAATGTCGCACTAATGTAATTGTGTCAATCTTGGTTATCTCACTGTTTTGTTCTGTAAAGCTTGCCAGGTTTTGCACAAGGAATAGAACGATGAACGATCAACTCAATGCAAAATCAAGATGAACACTCCATCGCTCATAGTATGTGAGCTATATTCGTGAATGTCAATTCCGCGACTGATACTATCTATATATATGCATTGCACTTTCATATATATTGTCATGGTAATCAGTATGACTACTACTTTTTAAATGCATAATCAACAACATCATCACCTTACGCCTGGTAATAACCTCCACATCTGCGCTCGTCGTTGGTGTTCAATCGCTTGTATTAAATGTCGCTTGAATGTAATTGCGTCAATCTCTGTTATCTTAATAGTATTTCAGCCAAAGAAATATTTTCACTCATTATGACGGAATGAATGATTGTGCTGCTTGATAACATATATTCCTGTGTTCATGCAGTCCGCACATCGTGTAAGATCCTTCCTATTTACAAAGCATACGTAACCTAAATTACGACTGTCCACAATTATGAAGGTATGTTTGCGAAGGAATGCATAACTAGATTTTTGAAACAGGGCCGGTTGATGTTGTCTGCTGAAGTCCAAGAACACTGACCAACAATATTTAAATCGGCGGCGAGCCTGTTTGGCAGCCTCACTTCTTGAATGCTAAATGGTAATTGGAGGTGTTGAGGTTAATTACTTGGACAGCAAAATATGAAGTAACAAAGAACGGTCGTGGTCTTATGTTATGATGCAATGTGAGCAAATGAGCTCGCCGACTGTCGTACAATTGGATGGAAAGGAGAGGAATCGTCAAATAAATGCATTCGTTAGCAAGTTAATGGTATGCTCTTATGTCAAACGGATGTGCTTCAGTGTATAAATCCAAAATGTAGCAGCGCTAATACAAATATAATTGATAATGAATCTTTACAAATGAGGGCCATGTATGCAACCAGACTCATATACAAAATGCATTTTTAGCAAATGCTTGTTTTCGTTACTGTTACAAAGAATTGATTTCTTCTTACATACAGAACATAAAATGATTATTAATTCATAGTTGTCGATGCGTTAGAATAGGGCCTGTAAACGTTTAATAAAGACAATATATAAACGAGTAATGCTTGCTTACAAATTTATTTCAGAAATGTTAACCTCCTCGAAGGTCCATCCTTTATTTATTATATCGAGTAATAACTAATGGTATTTATGTCAAATGGAAATATTTACACTCCCAACCGCCTAATGATCAGATAATTATGTCTTAAACTGAGCGTAACGCCTGCTTTTAAGTTAAAAAAGAAGCGAGCTTTGCAAAATTGTTGAAAGGACAGACAAATAATGCCTCGATAATCCGGCGTACACGTGAACGAGCAGTTTTGTATGGTTATAGCGATTGATTGGAGCCACAACGAGGACAATGAAGATTGAGTTAGGAGAAGAGGACGACTGGAATTCATATAGAATCGTAGATGTGCTGGATCTGGTCTTTTGATAAGCGCTTTAAAGGGGTTCATTGATATGAATTACCGCCGGGAAAAAGTTGGAAGTCATAGGGTTTTTTCATTCAGGCTGAAGTATTCGCAATTGACTTCAGTGAGGGACGTTTTGTGTTACTCATCACATCAATGAACATCTTGCCATTCAAAACCAGTAAAGCGTGAGCCCTATTCAATGGTGCAGAATATTATTGATGTCTGTCATGAGCTATTGAATGGTATAATGAAGAAAGCCATTGGCAGCTCTCTGAGATGAGTTGTCTGGTATAACAGGCCACCACGACATGCATTAGAATGAAGTGAATCTACTAATCGCGCATCTTGACCAGGTCTTACGGCTTCATCTCATTAAATTTTTATGATATAAACCCTTAGGTGTCTTTTGTTGCATGTACAGCAAGATGCGTTATTTAATCGCAGCATGCCACCCACAAAATATTCGTCAGTAATTAAAAAATATATACATTTTTTCTAATTTTTAGAGCTGCCGTACTAGCAAATATCACATACCGTCTCCGTCAAGTTGCCTACTTACGATCCATTATTGTGCGCCAACCTTATCGTATCCCAGCAACATAGCGCACGAATAATTCATAATTGATAATATTACACACGGTGTCATGGATATTTTATGATATCTAACTTATTCGCCAATCAAAATAGAAGCAATCGGTGCAATTATTTACCAATAACTGATACATAAAACAAAAAGATTCCATCTAACCTGATACATATTTTACTTGCTTTATAGTTCAGGTAAATTGGGACATTTTTCCAATGCAATCGAATCACACGAACAGTACAAATAAAATTTTGTTCTATTTGCGTTGCCTTGGCTCAAACGATTTTTAAAAAATATATTAAGGCAGAGGCATACGGACGGATATCAATCGTCAAATTACCAGGACCTCGATTATGCGACGTATTATTATACGAATTGAAGACTCAATATTAGATAATTGAATCAAGGTATATACCGTTATTCCCAAATGCAAGTAGTAAATGGGTAAGAAACCCTTTTTCTATGTTATTATTTTGTCGGTTAATGTTTAATAGAGACAATGGTGGAAATGTTCACGTCTTATTGCAGAGTTCATGTCAAGGGTTTGACAGAGTTGAGAACAACTGTTTCATGTGTTGACAATATGCGCACATGTGATAAGAATTTTCACAATTTTGTATTTGTAGCAGAGCCCATAATTATGCAATACCGCATAAAGCAAATTAAGTGTATTTTGAGATGGCCAAATAAATGAGCCATAATCAAACATTAAGCAAACAATGTTATATGTTATTTCCTCGACTATTTTAAATACCATAAGATGTGCTGATGGCATAGGCTAAAAAGTGCTGTAGACGATAAATGACTTCGCTCGTATGTGGTGTTGAGGTCAGTAGCTTGTATTATATGTTGCACTAATGTAATTGAGTTTATCTTTATTGTCTTATTATTTTGTTGGGATGGGAGAAAATAAATCAACTATGAATAATTGTAATTGGCAATTCCACTGCTGTCCTTCGCAAGGACGTGCGCGGTACAGTTTTTGATCTAGACTATTCCGCTTCGTAGCTGTAGGTCTCATTTCTATTTGTTTCGAAGACAATCGGGCTGATTACTTATTTACACCAGGTTAGGTCAACTATGAAACCAGTTTTATAAATGCACAAGTTAAGCATACCCGGGATAGAATGATTACAATTAAAGAAGTTTTTTTCGGACATAAAGATTAATTTTTAATCCACGCGTTCACGCTCTAACAAAATGGAATAATCAGTTGATGTTTGGATTTCAAATAATATTTTGACAATGTTTCAATTTGGCTATTCGGTACGTATTTTTACATGGTTGTGGAAACATTTATATGAACCAGAGCAACTCAAAAATCCGCTATAAGTATTCGCTTTAATAAGGTGCCTAATTACATATATGACTACCACCATAGTTCAAAAGGTTGCAGCTCAGTAAAAACTCTTTCTTGCGTGAATGATACGATATGGCTAATGGCTGCCTCAACCCCACTGATTTGTTTCTCCACAGATAAATCACTAAGCCTCGTATTCGTTGTTGTCTCGGTGCGACACCATCGTCCCGCTGCAAACCCCAGTACCCATAAACGCCTATGGCCATCATAAACATTTAGGCCCGTACGTAAATGCATTTGGACGCATTCACTTCAATCAGCGTGGCAAACAAGATTTGACAGTGATGTCTATTTTGAGAAATCTATTTTGAGCACTTTACGATTGGCGAGCGCTTCAAAGGCAAACATAACTCTTTTAAGAGATGGCTATTAGCTTTTAAAAACGTGCCTGCATTTTGAGCTGCTCTTGTCCATTTCTACAAAAGCTTTGATCCGAAATGTCATTGATAATGATAGATAAGGCCAAATCCAATAGAATGCAGACATAATATATCGTGTTATTGCTTGCCAGCCACTGATCAATGTCTTCGTGGCATGTGTGCAATGCTACAAAATGTAATTTTACCATACGACCATAATGAGGCGAACATGTCATTTATTGAATTTACCTGTTTGATTTATATACATTAACAGAGAACGTTAGCATGAAGCTTAATATCGCATTGAAATGTTCGTTTGGAATAGGTCGCAGTGTTTACTTTTATATGCTGTGATTATTGATCCCCAAATGAATATATGATCTGCTATTTAGTAAAACTTTTACATAAAACCTAGGGTACAGTGTGAGTGTGTAAAAGCAATTAGCAGCGTCCGTCAATGGCTATTTCTTGTGAACCGCGAGTTTCTTTATAATGCAATAAACGACCTTTCGATTTTTTTCCTTGAGGAGGGGCAATTTTACAACAAGTACAACCATTAATAATTGGTAGATAATGCAATAGATCTTTTCAAATGTTAATGATGGCATACTTATTCTCAATGTTACGAAGCACAGTCGCTGCATTTGAATAGTGTTTCAAACCCAGGCATAAGCTGAGCAGCAGAAGCAACTGCCATTGCAACCCGAGTTTGCAGGATTATTACAAAAACGCTTAATGTATAATACACTTCTTAGCAATCATACGAGATGTTAAATTCAGCCAAGATCACAAGGACATCGACATATTATACGTCATTCAAAGACTAGCTATATCGCTCTTAAAGGCAAGCAAGGATGAAGTTAAGCATCTACATCAGCTATTTACTTATTAATCTCTCAAAACAAGACAGTCAAGGAACCTCGTATCACAAATACAAGGGTCCGACTGAGTTTTTGCACAACATTGAGCTTGTCTTTATATAAGTAGCGAAGCAGCATCACAATTGTTTTCGAATTGCAACTTGTGGAAGCTAAATATGTACAACACAATTAGGCCAATTATTGATGAAAAGTTGTAGTCATTTTATCACATCGACCGACGCGTAATTTTCTACAAAGCGTCAAAGAGACGTCAAGTGAAATCTAAAAATACCACAATAGTATAAGAAAGGCCTTAAGCCATACGAATACGCATGTATGTGTGCCAAAAAGAAAACCTAGCACATTTGTTTTTCAATAAGCATGATACAAAACGGAACAAACACACTATGTTTATTTACGTTGCTTTTAATATAACAACGACCTGCAATTGTAGCAATGACTTGTATTCTAACGCTTGATGAAATGCTCACATTTAATTCTTGAAGTGAAGTCAGTTTAATTTCATGCATGTGTAATGATTAAATAGACAATTGACAGTCGTATTAGTTACGGGATTTACAGTTACGTGCAAATAGCTTACACTTACTTAGAGCGACGGATTGTTCCACATGCATTTGCATCGAGTTTGCCATTTATCATTGTATTCCTGGTTCAGGCAAGCTAACGATATATTGGCCAAAAACGTAAAATCTGTGATCCGTGGTGTTGCTCACCAGTCGACCTTCAAGTGATGATTCCTACGTCAAATAGGCAAACTGAACTACATAATGTGAGCGCGAACATCAAAGCAAACAAAATCATTAATTTGCAATAAAAACTAGTTCAAGCATCAGTGTTAGAGGCTTCCTAATTTCAAATTGATTGAATCCATTAAGAGCAAAGTTTTAAATGCTTTATTATTCCGGTTAGAGTTTGTTGATATACAGTAGTGCTCTTGTCAGAAATCAGAGAAGGTTTCCTTTTTGCCGAAATATTATTTCCGTTCGAACAACAATGGGTGACCGCGTTGCGGTTTTCTCTGAGAGGTGGCGGCACAGAGCAATGCGGTCCCAAGCTCGACCGGAAGTTATCAGGTTATGCGCTTACATCGCGGTTTACGCGTAAATACAAAAGATTCATTTTCATTTTGCTTCACTTCGACGAATAAAATTTCTCGCTCTACGTTACGTGGTCATGAGATATTTGATGGTAACGAAATTTAGGGTAAATCTGTTACTGTCAATGCGCTGTGCGTAGCGGACGAGCATCATCTCCGAAACGCTGTGAAACGAGCCGACCTGCAACGGACAACTGGCCAAGTCAAGATCAAGGAGACCCAGGTATATAGTCTTCTAGGCCACTTTTTCTACGTAGAAGAACCGTAACACAATGAAGGTGACGGTGGGTGCTACACCAGGAGGCCTTGTGTCCTATGTGTCTCCCTTATATGGCGGCGCAACCAGTGACAGGCAGGTGATGGAAAGGAGCAAACTACCAAAAATGTGTGACTAGGGTGACTAGGTAATGGCTTTGTCATGCAGGACTTATTTGCTCCTTATGATGTCACCGTAAATAAACCAACCTTTTTCAGTAAGAAGAATCAGCTGACAGGGAAAGTGGTGTAGAGAGACCGGAAGATCTCCAGCAAGAGGGTGCACATTGAGCGGATAATAGGATTGGAAAAAACCTTCAACATCTTGGTGGA
The DNA here is from genome assembly GCA_034190875.2 of Urechis unicinctus. NCBI lineage: Eukaryota > Metazoa > Annelida > Polychaeta > Xenopneusta > Urechidae > Urechis > Urechis unicinctus. The sequence continues at coordinate 41,181,611 of CM067353.1, forward strand.
ACCTATGATCCACTGTGAGGTCCAAATTTCCTCTGACATATTCTTTGTTTGTTATATGTTATGTAACTTTCGGCAGTGCATCGTCCCCACAACTGCCTAAGGTGAAGTTTAGTTTTGTGAAAAGTGACTGTATATGTTTTTAAGTCTATCCCACTCAGGGTGTGATATTATATGAATCTTAATAAAAGGTGATATGCAGTAATCGTTTTGTTACCATGTGCCTTATAATGTAATCTTTAATAACCCTACACGTGAATACTGTTGAAAAACAATTCACCCTATTCATGTTTGTCCCTTTAATTGAATACAAAACCACAACCACGTCCTGTAGAACCCCCAATGGGTTAATTGTTTATAATTCAATTAAAACACTTTGTACTTTTCAAGTTTCAAGAGTTAATTATACATTCTACTACATGCAATATGCAGGTAAATGATTCCTTAAAGAAAAAAGAAATCAGTGCACAAGATTACTCAGTAAGAGAAATTGTGAAAAAAACATTGAATCAAGTATAGCATCTTTGAAATAGTCCCTGAAAAACACCTCTAACTTTGAAATCATAGTAGTAATAAACTCATCGTCACGGGTAACTGGAACAATCTCCGTACTCTGAGACGTTAACACCACTAGATGACAAAGTTGACTGTTCGTGCAAAACAGCTGGCCCTGAATTTGGTAATAGTAGTCATGTTGACTTTAAGGGTGAGGTGTTTGTTCTCATTGACCAGGTATGGCACTGAGACAGGAGTGACAGGTTTGTCCCTGGTACTGTAGGGACGCTTGATCTCAACAATCATGTAATCAGACACAGCCCCATCTGGTGAGCATGCGAGGTAGGGGTGTGTATGGGACACTACAATCCCACATGGCTTGACTTCGATCCCAGTCAACTCTGAATATTCCTCAGAGCCATAGGCTCATTACGGATACCGTGGTCGAATGCTTTGCACAGAATCTGGTTGACGCGGGTCTGCAAACTTCGCCATACGGACCAAGACTGTTTTGATAGTTGCTTTGCATATCCTGCCAAACTGGGAGTTCAATTTTTTGCCCGCTAAATATCGCATTTGGCTTCTTCAGCTCTATTTTCAATTGCTGGAAGGTCAGACCGCCGTACTTATCCATCAGTATCGATTTGATCCAATGTTACCAACGATATAACTCGAAAGGTTTCAATCAAAAATAACGATGTTGCGCAACCTTCTATGGTTAATTGTGTGTATTCGAATACCGGAAGCGAGCTAGGGACCGCATTGCTCCGTGGCGCCGCGTAGCGGATTAAAACTCGAGGTCTCTCATTGCACCAGAAACTAACCACATGACGAAAGCATCATATTTAGCGATTTTCACTGCAAGACTAGGCCGAGGAAACATCCACTAATTATATAATCACGTCATATAAACCTGTGCGGCTTAACAAGTTAACTAATCGTAGGGAATGTATAAATCCAGTTAATTTGCAGAGTGGGCGGCAATATAGAAAATTGGAACACAATGCGCATAATACTTTGGGAAATTAGGTTCATACGGTGAAGTCGTTAGTACAGTGGCAGCCATTACAGGGTATAACCAGTTTTATCATACCTGCTCAATTCGTCCTGACAAACTCTTAGCTCCGCTTCCTGATGAATTTGCACAATGCACTAGGCAGATTCAACTACAATTAAATCGATTAAAAACTTATGAAATAGGAATATATTCATTTGACAACTATTTCATCAACTTTTACAGAAAGTTGTTAACCTTTCTTATCATTCCATGTGATTACATTAGAATTGATTATCAGAGGCAAGGCTTTGTTACCTGACTTAATGTTTGCACCCCAAATTCAATATGATTTATTCGTCGTTGCATGGTGCAGTAGCTGAACGGAATTTGAATCAAGTTGTTTTATACATCCGATTATGCAACTATTGCAGCATGCGCATTGACTCGCTAACCTATCCATTACCCCACGGAATGCGTGGTTGTTCTCCATGGCATTACAGACAGCGAATTGGCTGTACTCGATATATTCAGAAGTGTAGACTAAAGGCCGTGAGCTAATGTTGCAAATATATATATTCTTTGCTATATTTCAACCGAAATACTGTGTAATTGAGCTAAAACAGGGTGGACAACTTTTGCTTAAGAACCAAGGTTATGTGTAATCAGTCGTTAAAAGTGTCACTGTAGCTTATGAAGCGCTTGCCATAGTTTTTCATAGCTAGATTTGTACATTTGAGCTATATAATGCACCGTCTAAGCCGTTTGTAACAATTGAATAATTATGATGCGATAAAAGGTTGTTGGATTGCCAATTTCAAGATAATAACGTAGGAATTTATGTCGTAACAATATCATTAGATGAAGCAGTAAGACCCCTTAAAGATGTGCGACAGGCAGTTTTACCTCATTCACATACATGACGTGTTGGCCTATTATATCAGAAAACTCATCTAAGTGAGCTGCCAAGGACTTCCTTTAATATACCGTTTGATAGCTTCTGACAGACATCAATAATATTCTGCACCATTGAAAAGGGCTCATGCCTGACTGGTTTTGAATAACAAGATGTCAATTGATGTTATTAGTAACACAAAACGTCATTCATTGAAGTCAATTGTGATTACTTTCGCTTGAATGAAAAACTACAATGACTTCCAACTATTCTCAGAACTCAATCCGAGTACACGTCTTTTTCTAGGCGGTATTCACATTAATAACCTCCCTGAGTGCGCTTATATAAAGACCAGATCGAGCTCAGCTCCGATTTTATATGCATTCTAATCATCCTCTTCTCCTAACTCAATCTTGATTGTCCTTATTGTGACTCCAATCAATATATATGACCACACAAAAGTAATCTGCATTCGATTGATCGCTCATCTCATTATGTTCCGATACTAAGCCAGGCATTATAGTGATGCTTAACGCTGATGGGTACGAATGGTGCTACATAGGACGAGAAGTTGTATATGATTTACTCCATGTTTCTATTACTTTAATTAAACACTAACCTTTGATCTAACATATGGAAACCTTGTCCTTGTATTTGTCAATAATGCATATATCGATCATCAGGTTTTACAACGTTTGCATCGTACTTTGTGTCATGTTTCGCCAAAACTCTACCCATCCGTAGTGATTTAAATAGGGCTATTTTTTTTTTATAATGGTAATGATACATCAACTGTATACAGTGCTTCTAATGGCAGTCGAAATAATCATTTAGAATGTTGATTAAGAATCATTATCAATTTATTGCCACTATCAACGTCGGTAATGAACAATAATTCGTGCAACAAACAGGTTCATACTTTAATCATGTAAAAAGCCTAGTGTGATGAGACATGTGGGTGATGTAGACAACAACGATATGTGGAGCTTAAATAAGTCTGTTATCGGTGATTGTTATCTATAGCTGCCGCGTAAAAATCGCACCAATAAAGCTTCCTATAATACCAAATGCCGTCATAAATATTTGTGACTGAACGTAACGCTAAGCTTGGCTAACAAAATTGGTCATTGAAAAGATACGCGGCATAAATTGGCTAAGTTTGACATTCGGTAATCCCTTTTGATACATGATAGTACAATACTTTCGTTTTAGTGTGATGATTGCTGCGTTTTCGAATTGATAAACTATTATCGAACAATTCATATGGTTAAATTATGGGAAATACAAAAAGAGTCTACCATCAATGCTTATTCCTAGTATTTACATCTTTGGCCTGGATAGTAACGGACAATAAAGGGCCAGCTTCATTTATCAGCTATGACATTTTGATTGCTTTACTGCTGGAATCAAATGTTCTATATGGAGTCGTTCAAAACCCTGGTTCAGAAAGAGTTGACGCTTGAATACCATACGACAATTTGTACCGAGCAGGCTGTAGGAATTTAGAAGATTTTGGAATAATTGTGTTGTTGTGCTATTTTGCTCGGGTGTATAGCCATTCGAGGTTCCACTCATCCATATGACTAGCTGCCATTGTTCATGCATACACTGACGCGACATAACTTTGGGGAAGCAACATAGCTTAACACTAAGACAACAAAAGAAAGGAGGTTATTCTTAACTAAGTCCGTGTAGCTGCCCACAAAGCAGCAGTCTATGGCTAATAATTGCGCAACAATGAAACGGAGACAACAGAGCACACAATAAGATGACTGACTTCATTAGGTTTAATGCAATCAGATTATATCCATAGCGTAAGCATATTGTGTTTTACCATGAGGTGATTGACGTCCAAGCTAATTGTACTCCATAGGGTCTCCATTTAATGAATCCTGCACAACAAGCGTGCAAATTGGCGCGGTCGTAGCATTCTTTGAGTGAGTTTACTCTTGCTTCGGTGTCGAACACGACTCACGATGCAGAACGGTAAAAAGCAAATGTTATTCCCGACGCAATAACCCAAATGAGCAAATTTTCCCCTCCACATTTCACGGGATTAAACGCACTTATTGTAGCTTGCCAACGCAAATTGTCAATTATATAAAGTGCGCAATGCATACACCTCAGAGTCTCAAAGATGATGGAGCCGTCAGTTTTTCAATCTTCCGGTAATTTGTTATCGAGGAAGAATACCCATTAAAGCGGTCTACATATTAGATAGAGAAGCTCTTAATGCATTGTGCTCAATAAAGACGTAGTGATTGGTTCTGTCTAATGAAACCAGATACATGGTTTTCAGATAGCTTCTAACAATGATTTGTTACGATGGTCACTAATATTAAAGCACCCTTAAGTAGCAATATGCGACTGCGATTTTGTCATTAGATTGTTTTGTTGACGCGGGTGCGCAGTCCGGATCGAAATTTCGGCTGTTGTGGCACACCAGTTGGAAGTGTTGCCGTAGTTGTAGAAAGTTTTGAGGTGTTTATTTTCAACCGTCAGGGGTAATATACAGTCACATTAATTCTCAAAAGCCGACATTTGTGATTACGCTTCACCAATGCGCATGATTCTGTGATCAACGAAATAGTCTACTCACCATTTAGCACTGTTTGCAATGGATTATTGACTGGCTTTACAAGATCACTCACCTCAACGAAGACAGCAAAAGCGCAGTTGTCAAGGGCTTTATTAACCAGGTAGGTTTTTAGGTATTCCATTGTGTTTCAGACGATCGAGTGAAAAATACTATTTAACACGGTTTAGGTGCAAAGTGCCGTCTAAGTGATATAGTAATAAGCTTGAGGTACAGTAAACATGGACTCGATCTATGATTTCATGAGATAAATTACTAATACATGAGCTGCTACTACGTTACACATACTGATGCAACAATGTGCAGTGTTTTTTTATTTGTACCGCCAATATTCGATGAACGCCGCTTGTATCGTTGTGCCGGTAAGCAAATACATGTTTGCTAAGCGCTTGATTGGAGACATTGAGGGCTCATTTTGTATTGTTGTGTGCGCACATAAAGTGTTGCCACTCGATAACATATGATACGTTGATGTTGTAGATTCTAACCATTGTTTAACGGGACAAAGGTCTCTCGAAAGTCTCCATTACCTATCTCAACTGGGAACGATTTCCACGATATAGATGCACAACAGCCGTGTGTGTGCATGTGCATACATATTTATCTATGTGTGCTTACGAGATATTCCCTGCGTATTTGGGCAACCATAATTCACATACATTTGACCTTTTAGTATTTGATAATGGTACAGAAGTCGAAACACGCTAGAATTTAACAAGTAAGGCATTTCTGGCGACGACAACTATACCCTGGTGCGCACATTTCACTGTATGTCCATCATTCGTAGGTATAGCCATCACATCATACTTTTTTCTTCATTCATAGCAGCCAAGCTGCATTTCCTCAATTCCTTATCCGCTCTCTATGGACCTTCCTCGGTGACCCTGAGCAGTGTGTCAAACCGATTGGACACCTTGCGTTTTCTTTTTGGGCCGTCGGATTTATATGGACTTCAGCCATCACAATTGCCGGCTTGCAAATATCTACCAAATTGCAATCTTAGATAAAGTTTTTCGGATTTCCGCACGGACGGGTAGATATAGGATTTAATCGGAACCATCATTCTCATTAGCAACGCAACTACAGTTCCAATGGTTTATACGCCTATAGTAATTTGCATTAATCATCTGCCTTGTTGGCTTATGATTGTCATTGCAGGCGGCAATCGATTTACCTCGCCTAACACTGTCAGCTGCTTCATGCTGATAACGCGCATTTTCCAACTATGCCCTATGTGTATTGCGTATTATCATGTAAGTTAATGATTGCTACCATAGCCTTCAAGCCTACCATCCAAACAATGATCGCAAGGTGTGTTGTAATATAAGGTGGCCAGCACAGAACGAACTACCAACGCGCTCTCGGTCCTTGTCGACAGGTCACGTTTATTTTGAGAGTATCGGTCATAATGATTTTAATGTTCACATTTTCCATTCATACATGTGATGGATTATATCGATGCATATTTGGTACACAATCGGGGTATAGAAATACATTTAACTTATGTCCTTTGCGAGTATTAACGTTCCAACCGCCAGATTTATAGTGATATCGCCGATAATCAGTGTTCAACAGGCTGAAGACGGTGACCATTTGATACAACTCGAATATAAGGCGAGCCGTTTCGTACGAGCACATTCACTTTGTTCTGTCTTTAGCATGCAGAATTACTGCTAGCACGACGCAGGCCAGCATGAGAAACTAAAGCATCTCTTAAATTGCATAACAGTCTATTATCAAAAGCAAATGATGTTTATAAGTGATTGCATAGATAAATGATATGAAGACATCCGACACTTTTGTGCTTTTGGCAGTAACTGGGAAACCAGAACTAGCTGTTTTATAAGTAACAATCTCATCATTTGTAAGCATCAAACTGTGCTCTGTATAAGGGGTAAATAGATTATTATAGACTTAAGCATTGAGCGTCCTGCCAAATAAGCGAATGAATCATTGCGTTTAATCGCCTAAGTGGAGCATAGACAATAAAACCAGAATTCGCCTCGACGGAATAATAAAGTTAATCGAACAATTATTCTATGCTTAACCACTGGCAACTTTAATAATACTTGCCCGAAAATAAATGGCCCAATTCACCGTCTTAACTCAACCAACTGCTTTAAACTTGATTCAATTACTGAACCAAATAAACGTCTTGAAACATTTTAGCACTTGTCCTAGTAAAGTCTTGCACATTTTCGTTTGCTGTTTCGAGCGACATCCGCATATGCGATCAACAGCAAGCGATATTTCTTTGTTAATGCAATTATTCCTTTTAAAGTTATTTTCGGGTTGTACAAGAGGGAGATAACTTGCCTGTCATTTCAAATGGCGCACGCAAAGGCGCGAAAATTAGTTCGCCACAAAGCCACTTGAGCGGAGCCGGGATTATATTACGCCCATTGAGGTAAGGACGTCCAACGGCAAGGAATTATGAAATTTATACAGTTGGCATTGCATGAAATAGATCCGGAGACGCAGCCCTTTGAGCTCTCATTCAGCTACACTGCCACCATCAGAAACAAGTCTTACGTTAGCATACGGGGCGTATTTGTTTAGAAAGCTACATAATGAATGAATGGAAAATTTTCTCTCGGATGTTAAGCTTGGTCTCAAGTACATCAATTAAAACCTATGCCAAGATAATAAATGCGTCGTTTAGATACACCGCTTATCTTTGCAGTGATAACCGCGTAAAGGCATTAAATCGATTGTAGCAGTCATTTGATTCGACAGGTTATAAAAAGCACTTCTCAACAACCCACTAGAGTTTGTGACTTAGCCTTTGTCAAATTACCATCATTAAACAATTTTGCGAAGCTTCTTGTTTGTGGATTAACAACAGGTATGACGCTCCGTTTTAGACAATATTATCTGATCATTAGGCGGTTTGGGTTAAAAATAATTGCAATCGATATTTATACCGTCAGTTAGTATTTGATTCAATAAAAAAGGGTGTACCCTCGAGGATGTTCAAATTTCTTAAAATTTATTTGTCATAATCATTACTCATTTATATATATAGTATTAATTAACCGACAACGATCAATTAGTAATAATTTGATGTCATGAATGCCAAGGAGAATTTACCATTAGCTCTTTGTCAACATAGAGACAGCTACGAAGACAAGCATTTGCTTAAGATGCATTTTTTTTAATATGCGTTCTGGTTGCATTCTGTCCTTTACATGGCACTCATTTGTAAAGATTCATCAACAATTATATTTGGAATTTATGCACTGCAGCACATCCGTTTAACAAGAGGTCATACCATGAACTTGCTAACGACTGCATTATTTTCTCACTGACAATCTAAATCTCAATTCCTCTCCTAACCATCCAATTGTACAAAATGTAAGCAACACAAAAGTCGGCGAGCTCATTTTCCGACAATGCATCACAGCATTAGACCACAACGTTCTTTGTTAATTCATATTTTACTGTCCAAATTATTAACATCAGCACTTCTAATTACCATTTAACATTCAAGGAGTGAGGCAGCATTTACAGGCTCCTCGCCGATGTAAATATTGTTGATCATGGTTCTTGGACTCTTGCTGACAACATCAACCGGCCCTGTTTAAAAAGCCTAGTTATGCATTGCTTCTCAAATATACCTTCATTATTATGGATTGTCCTATCCAAGAATGCTTTGTAATTATGTAGGAACTAACACGATGTGTGCGGACTTTACTGATTGCATGAGCACTGGAATATAAGTTATCATACAGCACAAGCATACAGCTCCGTCATAATTAGTTTATAAATATTGATTACCATGATAATTGTTTGATTCCTTCAATAACATAGATTGACACAATAACATTAGCGCGACATTTAATACTAGCTATTATAGAACTGAAAATTACAGACGAGCCTAGGTTATTACTAGGCGTAAGGTGACGATGCTGCTGACTATCCATTGGAATAGTAATGGTACATTTGTTATTAATGGCTCATGTACAGTGCTTTCAAGACAATGCCACCAGTCTATCGTATGAATCATAAACGGAATCATAAGAATAACGAGTACAACATAGTGTCTGCTTTAGATTAAGTTACAACCCATTTATCTCAACTTATACATTTTAATCCATATATATATACATATATATATAGGTATATATTCAGGTATATATATATATAGATATAAATATCTATATATATATATCAATATATTTATATATATATACATATATATATATATATATAAATATTTCTACATATATGTATATATATAAATAGATATATGCATATATATATATTTATATATATATATATATATATATATGTATGTATTAACTTCATCGCATCAAGAGCATGAATGATCAATTGTCGTTTGGGCGGTATTGCTAGGATGTGAAAATAGCGGGGCATGATAACTCTTCGTAAGTAGTCCACTTGACGCACACAGTCTGTGTGTTCTACCTATATGGCAGCTCTGAAGGAATAATGTTTAAGATACAAGAAATAAAGAAATAAATGATTGCATAACATTTCAGTCGTTTTAGCAAGGGTGATATAAGCATTACTGTGCTCCTCCCATCTGAAAAATGTACGTGAGAGTTTTGATTCCTGATGAATTCGTTGTGTGTGGCATGTTCATTTTCAAAGCTGCATCAGGATAAACATGCGATCAAAGACACGTAGATATTTACGTCATTACAGTTTCTTAAGAATAAGCAGTATCGTATGTCCATTAATGTTAAGCTCCATGTATAAGATATGTGACATTAGGAACGAAAACCGAGCTAATCCTATCTAAGATGCTTAACAATATTGATAGAAGCATTGCGTTGCCTGCTATTCGACAAATTGTAAAATACGTGTTCTCTTGGAATCCAGATAGTATGCCATGTTCGTATAATCGGCATGAGGCTTACATAGTCATTCAAAGATGCGTAATATTTGTCACAACAGTTTCAAGAGCTGAAGCAGTGGGATATCTCTGTCATTGGTCAGCTACATACTAGCTGCGAATTTACAGATATAGCAAAGTTAATCAGTGTTCGGTGGTGTGGTTGAATATCGTGGATTCAACCATCGTCAGTGGTTATCATATGCAGTAAAAACTGCGGTAAACCACATTATGCATCTTAATAAAAATTCTGTATTCTACATTATATTGTCAGCACAACCAGATACAAACTATCTATGTATTGCAACAGATCTGCCAAGCCAGACAATAGACATAAACTGTTATTAGTTTTGAGTTGCCTTGAATATTATTCTAATTGTCTAAAATGCTTTCAACAAATGGAATATAATCGACATGGGACTTACAAACACATTTACGAAAACAAAGGCATCGTTAGGACATTCGTGTTGGCACCGGCCCGATGAAACAGTGAGTCTCCTATATAATTATACTTACACGTTACAATGAATTAAAATTGGTGAACTACATGCCTGAGAACATATTGGAGCGTGATGACCAGCACGGTTAAAAGTTTGTTTTTCCGATAACTTTATCATGCACTTTAAAATATGATGTTCAAGGAAATTAAGTACTATCTTATATTCCTACGTGCAACTTAATTGAATATTTTGTAAATGATGCGTTGGATCAGGGAAATCATCTTAGCGTGCTGCCTGGGACTTCCGTTGATAGAACGATCAATAGTTTCTGATAGACATCAATAATATTCTGCACCATCAAGCAGGGATCATGCCTGACTGGTTTTGAATAACAAGACGTACATGGATGCGATATGTAACACACAACATCATTCACCAAAGTCATTGTGATTACTTCCGTTAGAATATAAAAACTATGATAGCTTCCAACTATTCTCTCACCTTAATCCGAATACTCGTCTTGTTCACGATGGTTTTTACAGTAATGGCCTCTTCTGGTACGTTTATCTAGACACCAGATTCGACAACAACTAAGGCTATATATACATTTCAGTCATCCTTACCTCGTAACTAGATCTTCATATCCCTCAATGTTATTTAAAACCGCGACACAAATCAGTCCTTCTAACCATGCATAACCAACAAGTAATTACGAATCAGTATCAATTCATCGCAACTATAAACGTCGCTAATGAACAGCAGTGCGGGTAACCTACATGGGTATATTTAAATCCCTTATTATGCTATAACGACGTCTCTTTAAATACAAAACGATATTAGTGCCTCGCCTTCGGAATTCTGTTAGTGTATCTCTTTGCTCAAACTGTCCGGTCTGGGCAACGATATCTACCGAAATAGCATCGTAATGTCACGCGAGCCCATTGCTGCAGCCAATCATTAAATGAACTTTTTAATTTGCATATATGTATACTGCGGCTGACCACGCAAAAGGCTTACGTAGTATACTACAAGCAACGCTTCATTCATCTAAAGTAACACACGCGCGCTTATATCTAATGACCTGCCAACATTTCGGCGCGCGTGTTCGGCGCTATAACATATGCAAATGAAATCGGTTGGAGAAATTATATCAGTAGATTAGCGTTGCATGGGGTATGGGCAATATTCCAATCAAATGCTGATTGTATGAGGATTTTCAGTGTTCTGACCAAGAACAAAATAATTTCCAAACCTTACCACTGGCATTTTAACACACAAAAGGGGTTAAGTCAAGTGTTGAGACATGCCACAGTGCAAAAGTTCCCCACAACACTCTAAGAAAAGCAAATAGCTACAGCTATTCAGTTAACAGAATAAACATTCTCTCCTCCAGTTGTTATAATTCTGGTTGACCATTGATCGAGTAATTGTTTTGTACACCTAATTTGTTTTCCGAAGTGCGGGGTTTTAAACTCCTGTTAATTGGCTTGAACTCACTGTCATAAAATAAAGTGACAATTTACACCACAGGTTAAGATCACAAATTTGAAAATTATTTCTCGTTTGTGTGGCGCCCTCCTCTGCAACATGAAATAAATGCATCAGTCCCTAACTTTCATTTTGTTGCCATTATGCTCTGGTATATACCCCATAGTCATTCCAAGTTCCACTCATCAAAAACTGCAGGACCATTTTTTTTTTCATGCATACTCCAACGCGACATAACTTTAGTGAAGCGACAAAGCTAATTGCTACGGAAATGAAGGAAATAATCCGTTTGGTTGCCGACAAGCTGCGGTATTTATACAATAATGGCATAGCAATAGAAACGACACAACATATCATACGACGACATGACTGACATCATTTAGCTTAATATTATCAGAAAATATCGGTAGATCAAGCATTTTTTGCTTAATAATAAACTGATTGGCGTCTGTGTAAATTGTGCTCCATAGATTCCTCCATTTTTTGTTTTCTGCTCATCAAATGTCTGAACTGGCGCTGTTGCGTGGTTGACCGTAACCCGTAGCCATTCGCTGAGGTCGTAGCATTCTTTGTCTGATTTTACTCTTGTTTCGGTGTCGGACATGACTCACGATGCAGAACGTTATAAGAGCAGTTATAATTCCCGACGCAACGACGCAAAGGATATAATTTGCCACTCCATATTTCACGGGAAGGAACTGAATTGTTGTAGCTGGAAAACACAACTATATATAGCGCACCATGCATGTGATATACACCTCAGAGCCTCAAGCATGAGTGAACCGACGGTTTAGAAATCGTCAGGTAATATGATCTTAAAGTGTAAAGATTACTTCCACCTGAAATAGCATATTCATTGTAACGTTTAAAATATTTGGTGGTGCAGTTGTTGATGAATTGTTCACAATTCAGGCGAAGCGACGGGCTGTGTCTAACGAAACCAATGCTCACAAGGCTAGCATAAACTTTTTGACTGATATGTTATATGCTAACAAATATTGATACGTCATTGAGTTGCACTTCAGCGATTGAGACTTACCAATAAACTTGGCGGATGCGGACGCGCAGACTGGAACGGGATATCGGCGGCTGTGGCGGTTACAGAACGCTCAGAGATGTTCATGCTCCACGGTCTATGATTATATAAAGTCGTAGCAATTCTCACACATCCGATACACGTAGTGACGCTTTACCAATGCGCATGATTCCGTGCTGAACCATATATTCTATTCGCCATCTCTCGCTCTTTGCAACGGGTAATTGGCTTACTCACCTTACTTAAGAAAGATATCGCATGCGCAGTGTCAAGGGTGTTATAAACTAGGCCGGCTTTGAGGTATTCAGGTAATCACTACTATTTAACACGGTTTTGTTACAAAGTGCCTTCTAAGTGATATATTAACTGGTTTGAGTCACGGTAAACATGGACACGTCTATGAATTTCCGAGGCAAACCAGTATTATACTAGCCACAATAACATTACCTTTGCTGAAGACGAACTTAGTACTCAACATGTTGATTGAAGTCAACCTTGCATTCAACCAGTGTTGAGTGGTTTTTATTGTTTCAAGCCGCCAATATCAAAGTGGATGAGATTTGTATTGGTGTGCTGGTGTGTAAATACGTGCCCGCTAAGAGCTCTATCGCAGGCCTCGATTGCATGTTCGACCATGTTATGTATGTATCGACGTGTGCGCTATTAAAGTGCTCGATAACATAGAGTATCGTTTAAGCTTCTGACGCCAAACATTGCTTAACAGGACAAAAGGCTCTCCCAATTACCTAATTCAAATGAGATCAATCGCCATGTAACAAGTTGCACAATAATCTGGTTATCTCAATGCCATTTTCGTGACAATCATCAATTGTAACGTTCAGGCGCTATAAGGATAGTGGTAATACTGGTTTCATCAGCATAAACACATGGTACATTTGCTTATTAATGACAAACGCATACATTTTTATATATATATATATATATATATATATATATATATATATATATATATATATATATAGATATATATATATATATATATATATATATATATATATATATATATATATATATATATATATGTGTGTGTGTGTATATATGTATATATATAAATATATATATATATATATACATGTATCTATATAAACATATACATGTATATAATTATATATATTTCTATATATATATATATATAAGTATATATATATATATATATATATATATATATATATATATATATATATATTTATATTTATACATATGTACATACAGAAAAAAGTAGCAATCATCATTGGTTGAACGAAATCGGGACAAATTATCGTTAATGCATGTGCAATTCGCATGCTATGACTAAAATTAAATAATTTGGAAACAAGCTCGCAGTTAAATATGAATTTATGAAGCATTTCGGGCGAACACACCCCCATCTGGTGTAGAAATTTCATTGCATGTACAGCAGTTCTTCTTGTGTAACAATTTTTGCTCTTCTGGATACTCCAATACTTTACGCAGCTATAATGAGAAATAATTTCGTGATATATAAGGTTTTTTGTTATTATTTCTATATAGCAGCGGGCAGCATTACCCCTATTCCCTATTCGTTTTCTATGCAAATGTACTCGTTCCAATAGAGGTTTAGCATGCCTAGGTGTCCTTGAGCTCTATGTCAAACCGATTGGATGCAAGAGGTTACGTGATTATATGTTCAGGCATTAGATTTATCTTTATTATATCCCCTACAATAACATTGCCGGCTTGAAGGGTTTATCCAGTTGACATCCAAAATTAAGTTTTGCGGATTTGCTCACGGATAAGTAGATATGGGATTTAATCGGAACCCTCATTCTCACTGGCAGAGCACCATTTGTAGCAATGGTTTTAACGCCAAAAGTTATTATCATCTGCCTCGTTGTCCGATAATTGCAATGGAGGCGGCAATTGACTTAGCTCGTCTGACATTGACTGCTGCGTTATGCTGATAACGCCCATTCTCATCTGCGCCCTATGTGTATTACGTATCATTATGTAAATCAATGATTGCTTCTACAGACGTGCAAGTCTGCCGAGCATCAACAAGTGACCGCAAGCTGAATGATGATAGGGGCAGGGCAGTATGGAGCATGCTCGAAGTGCACTTTTTTGTCCTATTTGACAAGACACTTTTTATTTCTGAATATCCAGCCCCTTAATAGTAGCATTTTCCGTTTTAATATAAATGTGGTGGATTGTATCGATGTCTTTTTGGTACGCTTATTGGTTATCAAAATAATTTGATAACCAGTTATGTCCTTAATGCATACTTATGTTCGAAGCCATAAAAATATTAGGTTAATGACTAATGACGAATATTATACAGGATAAATCCCTTCAAACTTATTCTACACCACGATTGATATTGGACGAGCAGTTTCGTACGACCGCATTCATATATTTGTCTTAATGGTGCTATCTGATAACAAGAACTAATGGGTTTATTTGCTGACAAACGATCTAGCCAAAAAAACTTTTGATTTTATTTCTTGCATAAATGGGAAGCAGGCATCAGGCATTATTTTCTTAGATAAGCAAAAAGATTACACTGGCACTTTGAAGGCCGTTGTCAACATTAAAGCAAATGACTTGCTTAATTGGCTGACCCAGAACTGGTGAATAGTGTTGATGATTGTGTTGCCATCATATCACAAGACAGCTCAGTACTTATCCTGACTTTAAATTGTCAAGTAGTTTTATCAAACCAAGGTCTGTGTACCATGGGTACTCGTATATCGCTCATTATACAAACTCAAACCAATAAAAAGACGGTAAATTTTTAACCAACAAATTTAGGTGTGAAATCAGGGATTGTACAACCGCTTCTTGGGAGAGATTATAACATGAAAAAATGAATTGAGAATAAACAGTCGTGTTGTCCTGGCCATCTACTCCCAGATGGTCGAAGATGGTTATCTTTGTCAGTATTGGCAGAATCATACATCATATTTTGAGCTGCAAGGATAATGTTTATGTTAAATAGGACAAATTACGAAGAAAAACATTGAACTACACTTCGGTTAAGCACTGAAATGCTCATGTGCAATATTGTAGACACTAGTCCTGAATTACGCTGCGCTTTGAACGCAATTTAAAACGACTCTAAATAAATTGCATATAATTGCATGCAGTGTACAAGACAAATGAATATTGCCGTCATCATTTAGCCATACAACAATACTGATAAAATTGTTATTGAGCGGCGGCTACTTAGAAACAACAACTAGGCTGGTCTGCAAATAAATTTCACTTAATTGTGCTGATCTGTTTTTGTCAATGGAGGGAGGAATATAATATCTTAGAATAATAAATGTAGTGTCCTGCTCGAAAAACAAATAAATTATTGACTTTAATTGTCTTAGTTGAGCATTGACACTAATACCTTGCTCTACAAGAAAAACATTGCGTATCGACACAATAAGTAAGTGATGCACAAAATCATTGTTGTGCCTTGGGCTACTTCGATAATGCTTGCCAACGAATAAACGGCCCGATTTAAAGTCTTACCATAACCATCTACTTAAGAAATCGGACGCCAATCAATTACAGTATCAAAATGTTCTAATCCATGTCAAAGCAGATTCTGGTATATTTGCGTCTTCTGCTTCGAGCGCCATCTAGATCTGCGCTCAATAGTAGTGTATATTTCTTTGTTAATGTAGTTCTTACGTTTTTAACTTATCATCGTGATACCCAAGAGGGACAAAGCTTTGTTAATTTAACTCCAGCAACAAAATAAAAGCCTTATATTTACTGCTCCTGTTGTTTGACAAAATTTTTGTTTTATCTTGATATCTTAGTCTGCGTCCCAGACTCCAGGTGTTTCGCTACGCTTCTCGCCCTAGAGTCTTAGACAATGTATAAAACTGGCTAGTCCGAATATTTATTTGACACGTTCGTAATATTCGTGACAACCCCTGCTTGATCAATCAACGCAAAGGTTGTGACCTTGATTGACCTTAGTATCGCGCTTCTGGTTTATGATACACATCCTCGGTTTATGTGACTGCATGTACATTGTTGTGGTCTGCATCCAATGTGAACACACTGAATGTCTTCTGCAATTATTGCCGTCATCATTTTTGAAGCGTCTCAAAGGTTCAAATTGGCACCACAACAAGCACTTTAATCGCTTAGCTGCATGATAGTATGTTTACGTATTACTGTTAGTTAAAGAGACCAGCTGTGTGTCTGCTTCTCTCACCGACTATGTGATTAAGGGTGCCGCTCAGCATGCAACAACAAATCGGGATGTTGTAGAATGCGTGCCCGGCTCATAATAAATCACTCGTTCGGTTGGACAAGCCGACTTGGCAAATCGCTTGTCCGACATGATAATTCACTTGTCCTGGGCAAGCGGACAACCATTGGGGTCGAATTGCATCGTGAACAGTAGCTAACAACGTAGCTAACAACGTATAGCAAAATTTTTCCCCGCCCAGCAGGCACATTCTCAAAATGGTCACGACCCATCCAGCAGCCGAGTGCACAAGTCTTTCAATACCACACAATGTGACTGTTGCGCGTAAACGAGAGCTTCCGTTGGAGTCATTTCCATGTTAGGCAAGAGAATATACTTCAGTTCTGGTGAAAAGTGGTGTAAATCGCAGCGTACCAAAACATATATGGCGCCGAATTTTCGGAAAATGTGACACTGACCAATGAGAGGCAATGACTCAAAAGTACCCACGAATGACCGAGAGACACGGCTTCTGATTGGATCATCCCAATTCTGGGATGGTAGTACAGTCCGGTCTTGCCAGCCTAGACTGTTGGCGCGTCTATTGAATATTATTTACATGTTGACAGGTCACAAAACCAAGAGCCTTGGGAACTTGTTTACTGATATGACAAAAACATAGCATTATATTCACTTGTGTTTTGACAAATGGTTTTTTTAAACCTGATATTATTTATTTTTAATTTTTAATCCGCTGTTGATAAAAGTTTTCGATTATTTTGTTGCTTTTCTCAATAATCTCTAAACAAACACGAGACCCGCTAGGAAATTGAGAAAGGGTGGGGGCAGTTACAATTCTAATATCTGATACGTCATGTCGGATGTGTCACATTTTTCAACTTTATGGACCAGGTCTCCAAAATGATTATATAATATTAGTAATTTTTATGCAATTGACCAACCAACGCAGGGTCACATGCACCATACATAATATTTGTCAGCACCAACCTTGCTTTAACTAGTTGCGTGTCATTAACACCAACTTTGGAATGTTCATTAAAGCATAAGCCCCTTCCATATGAATGTGTGGTAGAGCAAGAGGACGCATCTTACAGCCTCCAACCTCTTTAACCATTTATGCAGTGCGCACATTGGGGCAATATCTACGATGATGTATTTTTGCTACATATTTATGGACGGAAAACATCGACAATATACAAAACGCCCAAAAACAGTATCATTTATTTCCCTCAACCTCACGTCTCAGTTTATGTAGAACCGAATTATCTGCACCGAGGACTGCATACAAACTAACGGATTCGAACAAAAATATCTCGCAAAAGAATAAAACTCTTGCTGGTGATCTGTAAGAAAGTTGAACGAGTTTGACTTCGATGCATAAAACTATACTTGCCTGAATGTTTCTTGCGACTGAACTATCGAATCCCATTCGCACAGTTCTTTGCTGATAAGAAAATGTCTTATTTCGGCTGTCAACCATTTGACAAAGACAATAGATAATGTTTCAGGAAGGGGGACAGTGCATTATGCAAAGCCATTCAATCCATGTTAGCATAAACTGTATTTATCTTAATCATCTCGATGCTTGACATCGACAATAAACATGAGAACCTCTTTGGCCAGTTTTTCTGCACATGTGAATAGATACATTGATGTGCACTTTTTCAATGATTTGGATTCATAGCAAACTGTTTGTGCAACGCCCCTGGAACATTCTGTAAATTGTGTCATCTTAATCTTCTCATGCCTGTGAGGTAATAAAGTCCATGCATATTAACATGTGCGCCAAGTAGCCTTTAACGGACGAGTTACACTGGTGTAAAGCACCATTGCCACCATTTCGTTCAGATAAATATGTCCTCCACCAAACCACCTTTGTTAACTTGAAATATGCAGCCTTTTATGACGTTGTAAGATCCATGTATACATGCTTCGCTATGGATGATAATTGCACAGATGGATGGTGTAGATAGCAAGCATGTTATTTTCTCTCTATATAACGAAAACAGCCCAGTTCGTTCCATGGGTAAAACAGAATCTTCTGATATAACTCAATCTTCATACAATCGATCATCTACATAGATTAGTATATTGCCCTAACTATTTCAAATACTTTTAACTGCTTGATAGTATTTGCAAAAAAATATAACGCTATAATAACAACGTGAGTAGCACTGTGTCATCAATATTTCGGTCGTTAATAAGCAACATATTTAACGAGAATGGTGCCTTAATCGAGGTATACGACCACTACTATGAATGACTTGTGTGCATTGATCGATCATAGTTATCTAGGTAACATACCCATCGGGCTGTCACTGACCTGTTCGCCAATTTTAAGAGCATACCTCGAAAGGAATTATGCCGAAAATGCACATAGTTTGAATCGGCTGAATGCATTTATTTCTCCACAAATATCCCATATAATTAATAGATCGCTGTTATGGTTATATAATATCTCATCCAGTTTTATGGTTACATAATTCAAACCTTGAGACAAGGTAATTGGAATAATGAGCATCGTCTACGCTTCAAATTCTCAGCCGAAAGCTGCATGGTTCGACAATAGCGTGATTACAACTTGTAGGTGCTGCCAATGCATACAAACCCCAATCATTTACTTATTGTAAAATGGCGCAAACTAAAACTGATAGACTATGACGGCCGCCACAGCATATGCGGTGCACTATGGTTGGTACATTGCGACATGTTGGCGGCATTGACATTAAAGTCATCTAACTTATTTCTTATGGTAAAGCATCTACCATACGAACTTCTGCATGTTTAATTAGACACTATAAGACCAAATATTTTAGACGTATCCAACAAAAACATCCAATGATGCAATTTTACCAGTAAGTATCCATTGCTCTCAGGTGTGCTTTGCACAATTGTCAGTGCACTTAATTTCATTGAACAACATCCACTCACTTGTTGTGGATTACCCAAAATATCAACAAATAACCGTCCATTATTTTTAATCCGTGTTACCTCATTAAACCGCGCACCGCGGGTCTGCTTTCATGTTAGATACTAACCAGTGGATGTGGAGACAAGAAAACATTGCCATGCGTCAATCATTCAAAACTAACAAGCATGCTCATTAAAAATACACAATTTGCTCTATGTCAGCACTAACTTAAATCAGGCTTTTTTATCGTTAGCAAATAGCAAACTTAAGTTTAATAGCATCATACGAGGTGACAAAGCAGTCAACGTATTTTCTATCGGTCTTTTCAGATAGCGCACGTATAGGAAAGTCAACGATTTGAGTTCGTGACAAAACCATCACGCATAAGCCTCTCGTGAATGGCATAACTCAGATTGAATTACGTTAACTGAGCAGGGCAATCAGCAGAGGAATGAAAAACGTGCCAGGACGCTAATTGGGTATGGAATGAGCAAAATACATCCGCACAAGTAGTAGAAAAGATGTCACAATCCATTCCGATCCCAAATCTGAAAACATCTTACTTAGGAGCAGAATTGTGACTAAGTGTTATGTTGGTTAGAAGGACGTGCTCGGTCAGATATATGTACCTGAAGTTACATACACTCACTACTCTGCATTAGCAAGCACGCTGCATTAGCAATTATGTTTCGGGTAATTGTTAACGCATTCTTAGCAAATAGAACTAGGAAGGACAACACCAATAGTATATGATGGATTCGATGTAACACTCCAAACACCGTATTATGTCACATATCGACTAACTAGCGAGCCACGCAAATATAAACGAGAACTTCTTCAAGGAAAGCTGTGATTATATAAAAGTTTCCAATATGTGCTGCTGCAAACCTAAGTCTACTGCCTCCAAATGTATAATTGAGGCTGTATAGCATGGCCGCCTCACTCTGCGACACAACATGGAGTCATCTTTGACAAGACAAATTCATATTAGCATTGACTACAACTAACATTGCGGCATTGAAAAAGAAGTTTATATACAGATACATATGTTTGTATAAATACATAAATATATACATATATACATATTTATGTAAATATATATATATATATGTATATATATAAACATATATATATGTATATATACATATATATATGTATATATATATATATATATATATATATATATATATATATATATATATACGTTTACGTATATATGTATATATCTATAAATATACATATATATATATATTTAAATATATATATACATATGTATATATATATATTTATATATATGTATATATATATATTTATATATATATATATATTTACATCTGTATATATATGTGTATATACAAATATAAACAAAACATCTATGCACAAACATATATGTATAAATAATTATAGACATGTAAATAAATATATAGATATATGTAGATATAAGTATTCATAAATAAACATATATATGTATGAATATGCGTATGTATATGATCATGCAAGTATATATATATATATATATATATATATATATATATATATATATATATATATATATATATATATATATATATATATATATATATATATATATATATATATAAAACTATATACATATATTTACACGTTCATTCCATGCTAATATGCAACCACATTTATTGAGATATAACTTTACGATTCTCCACATTTACATGCACAAACGAATATTGGTTATATCCACTGTACTTGATGATCCCACCATTACAAATATGCCACCGATTAGTTCGTGCTGTTTGTCGTAGGATGTGGCTTATTGCATTGACAAAATACTATATATTATTAAGCTTTTCACAGACTATGCATCGTAAGTACCTATGGCGAATGATCGTGACAGATGAAGTCTCCAATGTGAGTCACGCATTTTACAGTTCCTTGCAGCGCCACAGCAGAATAACATTGCGGCGCTGGTAGCTTTCAATTTATGCAACATCTTTGTTTACTGATAGGCTTTTTCTTGCCATATCTTTCTGACTTAATTCGAGGCAACACGTGTAATGTACTTACGCAATTGAACGGTATAAACATATCTGGTCGGCTAAAAGCATATGGATGCATAGGGGTTGTGTTGGAACTGGCTAATTGGAGCGTATGGGAGGCGCTGCTGCACCAGAGTAGTCGCCAAATGTCATTATTAAGGCAGTTTTCAGGGTTCTAAACGGGGAGGCAATAAGATTTTAAAAGTCACTTAAGCGTTTACCAGACCACTAAAACGCAAGCAATGAGTGCGAGTCATTGAACGCAGCGTTAGGTGACCGATTACGGTGTGTTATTGACAAATGATATCATCTAAAATCATGTTAGATGGAAATAGAGCCTGTCTGTCGTTTGTTTGCATAAATATAACAATGATTTGGATCAACTACATAATTCATTGTTTAGTACATGGCGTAAGACTCACTATCTAAACAATCTTTGACAGCAGATAGTTAAAACAAACAACATCTGGGTGGCCAGAAAGGTAAACAAAAGCAGATGGAAGTTATATTTGAAAATACTTTTCAAGCTCACACCTTTACAATGGTCATAGTCTTGGTTCGCTTGCGCTTGGATCTATATGTAGCGACAAAAGAAAACGAAAAACAGCACCGATCGCGAATTCGAAGGTATTAGACAATGCTATTACCAATAAATGCAGACCTCCTATAATTTCAGATTCACAAGCTGTGAAAACCGATTTCAATAAGTCGTCAATCATAATCTGACGTTTTTTGCGCGCCCCATACTGCTCGTTTTATGGTGTCCATATTTGTTGAGGCAAGCAATAACTTGCAAATTCATCTTTTGTCCATCATGAACTGCTTGTAGGCGATACACCATTATTTGCTCCATTTAAATGTGTTCTGTTCAATCAATGACTGAAAAGGGGCTTTTAGTGTTATAGCCATAAGCTGGAGCCGTTTCATTCTCTGTCTCACTTGGTTTGCCTCAGTGTCTGATATGACTCAGGATGTCGAACGTTATGAAATCTATGACGATTCCCGCTGCAAAGACCAAAAGAAGATGATTTGCTACTTCATGTTCCACTACAAGGAACTCACTTCGAGTAGCCGGCAAAGTATATATAGCGCATCATGCATGTGATTGAGACTACAGAGTCTCACAAGTGAGTGAACAAACCATTGTGCAATCTTTAGGAAATTGAATGTTGAAGAAAAATTAAGTTGTCCCCTGGAATACCAAGCTCATAAAGGGGGCACAATTATTCTGTGGTGCAATTGTGAAGTAACTATTCCCAATAAAAGCGGAGCAATGGGCTCTGTCAAATTAAACCAGTGCTTACAAGGCTTGGTTTGACAAGGATTCGTTATGATGCTAACACGTAAAGCATCTTTTTTTTCAGGAATGCAATCTAGGAAAAGAAATATGCTTGGGGTGGCGTCGCACACGGGAGTGTTGTAATGGTTACAGAATCCCGTGGGTTTTTCATGCTCAACTCATCTTGGTAAAATAGGTCAGAGAAATTTTCTAGCACCCGATACTAGCCCCGATGCCTCATCAATGAATATGATTCTACGCTCCACGATATATATGTAACAGCATTTCCCGTTCTCCTTACCAGGTTATTGGCTGTTTTCTGTATATATCATCTTACTCCTAATGGATGATATCGCATGCGTAGTCTCCAAAAGTTTAACTAATGGGATATGCTTGAAGCCGTTCTAAGTGATCAAGTATACGGTACTATTTAATATGGCTTTGTTGCAAAGTGCCGTCTAATTGATAAACTAATTAGATTGAGGTACGGCAAACATTGCCTCCATCTATGGGTTGCGTAAGCTTTTGGAGGACAATAAGCACTATATTGGCCACTTGTACGTTGCTCTTGCTGGCGACGGAAGTGTCGGACAACACGCAAGCAAAACTTCCCTCAAAGCTATACAGTGTTAAGTCCTTTTAATTGATTAAGCCTGACATTATACATTGTGTGCGAGTATGTGTATGTGTGCATATTTTATGTTGACAAGGGAGTATGTTGGTAGTCGAAAGAAAATATCAAACTCGCATACCTTACTTGCGTATACACTTTTGCAAATAAACCTAACACACGTGAGTACCTTGATATTTGTATTCTCTTTTTAATTTTCTTTGTTGCGTAATCATCATATAGCGCGATAAATTGGACAGCATAGCGTACTCGTATTGTTTTACAAATGCGTAGAAAATGGTGTGGATTGTTCAGTGCACATAGAACGGTTGGTTGTTATATTCGTCGAATGTTTTTAATGAATATTCCACTAAACGGATTCTCTTTTATTGCGAGCTAAATTGTGGATCTATCGTGTTTTTTCCTCATCTTTTCATAGGGCAGCAAAGTTGAATAGCATATAAACTCCATCTGTTTGAAAAGGAAATGTATTCTGTCGACCGAAGATTTAGTATACCTCTGTGACTATGAGCAGTATATCAAGCCCGTTAGATCCGAGAGCGTATGGTGCTAATATGTTTCACCATTGAATTAATGGTGAAATAGCCGTCACTATTACGTCGCAGGCTTATGGATTGTTTTGTTCAGCGAGCAAATGAAGCTATCTTTTCTGGATACATGCCAAAAATAGACGGATTTTGGATTAAGTCGGAATAATTATTAGGACTTGCAAAATAAAATCTACCCCAATGCTATTTTACATAAATCACCTGCGTATTTGTCTGCTCATTGTCGTTGACAGCTGATTTATGCTGATTATCCGCTTTTTCCACCTGCGCCTTGAATGCATTGCGTTTTATTATGTACATAAATGATTACTGCCACAGGCGTACATGTCTGTTTTCGGAACTGCAGCTAGTCACTACCAGGCTGGAAGCTTTGAGCGAACTCTTCCGCTAGTTCAGCGATACGACCTAATTGACGAGATGTAGCCATTGAGTGAAGGCTGCCGCATGATTTATTTTGCAGACGAGCCATCTCGAAGGGGGCACTTTCAAAATTAGGTAAATAGCCGCAAACCACGAATTGATGATTACAACACAAACATGGGTTAATCGATGTTGTCCCTAAGAGAACAACACTAGTCAGGGCGTGTTGGAAGTAAAGTCAAGAATTACATGTTGATAGATCATCAGCAACCTGCAAATCAAATATGAAATTTCGGATGAACCTTTTTCTATGCAAGATAAAATAATTCAGTAAAAATCGATACTATCCAAGTGGCATCGTAAATTGAAGAATTAACAGATTGAAGTCATTTGCACACATGTTTATCGGTTATTGCTCGAGCTCGACGTAAGCGCGGTCAATGAAAAGAAAATACTGGTAGACTGGAGGGTTATCAACATATCATCAAGGATCATCTGTGACGCCGAACTTGTATTGAGACTTAGGATTTGTGATTGAACATAGCCCTATCAGTGTGTCGATAGTGTAGTTATTATGAAGGTTAAAGTTAACTAGACAATATATAATCTGTTAATTATATTCCATATGCCAAAATACGAACTTATATATGCTGCAACAATAGTAACTTGAAAACGTGGAAAATAAGAAGTTTCTATTGGCCACAAGTAAAAATATACTGTTGGTATATATGTAAATATAGTATTTTCGCTAAATTTCTAATTGCATTTCCTAGTTCTCGTCTTCCTGACGTTGACCGACACAGGAGATCATGATTAATGCAACTGCAGCTCTTCTCTGCATGGACGGGTAAACATAACCCCCGCCGCCCCGATAATGTAAGGGTTCACAACATTTCCCTTCTTAGAAACAAACGAACGTGCATTGCTATATAATGCGTAACAGACCAATTCTGCAGATTGCAAATTAGCATACCAGGCGCCGAATTCGGCTCGCTGTTCTCCACGGAGAATGAAAGGGCGATGGAACTGCTGTAAATTGCGATGAACCTTAGAAACCTGTTTATTAAGGATATCTGATTTCTATAATGATAACCGTGTTTCTGCATTTGGTAATTGGAAGAGGTTTCGCAGAATATTGAGCATCTACATGACCTTATATAGCTAGCGAAGCAGCATCACCATTGTTTAACTATTGCAACGTGCTAACTCTGAATACGTACATAACAAATAAGAATATTATTAATTGAGGTTGTGACCATTTTATCGCATCAGCTGCCGCTGGAAACAAATGCAATCAAAAAGGCCGTTACCCATTCAAATATGCATGTATGTATGCGGAGAAAAACCTAGCATTTTAGTTTTCAATCTCATGTTGCAAGCAGCAGCATTTGTAGTATCGTTCTGTAAGCCAATGGAAGATGAAATTCTTGTGGTTTGTTTTTGTAATGAATTCAGTGGTCGTATACTTATCAACGCCATTTCAATTTTTTTCATCCTGATAAGATCATAGCGATATTCAAGGCGAAGTATAAAGCATTAACAAATCATTCTGTCGGATGAAGTCGCGTTTTAAATTAAAAGTTGGGTATTCTCTAAAAAGAATAAAGCCTTGTGTAACAAAGAGTCCATTTTCAAGACATTCTATATATACATTTGTGTAGATAGAGATCAACGAGTTACCACTGACATGTTGCAATGCTAAGAAGGGAGGAATCAATTACCAGAGAGTTAAGACTTTAGAGACTTACTCGACAAGCAAATGATTCATCCCTAATATTTGCCCATGCGGAACATATACAAGTATAAATTAACGCAGCGCAGCGACACAAAACGAACGTCAATCACACAGTCGTCCTTTATTAAGCATGTGGCTCTATCAATCGTGTATACCAGTAGCTTAGACTAAGAACGTGACTCAGTTGCTTAACTAGACAATGCAACGAAACATCCGCTTTAAAACATATTGCCGCTGTACGTAGCAAAGTCCCCCATTTTCGTTCACTGCTTTAAGCGACTTTCATACAGTTTGCTGCGCCCAACTTCATTCAATGTTACTGTATTGGTGTAAATTTTGCTTTCTAAATTATGACTGTGTTACGTTGGATACAAAGCTTTGTATTCTTTGCCTTTTGAATGTTATTTAGTCCTAATATAATTTATTATGTTTCAATACACTGTCGATAGAAGTGCAAATTTGGATTTCTCGATTAGATCACGAAACACCCCCTTGCTGCTGAGGAAGTAGAAATATGAGGGAACTGTCTAAATATAGATATTGGAAAGGTTGGGTCGGCTGGTTAATATTTTAAAGCTTTATGAGCCAGGTTCCAAAGATGTGTACATAATGTGACAACATAAATGCTATTCACAAAACTCCAGTGCCGTTAAACCCTATACTTACTTTACTTAACGATACATTTTCATGACATCTTCTGACACTGCGTAATAATGGCAAGTCATAAACATACATTGAATTCATTAAGCAAAAGAGGTCAGCAATCACGTCGATAGTAGCGCTACCGTTGTCGCTTTGTCCAATATTGAACAGCTGTCTATCTATTTTGGGCACAGTTGTAATATAGACATTTAATAAACCAATTCAATCAATTTATATCAGAATGAGTGTTGCATTTGTGTAAACGTGCATAACAACTGCTTATGCACTGAACCCAAGTCTTATGAATAAAACCTCATGCATCTCCTAAATTCAAAAGGCACATTTGAGTTTCTCATCCTTATATCTCTTGCCTTCTTGTATCAAACCTAATGCATATCTGAAGTTACATCCAGCTGCCTGTGACTGACTAATATGTCAGATGTTACGCACACTTGCCACCAATAAGTTAGGGTTCAGGTGCGCTTTACTCATCAACATGTGTCAGCTAGACGGGTGCAACTTTTGTGTGGTCACGCGCGGAACATATAACCTTTTATGGTGCTTAGAGTTATCGCTTAGAATCACGCAGCAAACACAGCACATTGTAAAATAATTGCAATTCGTTCCGCCCCTACACAATGGCTGACAATTTGTCACTAGCACTAACTTTTGTCATTTGTCGAGGACATAGCGATGTATATGCATTTGTGGTTTTACTGTATCGCACAATTTAAAAGGATTCGTTTTTGGAAATATATATAGGCCATCATTACTCAGGCAGTTAGATTATATATCGATTCGCTGCATCACATTGCATATAACCTGAGGGTATGGATCACTCGCTCGATAAGCATGCAAAGTTGTTGCGATAGTGCGTAAATGCGCAACAATGGGATATTATTACAAACTACAAGACAGCATGGGAGAACATTATGATGAATAACCCTATCAACAAAATCAAAATAAAACTAGTTGATCGCAAAACGGCAATGCCCGATTCATCCGTATAAATCTAATTCTTCTGGTAATTTGCACTGTGCTGCCAAAAATTTAGAACTAATTGAAAGCCAAAATTCAGATATTGAGATTTATTACCTGAGCAGTACACCATGACCATGACCAACTAAGATGCAGCGGCGGGAATCATGCGATTGCAGGCGTTAATTGAGATGAGTAAAATTTCGTTGCCGAATCGATCAAGGAGAATGCCATATAAATGTGTTGCGCAGAAGAGACATGAAGTGCACGGAATCAGAAGTATGTATGAGCGTCAATAATCTCAATTAATTCTAGGTCGTTTATTCATGTTCTTATCGTTTAAGAATATCAATTAATCGCATTAACGTCTATGTATTCACCAATGGGTAACAATGACATTTGTCTGATATTGTTTGTACAGATCTTTCATTCATATGTTTTCCATACAACAGCGCAGACAGGGGGAAATCTGTTAGACTTATATGACTTAAAAAATACCACAATAACATAGCGCTGATAAAGATATTCCAATTTTGTAAGGGTTAACAATATCATACGAAACCCTTTTTTTATTGCACACAAAGGGGACCAAGTCTGGTTTATCGGCGACTTATCACGGCTAACTAAATCTGAGTAGTTTCCAACGAGATGGATAGCCCGATGACGTATCGAGGCATTATATATTTGTCTATTCAAATGGCGCACATAAACTATATCAGTACGTGACAAAGCCATTAACCACCAACCACTCTTGAATAATGGTGTCCAAAGTTGTTTAACGCTCACTGAGCTAAGTGCGTCAACCTGTGAAAAGAATTCGTGCCAGGAAGCCATTTCGGCAAATAATCATAAAATAATTCCGATGGGGGTGTCGCGGGAAGAACGTCGACCTATGGTGCATTGCCACAGCTGAAATCAACTAAGAGGCATACTTTAAAGCATAATTATGAGTAAGTGTTACGTTGGCTTACGGGCCGTATTTGTTTAGAAGTAGGTACCTGTTCAAACCTCGAATAGATAAAAAAAAAAAACAAGAGCTGGTTCTACAGAAGAAAATATCACATTCTCAGTCACATTCATCCAATGAAGCCTATGTCGAGATTATAAATGCATCATTTAGATTCACCATTCATCTTGGCAGAGATAACTGCATAAACGCCTTAATCTGACTGTGAAAGACTCGACTGGTTATAATCAGGATTTCTTCGCGACCTTGGCCGTTGTCGAACTACAGTTATTAAAACAGTTTCTACAAAGCTGGCTTCTTATTCTACAAATGAGTAGATGATACGTACCGCATTGGACAAACTTATTTGATAGGTAGGCTGTTCATGTTAAAACGTTGATATACAGGTGTGAATCGTTCCAAGCGCAGCAATATCATCCCACAGCAGTAACGGATTTACAAAAAGCCTTAACGTATATTCATACTGTCCGCATATACTGCATTTTAAACATAAACGAAGTACCTTCAATTTGCTAAATATTCTGAATCATATGTGCTTTCAATTACAAACGTAATAGCGAATACGATTTGATCGCTAATCCTTCGCATATATGGCCTTATTTAAATGTGTAAAGACTGTTTTACACGACAACGAAAAATTAATAACGTTCTTAAGTCATTAATGCCAAGAAGTCATACCATACATTATTTGTAACACATACAAACGACAACAATAGCAAGAATTCGCTGATATATTCGTACTTAATATACGTTCTTTATACAACAATTTACTCTTAAAATTAATCGTCAACTATGTTTAGTTATTGCACTTCTACATAAGGGGTAGATACACTACAACATATCCGTGCAATTGGAGAGCATACCATTAATTTACTTATGGCTGCTTTATATATTCTTACTGGCGATCACCATGACGATTCCTCCCCTTCCCATCCAATTGCATGAATGGTTTGGACCAGAAGTGCCGTCGAGTTTACACGCCAAACCTGCATCACCACATGAGACCATGGCTGTTCTTTGCAGCTGCATATGTTACCGTTCAAGTGATTAACCTCAGCACCTTTAACGACTAATACGCATTCAAGAGGCAGCACTAACATGCTCTTCGCCTATGTAAATATTTTGGACCAGTGTTCTCGGTACCCTGTTTACAACATTTACATGCCCTGCTTCAAACGCCTAGTTATGTATTGTGTCACAATTATACCATCATTTCTGTGTCTTGTCAGAATAAAGTCTATAGAGTACCGGTTTAGCCACTAATGCTATGTAGTTACATCATATTTAATCGAATAATATGTTTGTCTGGATGACAACTTAAAGTAATCGTTTTGATGACCATGATAATCATTATGATTTCATTAATGACTAAATGACCAGTTAATCACGAAGTCCATCTGATCAGATCATTACTGACAACAAATGGCTTCGTCCAGTCCTGATCTCAAACACCTATAAAGATGATAACGGTCTGACTAATTGCCTAATTGTCTCATTTCAGTTTTTTAACGAGCGTCAGTTGCCCTCTCTCTCGGTTGCGCCTCGAATCAAGGATTGTTCCAGGTATGACCAGATCACAAAGAGGATATTATTGCGTATTTTATCATCAATGCGATATACAAATATATAACATTAGTGTTTGTATGCTATATTTGTTCTGCTTCCAAAGTTGGATCATATGGTTTTTGATATATTATATCACTCTATATTCTTGTTTATGGTTGGGGAAGGGGCATGTCACAAATCAATATATTTGCTTTTGGCGATATTCTGGCTGGAATATGCAAATAACCATGCCGTTAAATAACGTCTGTGTATTGAAGATCGCTGTGGCCGGCTGATTCTCCTGTATAATCGTGTTGGATAATCATTTAGTGTTGAGTTTGGTTTCAAAGCTATACCGTTTTGACATAAATATGTCATTACTATGCAAAGAAGGCTCACTAGCGCCTTTGCCCAACAAAATGTGTGAACACGCCACCTGTGGACTACTTGGTACTTTGTCATGGCTACTCGTAAGACCGTATTGAGATTTCATTTGGGTGGTCGCCTGAACCGCTCATCCCCGTGACGTCGGATCAACAGTCCCAAGTGCTTTTCTAGATTTCATGGTATCATCACCTGACCACAGACGCATGTTTTACATGATTGTATACTAAACGCACGGCCAGTCATCCCCAGCCCACGTCTATTAGCTGCAAAATATGGCTAAAACAGCTTACAAGTAATTTAACTATTGATAAGAAGCAAGATACATACGATTATCCAATGGCACCATACTGCAAACCAAAATATACACCATATTTTCGATAAACTTGCATTTCAGCCTTAATGTGTTAAAGATCAAAACTAACGTTTTTGACATATCCGATTTTTATGTTTCAAAACGTAGGAAAATATCTTTTAATCTGACCACGGTAGATAATTTTACATTCTCTCAAGTATTGTGGACATAAATCCGCTGAGAATGTGGTGCTCGGGTTTAATTCCGATTGAATTCCCTGAGTCCATTTTGCACCAGTTGGTCGCTAGGAGGCAGGTCGCGTGACGTCACGTTTGCGGCTCGTCCCAAAACAAATTCGAAGGTGGTATTTCGGAAGCTGAGAAAAATTATACGATCCGCGATTTTTTCCCTGCAACTTTCCTTTCTACTGATTGGTATCTATTAACATGTCGTCATCAGATGAAGATTATGAAGCCTCATTATGTGAAATGAGGACTTATGATGTCCATTGGTATTTATTTGAGCCCACACGATTGCGAATAGCAACCGAGTCAGATAATGATGTTGAGAGCTCAGAAACGGATTCCGACTCGGAAAATGAATGCAGTAAAGACGCTTTGACTTTCAGGCCAGTGGAAGTGTGGTGGGTAGAAATTTTTCGTCTCTATTAGTCTAAATATCGAAATGGATTAGTATAGGTAGAAATAACAATTCCGTGTAATGGGGTCTATCTGGCCCACACACCCAAGTCAATAAATTCACCCAGCGCTTTCCCCGAGCGATAGTGACATGTATGATCACATAATTGACTTGGGTGCCTGTGAACTGGCCCCTTTCAGAATTTAGACGTCCTGTTAATATATCTCTCATCAGTGTTTATTTAAAAGACTAAGTCTACTCTTTTGCTCACAAATAAAGTCAGACCCCGTCAAAGTCAGAGAAATTTGTGAATCATGGACAAACATGGACTGCTGGGTCAGCTTTTGTTATGTGAATGATCTAACATGGAATTAAAAATGGCTAAAGCTTGATTTGGGCAACCTTTCAGGTGTAGCTGTAACAACTGCGATCAGATGACCACATTGCGGGAATGTGTTTGGTGTCAAAATTACCCGAAGACTCTGGCAACAATAGAAGAGTGGCCATGAATGACCGAACATCCAGGGTTCAAGTCAAACTGTTTCGACCGTAATGTCCTGCTTGCATCCAAATTCGAGTACATACAGATAGATGGACATATAGGGGATGAAGTTAACACAATTGAGTTAGTTATGCCTTTATTGAAGCAAATATAAGACACACACACAGCCACTTCTGGACATAGACAATGTGTATTCCAAGTGTCCATGGTGTGCAATACATTTGGTAATCACGTTCAGTGCTACATGACAACAAACAACAAAACCAGCAATACATTTATATCTGGAGTACATAGTTGACCAAAAAAAAAGAGTTAAAAAAACATTATTTTTCATATTTCCCTAAGAAATAATCAATTCTTTTTTGCTCCAGGTTATTCAGATATTTGGCCTATCGCTGTTTCATCTACTGGGTGTGGCACAGATTAGGTAGACATAACAGAAAAGTATTGCCATCATGTGTCTTAAACAAAATAAGATCTACATTCCTAGATCCAGAGGGCCTTTACAGAGGATACCTAGAAAGTAGCTGAGTAGATTTTCTTTGCATGATTGAAGCGACATCGGTTTGCTCCCACAAGAATGTCCTTTGCTGGCTTTTCAAATTGAGCAGCAATAGGGGTGGATCACTCCTTTCCGCCGAAAGAACTTTCGCCAGTCTGTAACTGGGATATTTCTCACGAAGCAAAAACACTTCAGTAATGAGGTTGTCAACATAATCTGAAACATAACCAGTTAATAAAAGATTAGTAATAAATAGTCTTTGAATCATTAAATGGAATGTTTGGTCTTTTGTGCCAGTATAATTACCCTATGGGCACTGCGGAGACTCATAATAAATTTATCTTAATAAATGCCAGCATTACATTATTGTTTAACTCATATTTACATATATTGAACAACAAATCCTGTGATATATACCAAGCAAAAGTGATGGTAATTTTGACAGGCTTCGCCACTGGATCCCCCTGTCTGGACTTTGGAAAGGACACTCCCCATTGTGCCTGGCCTTGTTGAGTGACTGCCCGAGCTCTATTGGAGTTTTCATTAAAATGCAAAACTGCAAGGAGTAATCTGGAAGTAAAGCACCAACAGTAGCAGATATAGCCTGGTGGTCTGGTATGCCCTATGTGAGCTCACAATACACCAGAATCTCATAACTTTATAAGCACCAACATAAACCCATGTTTTAGATCAGGTATTTGCAATAGATACCACACTACAGTCACAGCAAAGCTCAATTAAATTACCTTGCTTCCATAGTGGCAAAGGGAAAGTGTACACTCTTGGGTGCGAAGAAGATCACCACCTTGTGGAAAGATTCTAAGCTGGAAGTCTGCTCAGACGGAGATAATCTGCCAATGTCTTTCAGAAGGTGTTTGCTGTTCACGACCAGGGCCATCCTCCAGCTCAATGCCTCTATAAAACCAAAGTTGTAGGTGCTTTATTATGCTTATGAGAGAGCACTGATTTTTATAAGTATGCAATACAATTCCACTGTTTACAGGAGTATTTT
Source organism: Urechis unicinctus (assembly GCA_034190875.2). Lineage (NCBI taxonomy): Eukaryota > Metazoa > Annelida > Polychaeta > Xenopneusta > Urechidae > Urechis > Urechis unicinctus. The sequence continues at coordinate 41,215,544 of CM067353.1, forward strand.
CAAAGTAAAACTATCACTTACATTTCCTGGTGCACTGCATGTTCATCCATATCATCCTCGTCACTTTCCATGTCGAATATAGACATCCAGGTGACTCAATATACCTACAAGCAAACATGTTTGAACTCCAAACGATTTGTGGGAGCCCTCTACCGGTTCAGTTGAGCTGGCCTCTATCTCGGGCACACCTGTCATCTCGTTTTCACATTCACTGGAGGCATCAAGCATCTCAGCTCCATTAACATTTCATGCAGCACCTACAAACAGAGGCATCATGTGTTTCAGTGTCGACCAGTTGTACACCAATGATATTTCCCAAAATAGGGATCAAAATCACCTATATCAATATACTTCTATATACAGACTGTCTAATTTGTCCTATGACATCAGTAGTACTCCTCGTGTAAATGGACCATTAAACACAGTGTGTAGTGTATCCAAATCCCTAAACAATAAACAGGCAAGCATTTTGAGATCACATTGAAACACCAGTTATTGAGCCCATGCTCATGGGGCCTTTCTTCATCAGTGATGCCTTAGCCTTAACACGGCCATGTCATTTGGGTCGTATGATATTCATATAAGAAATAAATTTTGCTGTCAATCAAACACAAAGGCACAACCATGACTGGGAATAAAAATTGAATGGTCCTAGCTATCTACCTGTTGACGTCGTCTTTTCTCAAAGGCACCTCGACGTTTTACTCGATCCTGGTTACACCCATGTAATTAAAAATGTCGTTGGCACGGTACCTTGGCGGAGCCTAGTTTTGTTTAGAAAAGCCCAGACTTCTGAGCAGCTCTGGGTCCGTTTCATAGGCGTCCCCTCTCAAAGTGGTCGGATTGTTTTGGTCGGGGGCCCCACTGGATAGAAAGGTGGTGGGGTGGGGGTGGAGGAAGTGCTCCCCTCCCCCCCTAGTTTGGGCCCACATGTTTTGGGAAGGTAATTTAACCGGGAGATGCGCAAGATGGTAACCCATGGAGATTAGGGTAGTGTTGGGGTGGGGGGGCAGATACATTTATGGGGTTGATTATCTTATGATATGTCGAAAGGTATATATATACCCAAGAAGATGAAATTCCGGGGTCAGGGGGCGGGGAGATATAGATATATCTTTTGATCATATATAGATGTCTTGATAATGGATGCGTAGTTACCCCTGAAACCCTATGTTATATATCTTAATATATTTAGAATATGTGGTATATGCTGATAATCATTATATAATATGAATGCTACGGGTATAGTCTTCCCTTTAGATAGACAATATATTCTCAACAGTTTAAAAAGACTAAGTCTATATTTTGCTCACAAATAAAGTCAGACCCCGTCAAAGTCAGAAGAATTTGTGAATCATGGACAAACATGGACTGCTGGGTCAGCTTTTGTTATGTGAATGATCTAACATGGAATTAAAAATGGCTAAAGCTTGATTTGGGCAACCTTTCAGGTGTAGCTGTAACAACTGCGATCAGATGACCACATTGCGGGAATGTGTTTGGTGTCAAAATTACCCGAAGACTCTGGCAACAATAGAAGAGTGGCCATGAATGACCGAACATCCAGGGTTCAAGTCAAACTGTTTCGACCGTAATGTCCTGCTTGCATCCAAATTCGAGTACATACAGATAGATGGACATATAGGGGATGAAGTTAACACAATTTAGTTATTAGTTATGCCTTTATGAAGCAAATATAAGACACACAGCCACTTCTGGACATAGACAATGTGTGTATTCCAAGTGTCCATGGTGTGCAATACATTTGGTAATCACGTTCAGTGCTACATGACAACAAACAACAAAACCAGCAATACATTTATATCTGGAGTACATAGTTGACCAAAAAAAAAGGTTAAAAAAACATTATTTTCATATTTCCCTAAGAAATAATCAATTCTTTTTTGCTCCAGGTTATTCAGATATTTGGCCTATCGCTGTTTCATCTACTGGGTGTGGCACAGATTAGGTAGACATAACAGAAAAGTATTGCCATCATGTGTCTTAAACAAAATAAGATCTACATTCCTAGATCCAGAGGGCCTTTACAGAGGATACCTAGAAAGTAGCTGAGTAGATTTTCTTTGCATGATTGAAGCGACATCGGTTTGCTTTGCTCCCAAGAAAGAATGTCCTTTGCTGGCTTTTCAAATTGAGCAGCAATAGGGGTGGATCACTCCTTCCTTCCGCCGAAAGAACTTTCGCCAGTCTGTAACTGGGATATTTCTCACGAAGCAAAAACACTTCAGTAATGAGGTTGTCAACATAATCTGAAACATAACCAGTTAATAAAAGATTAGTAATAAATAGTCTTTGAATCATTAAATGGAATGTTTGGTCTTTTGTGCCAGTATAATTACCCTATGGGCACTGCGGAGACTCATAATAAATTTATCTTAATAAATGCCAGCATTACATTATTGTTTAACTCATATTTACATATATTGAACAACAAATCCTGTGATATATACCAAGCAAAAGTGATGGTAATTTTGACAGGCTTCGCCACTGGATCCCCCTGTCTGGACTTTGGAAAGGACACTCCCCATTGTGCCTGGCCTTGTTGAGTGACTGCCCGAGCTCTATTGGAGTTTTCATTAAAATGCAAAACTGCAAGGAGTAATCTGGAAGTAAAGCACCAACAGTAGCAGATATAGCCTGGTGGTCTGGTATGCCCTATGTGAGCTCACAATACACCAGAATCTCATAACTTTATAAGCACCAACATAAACCCATGTTTTAGATCAGGTATTTGCAATAGATACCACACTACAGTCACAGCAAAGCTCAATTAAATTACCTTGCTTCCATAGTGGCAAAGGGAAAGTGTACACTCTTGGGTGCGAAGAAGATCACCACCTTGGAAAGATTCTAAGCTGGAAGTCTGCTCAGACGGAGATAATCTGCCAATGTCTTTCAGAAGGTGTTTGCTGTTCACGACCAGGGCCATCCTCCAGCTCAATGCCTCTATAAAACCAAAGTTGTAGGTGCTTTATTATGCTTATGAGAGAGCACTGATTTTTATAAGTATGCAATACAATTCCACTGTTTACAGGAGTATTTTCAAAGTAAACTATCACTTACATTTCCTGGTGCACTGCATGTTCATCCATATCATCCTCGTCACTTTCCATGTCGAATATAGACATCCAGGTGACTCAATATACCTACAAGCAAACATGTTTGAACTCCAAACGATTTGTGGGAGCCCTCTACCGGTTCAGTTGAGCTGGCCTCTATCTCGGGCACACCTGTCATCTCGTTTTCACTTTCACTGGAGGCATCAAGCATCTCAGCTCCAGTTAACATTTCATGCAGCACCTACAAACAGAGGCATCATGTGTTTCAGTGTCGACCAGTTGTACACCAATGATATTTCCCAAAATAGGGATCAAAATCACCTATATCAATATACTTCTATATACAGACTGTCTAATTTGTCCTATGACATCAGTAGTACTCCTCGTGTAAATGGACCAATTAAACACAGTGTGTAGTGTATCCAAATCCCTAAACAATAAACAGGCAAGCATTTTGAGATCACATTGAAACACCAGTTATTGAGCCATGCTCATGGGGCCTTTCTTCATCAGTGATGCCTTAGCCTTAACACGGCCATGTCATTTGGGTCGTATGATTATTCATATAAGAAATAAATTTTGCTGTCAATCAAACACAAAGGCACAACCATGACTGGGAATAAAAATTGAATGGTCCTAGCTATCTTACCTGTTGACGTCGTCTTTTCTCAAAGGCACCTCGACGTTTTACTCGATCCTGGTTCACACCCATGTAATTAAAAATCGTTGGCACGGTACCTTGGCGGAGCCTAGTTTGTTTAGAAAAGCCCAGACTTCTGAGCAGCTCTGGGTCCGTTTCATAGGCGTCCCTCTCAAAGTGGTCGGAGCAAATGACAGGAGTTGTTTTGGTCGGCTTCCAATCCTTCCTCTTCACCTTTGCAATCCAATTCTTGTGCATTTTTCGGTCTTTCGGGAACCGAAAGAAACTCTTACCTGACCTCTCGGCGTTTCTACACTTAACCGACACAACAATAAGGCATAATCCAAACTGTGAGTGTAACAAACCGTGAAGACTTTTTCATATACCATCAACGAGCCGCGACAACAATGGCGAAGCTTGTTGACATTCGTGATCAGCGAGCACAGAGCAGCGAACGTGACGTCACGGGCCAAATAATTCCGAACGTTGCCGAGCGGGATGTTCAACGAGTGGAAGACGAAAACAAACACTTTAAAATCATTTTTTAAAGGAATAGGGTGCTCCAAAGTAACCGCTATTGATATGAATACCATTATTGAAGTTTATTCTTTCGAATTTCGCTTTTAAAAAAAATTGTGTTTATGATCTTTAAGATGTTTTTATTACACTTGCAAGCGGGCTAACAGCTATCGGGCCCACTGCCCAGTCCAATGACCCATGTTTGCCATTTGACTACAGAATTGCTGACCTCCAAATATATACAAAATGGTACGATAATATCATCTGGATATCAGTATCACTGACAAAACCACGGCATAGCTATAAAGACATATTACCATGCTCACAAGTGTAGACGAACCGCCAGACCCAATGTTGCAAAATTGTCCACAAAGAGCTGCTTACCGCTGAGTCAATCTACAATCCTTTGGATCTTAATGACGATAGAATGCAATCCATGCGAGCCATGACAGTAAATAGGCAGCTCTGTATTTCACCCAAAGTGCTGTGTAATTGAGCCAAAACAGGGTGGACATCTTGAGTGTAAGAACGAAGGTCATGTGTAATCGGGCGTTAAGAGTTTCACTCATATAAAGCGCTTTCATTACAAGATCTTTACATTTGAGCTACACAAACTTCCATGATCCATTAAAATCTACTCATAAGAAAGACTTCAGCACTGAAGTAGCTCTGTTGATTCTTTAGTACACAACGCGGTAGGTTCGAATGTCAATGGGTTCTTTGTCCCACCCTGTTTTGACAATTACCGACACCATATATATATATATATATATATATATATATATATATATATATATATATATAGAGATAGAGAGAGAGATATATATAGAGAGATAGATATATATATAGATCTAGAGAGAGAGAGAGGGAGAGAGAAATAGAGGATCTCTCTCTATCTAGAGAGAGAGAGAGAGATCTCTACTAGAGAGAAAGATAGATAGAAATAGATAGAGAGAGAGATCTCTATCTCTCTCTCCTCTCTCTGTCTCTCTCTCTATCTCTCTCTCTATCTCTAGAGATATAGGGATAGAGATCTCTCTCTCTATATCTCTCTAGAGAGTCTCTTTCTCTAGATATCTATATACAGATCTATAATATATATATATATATATATCTCTATATATGTATATTCATATTCCTCTCTATCTATATCAATATATATACATATATTAATATTCTATATATATGTATATATATATATATATATATATATTTACATATGTTTTATATACATACAACTTGCGAGTACTTTTCGTTAATACATATATGGTAAGCATCCGAAGCTTGAACTCGTTTTTTTAGAAGCTTCCTCGCTGGTTGTATATCGTCATATAGAAGTGACCAATTAGTATTGCTAAGGACTCATCTCTACGGAATACTCTAGAGAATTACGCGGAAGTAATAAGATATCACTTCGTGAAATATCATGTTGTTTTGTATTATTCTTGATGTACAGCAGAGCTACATTCCCTAAGTTCCCTATCCACTTGCAATGGAAATGTATTCCTTCGACTGAAGGTTTAGTATACCGAGGTGGCCATGATCACTATGTCAAACCGAAGGGATCTGAGAGCACCCTGTGATTTTGTATTGGGCCATTGAATTTAACTTGAGTATGGCCAGCGCAATTACATTGCCGGCTGACAGATTTTTTCCAGTGAGCATAAAAAGACTTGCTTTTGCGGATTAACACACTGATGGGTAGATATGGGATTATTTCTGAACCATCAATCTCACTGGCAAAGCAACAACTGTCGCAATGGTTTATACGTCCGTGGTAAGTTTCATTAATCGCTGGCCTCATTGTCGGATAATTGCCGTTGCAAGCGACAGTTTACTCAGCTCGCCTAATATTGCCAGCTGTTTTATGCTGATGACGCGCATTTTGCATCTGCGCCCTATGAGTATTGCGTATAATTATGTAAAAGAATGATTACCACCACAGGCGTTCAAGACTTTTGTCTTAATCCTAAAATGTGTCCGCAGGCTGTATAATGATAAAAGATGGGCAGCATGGAGCGTGCTCCGAATGCGCTGTTTGTCATTGTCGGCAAGATACATTTATTTCTGAATATTCAGCCCTTTCTTATTCTAACAGACAATGAGATTTGAGCTTCTACTGCAATGACCTAAACAAATCTACCTGATTTCCATACAGATAGTTGGGTTGCTGCTTATAGTAATTGTTTGAATCCTAAGGTCATGCTGCAGTGCTTATGTTTTTAATGCCGTCACTATGATACTTGCGTTGGCAAACATATACCAATATTTTCTTTGAACCTCAATGGCCATCGGGGATAACCAACCAGAACTAGATTGAATGGCGGCGGTTGCTAATGTATTCATCACGTACAGCTGTTCATGCGCATGACGACCATGGTCTATCTAATTATAAGATGACAATTAACTGGAATATTCTCGCGGCCCTTATAACGTTAATTACGACCTCAACGTCTGATGACAAATATTAAAAGCTAAGGTCACCAACGTTGCGCTGTTTTCAAAATAAAAAGACTATTGCATGCCATTATATGCAGACCAGACGACTTATAAATTTTCCCGTCATCTGATAGTCATACAACAATAATGATGCAATAGTTTTGAGCGACGACCAGTAAGAGATAACTGACACTTTAAATCGTACATTCGAGGCATTAACTTGGGCTCTATTTGTGCGTTAGGAGGGGGAAATATATTATCATAGAAGAAAGTAGTGACTTGCTCAATTTGCTCATGAATAATTGCCTAAGTGCAGCATATTCTTGTCAAAAGACGAAGTATCATGCATATTGCACTATGTGGACAACTGCTTAACAGATGTCCCAGTCAAATGGCTTCGATTAATCCTGTGGGTGCTTCGGTTGATTTGGCATATATCAAAATTAGCAGTAAAGGCTAATTCATCTATTGGATAATACACTTACAATGTAGTGGGCATTTCGAGTAAAAATGTAATTCTCCAATAGCTTGTTATCGCATAACGCCTGCATTATCGCAGGTAATAACCACATATGATTACAAAAACATTCTTATTAAACAATAATAATAAAGACTACATTTTAAACATTAATATTTTCATTGAAACTACCCACATATGGATGTGTGATAGAACGACAAAATGCATCACAGATCACAAATCATTCATAATGGCCTTGCGCGTGTGTGTAACAGTAGGGTAGATCGATGGGAAGATAAATCGTACGCAATGTACCTCACCAAGCAAATGAACATTTTCACTGTGTGGCGACAAAATAGTATTTAGTTACAGTCTCTAAACTTATAACCACATTTACAACGCTCGCACGTGCAATATAGTAATATATAAGGCGATATAACATCACCGTATGCAATTTGCTGTTTGATTTGAACGCCGTGTATGTCATCAGTTTCCTTGATTGATGGAAGAAATAGTATTTGGTATATTCAACTTGAAAATATTGAATGTACTGTTGGCAATGTACTTTGTACCTCAGTAATACCAACCGCAATTGTTGACAAGCGATTAGGCGGTACACTTACATGTTACCCGTAATGCATCGTCAACGAACAAATTTCCTTGGCTATTTGAGGAAAAAAATCAAGTTCATTAGAATGTAAATCTCGAATAATATTTAAGGCACATAGCAAATGTCTGCAAAGGCTATTGGTTAATGTCTTGTCTATTTGTGACAATGAATCTATAGTAATTTCTGGGTATCCAGGACCCATCATAGTTGATGATATGTCATTATCGATGCATTCAAAAGAGCCTTTATATATTGAACTGCCGTAATATACGCATTATAACAACCGTTAAGTTGTTAGTTTTTGTCAAATTAAATGTGAACTTACGGTTTCAATATGCCTTAAGTCTGCCGTGAGCGCTATTTTTTGTCGGATATCATTCATGAAAGATCTACCCGCTGCCGTTAAAGTCACATACTAATATCTTCACCGCAAACAGCCTTTCAACGTCGGATGCGGTAATAAGCAGCAGTTAACCTCTTGAAAAAGATGTATTTCACTTTGAGTTTAATCCATGAATAAAGCAAGATTTGCAATATGGTTACATCATGTCGCATTGCCTTTTCTCTGCATACGTTTCGATATCTTAGAAGCTGTGTTTCGTAAGTAGGTATTATTTTGTTTTAGGCATGTGCCTCAAGACATGGGTGAAACTATAACCCTGCTTGACACCAGATGGTGTTTGTTAACAATTTGCTGCCAGTCTTATACACACCATTGTATCTTTCTTTAATGGTTGCATTCAGGTGCTAACTCACTAATAATTGTTAAAAACTGAACATATGCTGCGCTGAAATTGTTTGTCGAACAAGCTCGTGTCCATCCTGCTTGTTAGTAAGCTGCAGTTGACATTGACACGTTTACCACTTCATTTGCAGATACATTTTTGCATTCCTTGCCCAATTAGCGTCCTGACACGTTTCTCTTTCGACCCTAAGACGCTCCTTGTGATGTGAGCGTAATCTATTTTTTGCATTGCTATGTCAAATAGACTGGTGCTTTATGGTTTTGTCACGAATTACTTTTCTCTACGTGCACCATTTGAAAAGAAAGATGTATAGAACGTCGACTGCCTTACCAACTCGTTTGTGATCAATCTAAAGTTCTCTATTTTGCAAAGATGCCGTCAACGCTTGACTTACGTTATGGTGCGCCAATTGGTTATTATGTATTTCTGCACGAGCATACTAACATTTTAGGAAGGTACGGCGTCGTTGTTTATTTTTAAGACCAGTAAAAATGTAGTATGTTATGAGAGGGTAGCAAAATCCATCAATAGTAGATAGCAGCAATTGAACATAAGACGTCTATGTATACGTATATTAAAAAATGCACAAGAATGAGGTGGATGTATGAAATCGATTTTAGCTTTTTCATAGGCTATTGTGCAAAGGCACACCGGTAGTATTTTGAGCCATTTAAGCTCAGGGAAATTGATATTCATTCTAGAACTGTTAGCATTGTTGACTTAACTTCTACCAAAAGTGTATGGTATTCTTAGGAAACATATACCAAGATTAAGGGTTGTTACTAACATATGAGATATGTTTGATGATAACGGCAAGGGGGTTTCATCTTTCATAATTCAATATACCACTGGGTAACTGGTTTACATATTTGCATGGGTTTCACAACCATTTTGATAGGACCAACGTGCTATAGCGAATATATTTTGTAAGGCAATACCTCAAATATCCCCGGAAAAAAGGGAAATACTGCTACATTGTATCTGTATTCATCATCGACGATGACAATTAAGGTGTTTTTATCTAATTAACCTGCAACCAATGTTTCATAGGGTGGGCTTCCTTCCATCTTTTGAGGATCTGTGCGTAGGAGCTTTATGCCACATTGCTACATCATCATAAAAAAGATGAGTCCAAAAATTGTTGCCGCTTCAGCAAGCATTGGAAAAAGCGAAGGAGAAACATAGGCACGATAATAATCGATGAAACCTAAACCTTGCACTATAATCTCGAATTATTTTCTGGAATATAATTTGATTGTCAGTGACTGGTCGACTTCAAATATGCCCTTATCGCTTGAACGTAGCCTACAGACAGCTATACCTACTCATCATTTGTAGTTTTGTTAAGTAATTGAGTCACACAACAAGTTGAAGTAAGGACATTTATTTAATGGCAAGCATTGCTGAGGTAGCCTGAGGTAATACAAGGAACGATCTTGGGATTTACGGCCTTATTGTGTCGATGCTTTTTAAAGTGCAATATATTTATTGTCTATACTATATAAGTAATTCAAGAATATTATTACTCTTCTTATCGAGAAGGACAGTATATTCTATGATGATTTTTGCACTTCTTTGTTAACAGAAACGTAGCACAATTTAAGACCTCAACAGTGCAATCAGATATTCTGTCACACTTATGCGTTAAGCAGCCTATATCTGGTAACCATGCAAATGCCATTCAAATACAATTTCATTCGAATCGTTGTGTGGCAAGGTGATGACTGAGTGCACTGCCCACATGATATGTAAACATGATTTGCGTCGACTGAATTTGCATTCAAAGTGCAGTGCAATAGAAATTGTACTGGACAGAATACGCGGAAGCAGTACATAAGACTATAATAAACATCCAACGCAAGAGTCACATCTTGCGATTTCATGCAAAACATTACAACAGCTGTTTTCGCAATCTAAAGGGCACCGTATGCCGAACGTGTTTGTACATTTGTATATGATGCTGCTAGAAAGAATCACACCTTGGATTTCTAACAGTCTTGTTGTTTGACAATTGGATTCTGTTCTCACTTCCGCTGATGTGTATAATTTAGCATTTTGTCTTCTTAACGCGCGGTAGAAACTCTAATGTCGCCAAATTCTGCGAACAAATCAGCGGGATTCTACGAAATACTAAATACAGCAACCCAACCACCTTAATGGAAATCAGCTATCCTCACGAGACAGCTTTCTGTAGTTCATCGTATTTTACAGCAGCAGCTTCACCTTCTCATTGTCCGTAAGGACCTGATGGCCGAAATCAGTGTCTAGCATGCTGATTTGTAATCTGCACGCGATTACGCGAAAGCACTTGCGTACAACCGTATCACTACCATGCCATACGCACGACGAAAACCAAGCCGCGTGGTCGTCAATCAGACAGTGCCCCCTAGATATGTCAATTTAATGACTAAGTTATAACCTCAGCTGGGATGTTTCTTTTAGCTATTATTGTTAACGAAGGAAACTGCTTGACGTTTTCAGCGTGTTTAAGTGTCTACGGTTAGCTCTTAGAGTAGATCTATTTGGGCATGATTTTCAACAAAACTATTGGTTGCCTCTTTTTATATTTAGTTTATCGCCTTACGTGTGCAAGCAAAATGCAGTCCAGGGAGATTCCACATTTTCGCGTAATTTAAATGCGTATTATCCTGGCACCTCCATGTAACATGAATGGTTTACCATAATGTTAAACGATAGCCACGAATGGCAGTATGGAAATGGATTGCCACGACAATGCAACTAATTCCTTTAAACTGTTTGTTCTTGCTATTATCGTAGCCGACCCTTCTAATGTCCGTTCAGTTTATGCTAGTAAGACGCCATCAGTTTGCTAGATTGTTTGTGTTGTGAAATGGGCGTTTTATAAGTAATCATTGCTAAAGACCTGCGTACTGTCTGTTAATAAATTGAAAGCAGAATCACCGATAACATGTGGGTTGATCCTGTTCCTGAACATTACTATATGTAACTTACTTTTAATGACATCCTGGCACTGCACCAATAATCGCTCAACGCTTGTGACGTAACTCGCGAGTAATCAGTATTAAAATCATATTAAGAAATGGGGTGGGGGTAGCTTTGATGCGAATGGAGCTTTCAAAGTGGGCAATCTGAAAAGCTGATGTGCACAAATAAAAAAGTAATTGCAAATATATTAAGGTAAATGCAAAAACGTGGAGGAACCCATCTATTACGCACTGCATCCACTGACGTCTTTTGATTAGAACCTGAGGGATGAACTAAGTAACTGATAGCTACATAGTCGATTTCATATTATACGAAGGTGTTGCAAACCTTCAGCTGCCGCCTAGAAAACGATATTCAATGAGCTTGACCAAACAACTCAGGGATTAAATGACTAAATCTAGATTAAGTGAACCCAAAACAAATAGACAGATGAGATTCATATATTCAAGTGCAGAATGCTAACTATATAAAGCATAATAACTCTCAGCAAGATACATTCATGATGTGTTGATAAGTTCCTATTGTCATTGTTTTCACACACATTTTCCGATGCACATATTCATTATCTTGTCCTCAATCGTTTAATGTTTCTCTACTGCATCACGAAGTAAAGCTAATGGTGCTAACAACTTTGGTTAATTCAAGAACCAATTTAAAGAACGCGATATGTCAAACAGATGGTGACAAACTGTTCAGCTTTAAACGAAACTGTAAGGCTTATGGCCGCATATTGAATCAGGTCTCTTCATTGTCCATCTGTTACATATGGGCATTTTTCAAATATCTGCTCTCGGTCAGATAGAATTACTCTACGCCTAACCGATGATGTGCATCTTACAGAGTGATGACATGGTGCAATAATCATGATAAGTGTTGAGGCTGAACCACCACAGATAAGGTACTATTGTGGTGATGCGCACCGTATCACATTTTTTAAGGAAGTGAAAATATATTTCTCTAGGCAATTCATTAATCAGTCATAGCTTAGCTCGGACTATTTTGTTAGCGGTTTGACTTCTAAATTCTTATGATGACTGGAGGCGGTGTATATGGCGATAGACAGTCACTTAAGGCAACATTATGCTTCATAAGACCACTACATATATATGAATACAAAGGTAACAGCTTTATAAGAGCTAAATGATGCGTATAAAAAAGTCGTTAAATAGCCTGACGCGGGGTTTGTTTTCTACGACTGCAAATGATACTTAAAATGTTTCTGAGCTCTGACGCATCTTGTTGCCCCCAATACTTTCTGTGTAACATTTACGGTACTAAGAATACGGATTTGCATATATAATTAAATGCTTGAATAAAACATTTATGGAAAAATAAATGCATCAAATCTCATACTTAAGCATTGCATACACGCATCGCTAATATCGTTGCTGTCTGTGGATCATTGACTTGATATTCACTGTATTGTGTTGCTTTGGAAAAAAGACAATTGCATATTTTGTTTGCTATACGGAATGATTGAAAAGTTGCAGATAAAAGCTTCCCTTTCGTTGAGTTATTAAACATTTGCCGTGACTGATAAGTATATGGCAAAGTGAACAGCTTTATTGTGAGGTGTCGTAGATGGCTGCATTGCTGCTGTTTTAGATTTACAAGTATTATACCAATTATTCATTCGCTTACTTTTCACTAAATGAGGACTATGGTTTTGCTTAATGACAATAATCAAAACATATGTTACTAAATGAGTGACTATGCAGCAATTTATTTATGAAATGCAGAGCACAATCATATCCGTAAATAAATGCAATATTCAGTCTATTTTTTGTATAATAATATTGCATTGTCATAAGCACGGAAATATATTCCCATTTTATTACAATATTAAACTGCTTAAAGTTAATAAACACCAGGCGTCATATCCCTTGATAATGATGAATTATTTTTTAATGCTGTCGCTGAACTCCAGAGCTTTATTTCAAACTAGCCATGAATAATGCTCGGCCGTATGGGAATGACATTACAGGGGAAAGTTTGATGTCTTAGACGTCTTAGACGTGACACAATAAATTTGGTGAGTTGACGTCCTGTGCATAGTTATTTCAACGAGCAGATTTCCCGTAGCCAACATGATTTTCCTCTTGGTTCTGTGTTTGATTGAACAAATGCATTGTATTGATATATGACCAAACATATTTCCAAAGACCTTCTTAACCCTGCGCTCTGTGTCACATAATTATACATGTATCAGATGATTCCTGTGTATCACGGGGATACTGGGTGTGAGAGGCAGATGATCACATATGAATAACATTGAGTTCCGTAAAATTCCGTGCTAACTCCGTATTCAAGTAATCGACATTTGCTGACACCGTAAACGATATGCATTATGACGCTCTGAATCTAAACTCATTTTGGTGTATGGTTAAACATTTCATGAGCCGTTTTGTTCTAAAACCTTGATAATTTCGCTGATGATATTGAATCGGTACACCGTAAAACATACCCATGCTTGCATGTAACTTTACCATCAGGCAATAGACTTGGTCTTCATGGTTTTGAAAATGTTTGATTTATTTTACGTTGCTTTAATTTTGCTTCCTCGATCGTTTTTATCAAAGCTTTTATGATTAACAATTGCCTTATTTATTCTCGTTCTGCTCTGGTTAAGCATAACTACTGAGCTTGTCAACGTTCACCGTGAAGTGTTCATTATTATCCCCGTGTCTGATGTATTGTCGTGATATCACAAAATATTTAACCGCATATACATAAACAAGCAATATTTATACCGTGATATTTGATATTGCAATCACAGAGCATGTATGTTGTCCCACGTTGGATAATATCAACTGCATTCTACGCGTAAAAATATATCTGAACTCATAGATAAGCTGGTCTTCTTTGGAAATTCTTATTGACAAATTGTCCGACAGTGATGTTATTGAATGGTCACTACCAAACCCAGTTACTAGTCCTTATGAAAAGCGTGATATAAAATGCGCAATCCGCTTCTCTTAGCAAGAACTCTGCATTATGACGATACAATTTCGGGTAGGTGATATTTGCAGTTTAGGCAGTACCGTTTTGGTTTCTCACCCTAAATGATCAAACAAACCAGTAGCCTGCAAACGTTTATCGTCCCCTCTTCTATATTCGTCATGAAAAGAAATGTTGCCCTGAAATAATTCGATTGAATGTATTTACGCGTATATTACGAATAAAAGTGGGATAAAGTATCTAGGTGTTTTATTTCGTACTTTGCAATGGAATCATATTCAATTCTCTCGCTGAATCAATATCATACTTCGAGATATGACAATTGCATATCAGTTACAGTGTTCAAAGCAAGTTGAATCCCGAATGTCTATTGAGATAAGAAGGTAGTTCACTCAAATATCATGCTTATTTCGACTGTACAAACATACTTGGCACATAATTGATTAAAATACAACCCAATGCACATCACGGAGATTTATTGCGCAGCTTTAACACTTTATAATGTATACTTTGCGAATGTTACTATACTGAGCCATTAAGAACAAATAAATGTTGGTAAGGTTTGTTCTACCATCAATCTTTAATTAATAAGAACTGTCAACATATTCGCGAAAGGGCTTCTAATGGATATGAAATACACGGATTCGTCTATGCTGAAGGGTACTGAGTAGCAAACCGCATTAACAATATCTTTAATAACCGCGTTACCCATCATCGCGAGCGCCACACTAATATTCAATGCACGTGCTTTGTAAAAGTAAGTGACTACAGTCGACGCTCGAGCACACTAGATCTCCGATTGGAAGTTATAAATAATTAATGTACATCTAAATACCTATATGGAATGTCTCTAACGGCCTACATGGGTATCATAGCTCACTTGTGAATCATTTATGAGACCCTGCAGGGCGTAAATGGCGGGGCTATTAATGATTCGCAAGCACCCACCACGTGTCTTCAGGGGGTACTGATTGGCATTAAAGGATATCATAATTTACTCTTATCTGAACGTCGGCCTAGTAGTGTGCGCTAATAACATTTTCTAGGTTGCTTTCATAATAATAATTGGATCATTGTCAAATTCGGTTCCTAAATCCTCTCTTTTAGTTAACTTATTAGCTACTTTCACGCATATTTGTATTGTTTGGTCAGCATGCATGCTCTATTGTTCCTTAATATATAGCGAATAATCTCTATTTCGAAATCACATGGACGCAACAATAATATGATTTCATTCATAATGCTGTGTTAGCCGAAACATTGTACACATAGAAATGTATACGTTTATTGATTGAGTCAAAATAAGTGAACATGCATTATATGCAGCCGTGCTGTGGTATGACGAGTAGAGCGCAGTTAATAACTGCCAAGCGAGGTACCTTATGCAACGAATTGACGTCAGTAGGCATTCATGCTATGTATTATTCCATAGGATCAAACCAATTTTATGAGTGAAATTGTCTATCGTGGACCGTGAAATACATTAACAAACCAAGGGGCCGTCAATAATAAAAAGATCCTTATTGCTGCATTGATCAATGACATATATGACGAAATATCTGCGCACGTCTGCATGTGTTATAGTGATACAGACATACCTTTGCGTAAATGGGCCAGCTGCGTTTCAACATTCGTTAGATAAATATGAGCTAGAAATTGCAAAACGCATATTTTACGATGCTACTTTAAATATCAAATTACGGTGTTCCGATATCGAGTTTGAAACAACTTGTTCTTTGTCGGTGATTGTGAGTGATTCCGCACGAAAAGTATTTAGTTACGTTTTACCGATATCCAGTTTGAAACGATGGCACAGCCGGTTTAAATATGTCATCAAACTGCTGTTAGAAAGTAATGTTAAGAGCATATCGCTTTTTAACAGCTAACGGTGCCAACCACTTTGGTTAATTCGAGAACCAATGTAAAGTTCGCGATATGTCAAACAAAAGGTAAGGAACTGAGCAGCTTAACACGAAACTGTATGGCCGCATAGTGAATCAGGTCACTTCATTGTTCTTCAGTTATATAAAGGCATTTTTCAAATATCTGCTCCCGGTTCAGATAGAATTATTCTACGCCTAACCGATGATGTTTATCTTATAGAGTGATGGCATCAATGAATGACATTGTGCAATAATCATGATAAGTGTTAGATTAGTGATCCTGTTTGCCTCATTCTCAACAATACAGTGTTCTATGGGTGGTATATTGTGGTTCACTTGTGAAATTATTAGTAAAAGCACAGCCCATGAAAGACATCCAGAAACCATTATCGATTATTTGGTTAGCTTCGCCACAGCTGCCCTTCAGTACAGCTACCGCCTGCAGTCAACGTACGTATGCACCAATCTCATCAGGCAAACCAATAATGCAGCTGAGCGTGTATCAGATGCATAATCGATATTCAAATGGCATGTAGCGAAGAATATGAAAACACATAACTCATCGGAAGATACGCAACACCTGGAGGAACGTAAAACTTCTAATGCGATTCAATTATGGCTGAAACCGCAGTCTAACCCTTAACATGATATGTTACTAGTCACGGCAAATATTCAATTAACCAATGGCAAAGCATATTGAGAAATTTGCTTTGCTATGGTGTATGAGTGTGTGCCTGAGCGTGTCTTTTTGCCTGAGCGTATTTATGGGGATAGCTTGTGGTTGAGATCCCCATTATAACGTCATTCGTCGTGATATCATTGTAGTCGCAACAACAAACATTCAATGATCAATAGACTGACATGGACTGATTTCCGATTCGAGACCACATGTATTTAATTGACGCATGTAATGAGGCGCTCACACAACATTCTATAAGCAATCGTTTATAAGATCGGTGCATAGCACGTTTATACTCCTTATGTGTGTATGCACTTCATCTATTGAATTATTGTCCTTATAAACTCGCATTATGCGTACCCAATGGATTAGACCGCTCCAAAGTTGGGTCTAGTGATGGCACGAAGCTTAACGCTTGATGGTTCGATAATTTAATGCTACGACTCAAATCTTTAACAATTCTACTACGGTGTTTCCATGCCATTCATTTCGCATCTTATTTTACGTACTGCAAAACAGTTCTAGTACGTGACTGCCTTGGTTACAGATAATAGCTGAATTTGGTGTCCGCTATTTTATTTGCCCAGCACTACTACCGTACCGTATATATTCAATATATGGCAATGCATGCGCCAAAGCAAAAAGGTAGGACGAACATTCAACGACTTTGGTAGGTTGAATAGCAAAATATGAGTCAAATTTCTTCACATCTTGACTATTACTATAAAGACCGAGTAGTATAGGGAATGATTGTCTCAGAACACTAGCCTAAACGGGCCCCCACCAAGGAATACTCACCTCAGAGACTCGTGGACCTGCTTCAGCTCGCCCAGAGGAGGCCCATCCGGGCGAAAGAGCTGGAGTCTCCGGATAGCGGACTAAGTGGGGGGAGCAGTGAGTAGGGGAACCAGGTCACGAAACTCAGGAGTAGGGTAGGTCCACAATCCCCAGTGTCACGAATCGCAGGGGTAGGGTAGGTCCAAAATCCCCAGGGTCACGAATCTCAGGGGAGCGGGGAGCGGGTCACGAGTCTCCGGACTAAGTGGGGGTCGCAGGGTAGGAGACGGGACCACGAGCCTCTGAAGTAGGTCCACGAGCCCAGGACTACAAATCTCAGGGGAGGGGGTACTGGAGCGGGTCGCAGGGGGCAGGGGAGAGAGTTGGAAGCCGTTTGAGCCACAGGCGACGAGCCGGGGCTCTGCCACGACTTGATTTTTATCCCTTTAGTTTTCCATTTGAACTAATAAAACAATAATGATGACGTCTGACAGCACACGCGCCCGAAATGCCCAATCTGACTATGCTGAAATTTACGGCACAGCCACCCTACCCACGCTCGAAGGTCGCCCTCGCAGCACTCGAAAAGAAAAACGCATTCGACAGGACGTACAAGGAGATCTACGCAACAATGAGGACTAAGATACTCAACAAACCAATCCAACCCCCAGTCCTCAAACCACGTCTCTACTCTGAGAGTGTGAAGACTCCAGCCCAAGGAAGTCCACCCTACCCCCCTACCCAGGCCCCGCCCAAGGTTAATCACCACGCGGGCCGGGCCGGTCCCCACACCTCGCCTCAACTTCAGGAGAACTAAAGGGGCCATCAAGAACCAACTACGAGGATGGATCATGAACGTCCCCAAGGATCACCCCATTTCCTCAGACCTCCTAATCTTCAACAAAGGCGTGCGACCGAAAATGCGAAGAGTTCTAGTCGAGGAGCTGGCTATATTTGGCGGCCTTAAGACCCAGTTCGCAATCAAGGTAAGTCTCAACAAGACCAACAAAGATGATGTCACGGAGTATGTCGAGCCAGTCCTATGAAACAAGCAGCAGATGATTCTAGACCCAAAAGACATTGACCCCGTGTTAAACCAAGTCACCCCTCAAATTCAGGAGATGCTGGAGAAGTGGACCAACCAAGGTTTTGGATGGGTCTTTGAGGCGGTAAAAACCATCTGGATCGACATCGCCAAGTATCAACCACTCAAAAGGCGGCTCCTACCTCCCTCTACCACCACCAGTAGGAAGCAAGGGAGCCATCATAAACGTGCAGAACCGGGATGACCATTGCATACTATAGTCCATCGACGCAGAACTCATATAGAGCCTCCACCGGTACACCACCTCCGACCTACTCTGGACCCACAAGCCAGAGTGTTTGGGGGTCGAGCAGACAGCCGTTCGAGTAGACATGCCAAAAGAGGGGAAAACATCCTATACCTCAAGTACTGGCAGAAGCAGCTTCCGGCCCCCAATGCCATCTACGCTGACTTTGAGGTGCTCATAGTAAAGCTTCCAGGGCCGGCGCTCAATCATGAAAAGAGAACCCAGAAGACTCAGGAACACCAGGGCTGCAGGTACGGCTACATAGTGGTCAGGTGCGATAGAAATACCTCGTCCCCAGTTGTCTAAAGGGGAAGAGACACTGTGGAGAAGTTTCTCAAGGCCTTACAGCGAGAGGAGAAAAAGATCAAAGCAGTTATCTCCATGCCAGTCACTATGCGGATGACCCGGGAGGACCAAAGAGTCCACAAGACCGCAACCCAATACCACGTCTGCAGCAAACCACTCGGAACCAACCGGGTCCGTGACAGTTGCCACATAACCGGCAAGTACAGAGGGCCGGCCAACAACGCCTGTAACCTAAAGCTTAGGTTGAGTCCAAAGACAACCACCATCCCCGTTGTCGTCCACAACCTGAGGGGTTATGACTCCCATCTCCTAATGCAGGGCATAAGCAAGGTAGAGAGAGATATCAACTGCATACCCAATATGGAGAAGTACATATCGCTATCGCTCGGACAGTGCACAGTTCCTCCTGGCCTCCCTCGCCAAGCTGGTCTCAGCCAACAGCCCAAACGCCTTCACCGTGACGGCAGAGTATGAACCAGGCCAGACAAAGCGAGTGGGTTACTACTGCGCAAGGGAGTCTTCCCGTATGAGCTCATGAACAACTGGGATAAGTTTGATTCTCCCCTCTCACCCATCCAAGACTTCTACAGCAAGCTCTCGGAGCAGGTCATATCAGGCAAAGACTACGCTCACGCGCAAAAAATCCGGAGCACGTTCGGTTGAAGAACATGGGCGACTACCACGACCTCTACCTCCGGACAGACGTCCTCCTCCTGGCCGACTTGTTTGAAACCTTCCGGAAGATCAGCCTAAGGCAGTACGGTCTGGACCCGGCCCACTACTACACCAGCCCAGGCCTCTCGTGAAACGCTCTACACAAGAGCACGTGGGTAAAGCTCGAACTCCTCACCGACTACGACAAGCATCTCTTCATCTAGAAGGGTCTGCGGGGAGGAATAAGTATGGTCTCGCGGCGCCACGCCAAGGCGAACAATCATTACGTTGGAGACTTCGATCAGCACAAGCCCACGACCTATATTCAGTACCTCGACGCTAACAACCTCTATGGATGGGCAATGAGCCAGGTCTTACCGACTTCAAACATTAAGTGGGTGGAACAGCCAGAGTCGCTCTCCAGAATAGTCC
Source organism: Urechis unicinctus (assembly GCA_034190875.2). Taxonomy (NCBI): domain Eukaryota; kingdom Metazoa; phylum Annelida; class Polychaeta; order Xenopneusta; family Urechidae; genus Urechis; species Urechis unicinctus. Next base: position 41,236,022 of record CM067353.1, read on the forward strand.
GCACCCACTCCAATGACGCCGAGACCGGGTACATCCTTGAGGTCGACCTGGAGTATCCAGATGAGCTTCACGACGACCACAACGACTACCCTCTTGCCCCAGAGCGACTGCTCGTCCTCAACGACTGGCTCTCGGACTACCAGAAAAACCTCCTCGACAAATGCGGCGGCCATGGGGTCGAGAAGCTGGTCACGAACCTGAGGAACAAGGAAAGGTACGTACTCTACTACAGGAACCTCAAACTGTATCTTGCCCTGGGGATGAGGCTGAAAAAGATCCACCGCGCCCTATCGTTTACCCAGAGCCTATGCATGGAGCCCTACATTCGCAAGAACACAGATCTCCGCAAGGCCGCATCAAGCGTCTTTGAGAAAGACCTCTACAAACTAATGAACAACTCCGTCTTCGGCAAGACCATGGAGAACCTCCACAAGCCAGCCCCTCCTTTGCCTGGCAGAAAATATTTGACGTCGACCTGGCCACCATCCACATCCACAAAGCCCACCTGGTCCTCAACCGCCAAGTCTATGTGGGGATGTGCATACTAGACCTGTCCAAGCACCTCATGTACGACTTCTACTACAGCACCATGAAGCCCCGGCGCGGCCGCGATCTCAACCTACTCTACACCGACACCGACTCCCTCCTCCTGGAGATCCGCACCACGGACATCTACGCCGACATGGAAAAGGACAGTGCCCTATTCGACACTAGCAACTACACCACAGCCCACCCGCTACACAGCAACGATAACAAGAAGGTTCTAGGAAAGATGAAGAATGAGTGCGGGGGTGTACTCATCAGGGAGTATGTAGGCCTGCGCCAAAGATGTACTCCATCCTGATGTCGACCCGGGAGGAAATCAATAAAACAAAGGGCGTAAAAAAGGTAGTGGTCAAGAAACACCTGCGCCACGCACAATACCTTGAATCGCTGTTCGACCAGAAGCGGTTCCGCCATGGGATGAACATGCTCCAAAGAAGTGACAGCCACAAGATATATGGGCTACACGTTAATAAGGTGTCTCTATCCCCCTTTGATAAAAAGCGATGGATAGCTTCGGGTGGTGTACACACCCTGGTCTACGGACATAGCCGCACCTCCGACCGACATGGTAGTATAGATAATGGTGGTTCCCCTACCTCTAGCCCCACTTAGTTCTGTGTCCGGAGACTCCAGCTCTTGCGCCCAGATGGGGCTCCTCTTGGGGAGCTGAAGCAGGTCCACGAGTCTCTGAGGTGAGTATTCCATGGTTGGGGCCCGTTTGGGCTAGTGGTTGTACGACTCTATATGTATTTGGTGATGTTAGTCAGTGGTCGCGGCATGTTTATTGAGGGAATACATTTTCTATCACCCTAGGTTGAGTATGACTCTCCCTCTCAGCCAAAGGCACGGAGTTTTGGGTCATTAATTATTTAATCAACAGGCACAAAATAGTAAAATGGATACAAAATCAAGCTTTGGAAGTAGATAATCCTGACCCCGGATTTTATTAAGAGCTGTTGCTCTTTTAAGACATCGGGCTAAAGATCAAAGGTGCAAAATGAACATGTTACTGGTACTTCGTCGACTTTCTTTTCATAAGATCACCGATGCTCTTTTATTTTCATTCGTCAATAAACTGGATGTTTCTTTTGTATGAATCCCATGTGAGAAAATCCCTATAGGCAGAAACTTCCTACGATATTTCTTTTTCTTTTACTACTTATGATATTGAAAGATGTAAATTTGCATAGTCCTTATTTTCCTTAAGCATATCGCTTGGATTTAACCTAATATATTTCCACCTCCCGAGTTTCAGGCAACTGAGATTAATTGGCCGATCTATGCTGTTGTTTTCATAGCCGTCACATCATGCAATAATAGTTAGCCACGCACAGGATTAGATTTTGCTTCCTTTTATCCATAGCACTTTGTGTTAATTTAGTTGCCACATCCTGGAAATATTTTGCTTGCATGGGCAAGAACCGTGTCATTCAACTTTGCTTTTAACATGGCAGGTAGTCTAGCGATACTAGCCTGCCACATGATATCAAAGTCCTGATGGAATTTGTGGTCATTCCTGTGAGCCACATAGTGTTTGATTTTCTGTTTACAAACGATGTACTCATTGACCGTGTCGCGATCCTTTCGCCATCCGCAGATATTGTGTTTCCCTGATGCAAACACAAGACATCACCTGCTGAGAATGCCTGTAACAAAGGCATCTTCTATCCACACACTTATCGGACTATATGACGCAACAACAGCGTAAAGCCTCATGGCAATATTCCTGTGAAACATATACAGTGGCCCGGAGCAGTAGACTGGATACCTGTTATTTGGGTATTTTGATTGCGAGACTGCAAATTTACCGCGGCGTTTAACACCTCCTGACTGATGGCAACACGAAAAGACGTTTTCTGGTAGCGGATTCTCCTCTATGTGCTCTAGGATGCGAACAATATCGATATACACATCTTCGTCAACTTTCATTACGTAGGTAGCTTTGTTGCAATATTTGCTAATCCATTTCAGTGCAGCAATAACTTTCAAAGTTTGGTTTTGGTACGTATCCACGAAGTCTCCTTGAATTATATCACCAAATCTTAGGGCTTCTTTTATAACCATGTCTTGGACTTCCTTCTCCCTTGCCATTCCTACTATGTATCCAGCAACTAAAGGTTGGCTCTTAAACAGGTAAGGATTAAACCACCTGTCGCGAATGTACATTCTTCCATCGAAGTTGCCAACGCTTATCATCACTAAAACAAATACTTTTAATGAAGGAACTCGATCGCATAAAAGTGGACTGTCGATGAGAAATCGACGATTGATCACAGCATGATTTATATAGTCAAATGACGAGTTGTTCCGCTGATCATTAGGCGAATTTGGTAGTATCCGCATCCGTAATTGTGTTTCATTGATATACGGGTTTGCTTCTCAAGAATGCCTTTATTCCTTGGAACAATGTTCCATTTTGCTTCATTCACAACAATACGGTGTTCCATAGATGGTATAATGTGGTCCATTTGTGAAGTTGAAAGTACAAACACTGCCCAAGACAGATATCCAGACACCATTATAATGACGCATGTCATCGCGTGTTTGGTTAGCTGCGTCATTGCTGCCCTTCTGTACAGCTACTGCTAAGATATTGTGAGGCAACTTACGTATATAACAATCTAATCAGGCAAACCTGTTAAGCAACTCGAATAAGCAGTGATGCGTGTATTAGATGCATGATCGATATTCAGATTGCATGTGGCGTTGATTATGAAGAAGACTGATGCACGTACACCTTCCTTTCCTTGCATAATCGATATTGTAATGGCACATAGCGAAATATCAAATTTTACCGGGTAACAAGACACATTGACATGAGCCTAACTCGATTTACTCTGATTCATGGTTGTGGCTAGTGTCGTTATGCACAACGAACTTTCTTAAACAAAAGTCATTGTGTCTTGTTAGGAAAATTGTGTTTGCAACGCAATTTAGCTACACTGCAGCGGGTCAAGTACAAGTCACTAATTAGTTGACAGTAGCAAATACACACCAGAGGCTATCGTAAATACAATTTGCTGAAAGAACGCGCAGAGATATTGAGCTTGGGCATGATATCAATACAATGAATGCAAGCGGATTTCATAATTATGTCCCAAAAGCGGTACATGCGTAACGCATTTCGATGGAGCTGCTGGTGATACAGCGGCATTTACTGTTATGTGTAGATCACATTAAGTACTCTCTTCTTCATAGCAATGCAGGCCGTCTATATTTACGATTGATGTGCGAAGTTTGAGTAACCTGAATAACCAATTTCGTACATCCGCCTTTTCACACACTTGCTGTGATGCATTATGCCAAAAAAACATTAGTCATTTCCGTGAAGATTATTGAAGAACAATTCTTATCACGCAATGGTAATGTGACTTTAGAAACCATTGGGCTCTAGTGGTTTCAGTGTACATGAATTAATAATGATAACTAGAATAACTGGTACTTATATTGCTTACGACATGTACCTAGCCTTGACCCGCAGATATAGGTGTGCCACAGATGTCATAAACCATCATGAGCCAGAAACATGTTTCATCAATAAACAACACCGGTCCCTATCCAGACGTAGGGTGGGGCATATGTTACAATCAGATGAAGTTGCATTGAAGTGCATTGCCATGGAATGCTACCTCCAGGCGGCTAGGGTTAATGAGGTCAGTGATCAACAGCATCTCTCACTTCATCATAATGTAAGATTTCTTTGATGTGCATTTCATCATTAACAATAGCACACAGTCGTTTTCGTGGAGACATTGATTTTACGTCTCTTTCAACCCAAGCCAATATGGTTGCATTTAATCCCCGGAATATATGAAAAAGCATTCATGCCGGTCTGCAGTGACCCTACATCAGGCTAAGCAAATACCTTGGAAAGGATTTTGAAGCACTTTGGACTCAAGTGGTACATGAAGAGGGCAAAGGATTTGACTGAATTTGTTCACAGCGCTGCGGTCTCGAGTTTCACAAAAAGTTCCCGCAATAGCTTGGCATTCCAGTTTTTGGGTAAACAAACAAACCCAAGAACTGTACTGGGCTCTTTCAGGATGGGGGCATCACATGCAAAACAAGGGAATCTAGCCGTTTCGGTCCGTTTCAGCATGAATCGATATACCCATCTTTTGCTTTAAACAGTCGGGTCAGTATTGTTGGCGTCAGTGACGGAGCACTCCAACGCAGACGTCGGAACGCAGACAACCCTCAGAGATGTGGTACGTGTTTGAGTTGGGAGGAAGTTGGTTGAATTTTTAGGACAGTTCGACCGGCTCTGTGGGTTTACTGCCTACGGTTATTTCGGCCTGGTGATTTCGACCTTCTGTTCAGATTTACAAACCATTCTGATCATTAGTAGATTAACCACCGGGACTAAATTACCGACGACCGAAATCACCTAAATTCGCCAGCATAACTCTACCTTATGTACACTCGTGACATTCAGAGAAATAATGTATATAAAAGGTAAACTGTGTATGTGGACGGGCAGACCGAGTGACGGGCTGAAATTGATACGGGCCGAACTGGTGACGGACCCAAACAATTATGTGGTTGTGGACCGAACGGCTAACGGGCCGAAACAACTGCAATTCAAAACAAGCCCACCGATCCGATAGGTATAGAATATGATATCCTATAAAGCCAATGAAGGTCCCGAAAGATTCATGGTGGGTACTCATGAATCACATATCGCATCGCCATTTACCCTTGTGGTTCATGCAGGGTCGAATGAATGACTCACAAGTGAAATATAATTCACTTGAAGGCGGTACGGCGAACCAAGCACAACATTAGAACCGGTCCAAAAATACGCAGAAATGTATATATATATATATATATATATATATATATAAATATATATATAAATATAGATGAAAATATATATGCATTTATATATATTTAATATATGTATATATATATATATATATATATATATATATATATGTATACATATATAGAAATATATATTGGTTTTGCATGGCAAGAACTCTACATGAGTTTTATTTAATTTCACTGGACGTAACATTAATGCCGCTCTGGTGAGAATGTCTATTCGTCACCTGCGCCCTTTTTGTGTATTGTACGCCATGTGGTTCCGGGGAAAACCTATACCCACTGTGTACTCCTGCATGTTGTAAGAGGCAACTCATAAGTGAGCAAGCTGTTAGCCGTGTGTTGCGACTCGTGTAAAATTATCGAAAAGCTCATTTTCGTCAGTGACTTTCACCATAGTATTTACAGGTCACTATCTCAACCTATATCTATTGATATTGGTTATGTGAATCAGGACATGATTCCCCCATCTAATGTCTAATTGTGTGAGATTATAAATTAGGAAAATATATATATGTATATGATGATAGGTTTGCGGCTGCTTTAACCACTTGTGCTGGGCGCTAATACTGACAGAGTCTATGGAGCTGCCATTCAGCCTATATATTTATCGACAATAGACAATTACTTAAAAACCTATGGACGCACGTGTGCAGTGCATTTATATAGGATGTATTGCAATTGATGTTGGCACAACCGCAAGTATAAAGCAAACATTCGTTGACCTATGAGTTGGCAGCAACTATTGGTCATGGCCTTCTTATGTGAATTTCATATGCAATAACAGTTTAGCTGATGAGATATACAATTTAAATCACACAAACGCCAATATTGAATAGCTGTATATCTAATGTGGGCACAATTGTAATATACCCATTCAATAGATCAATTCAATCAATTTATATCACAATAAGTTTTGCATTTGTATCATGAATAAGATACATAAAAAACTGCTTGTGCACTTATCGAAAGTCTTATGAATAGCACCTCAGGCATCTCCTAAAGTCAAAAAGCCCATCTGAGTTTCTCATCCTAATATTTCTTGCCTTCTAGGTATCAAACCTCATGCATATTTGAAGTTACAACCAGTTGCTCGTGACTAACTAATTTGTCAAGTGCTAAGCACACTTGCCACCTATAAGTTAGGGTTCAGGTGTGCTTTACCTATTAACATGTGTCAACTTGACGGGTGCAACCTATTGTGTTGTCACGAGCTGAACATGTAACCTTAATGGGTTTTTTAATTATCGCTTAAAAGCCTAAATACCTCTGACGACTATTATGCTCTTCGCCTATGTAACTTTGTTGACCAGCATTCTCAGACTCCTGTTCAAAACATCCACCTGCCCGAATTCAAAGGCCTAGTTTTGCATTTATACCATCATCATTGTGACTTGTCAGAATAAAGTATTTAGATCAGCATCGCTCGAGCCACTAATGATATGTAGTGACAGCATATTTAATCGTACTATATGTTTTTCTGAATTAATGCTTTTAGTAATCGTATTGAGGACCATGAAAATCGATTAGATTTCATAAATGACTAAATGACCAGATAACTACGAATTACTTCTGATCAAATCATTACTAACATCAAATGTCTTCGTTGAAGCTCTTCCAGTCCTAATCTCAAACACCTATAAAGATGATTACGCTCTGACTAATTGCCTCATGTTAGTTTTCAACGAGCGTTAGTTGCCCCCACTGGCAATAGTTTCAATCATTTACAGTATTAAACCTGAGCGATAATTCTGCCAACTGACGGCTCTGGCTATTGACTTTCTAAGTACCACGATAAGTAAGTAAAGGCGCTTTCTCTCGGTTGTTCCTCGACTCTGGAATTGTTCCGGGGATGACCGGCTCACAAAGCGCTTATAATTGTGTATTTTATCATCACTGCGATATACAAATATATAACATTGGTATTTCTAGTTTTTAATACATTATGTCACTGTACATTCTTGTTTATGGTTGGGGAAGGGGCGTTTTACAAATCAATCACTTGAGTCTCTGCTAGCTTGGCCGCGGACGCATCAACTAAAATATATTTGCTTTTGGCGATATGCTCTTAAATAAAATCGGTTTATTGAAGATCGCCCAGGCCGGGCTAATTTGTCTGTATAATCGAATTTAACAATCACGACGAACTGGTTTAGTGTTGAGTTAGGTCTCAAAGCTACTCCGTTTTGACATATAGCAGCCCGAATTATGTGCTACTTGTCGATCTACACCATCAATCTTTGGTGCGTTGCCTGACCATACGATAATCGGCCCTGAACGTCTGTTATCATAAATGTAACCAACGAAAACCTACTCAGATGTCTAAATAAACGAGTGGGTTAATTATCGTAAGCTGTATTCCTGAGCAAATATACAATTCTATAACCCAAGACAAGTATACAATGAGTGATTATCAAGTTAGCTCGTGGTTTACTAAAATTACTTCTCCATAGTGTAAGCACAATGGTCACAAAAGGGCCAGTGCATATGGCATCATTATTCTGTCGCTTGCGACATGCTAATTGCAAAGTCTTTGTAAAAAGATAGACATACAACGATTTTGCTGCGCTCAATATATTTTTAGAGCATCTGTTTCGTACAGAAGTATTGTCGAGATGAGGACTTCATTTGTAGTAAAACGAAGGGTAACACACGTTGATGCAAATCCTTTACATAACGCTAGGTACCAGCGCAACACATCTAACATGGGCCCTGGTGAATTGTTTTTTCCACATATGACATACTGATGCTGCAGATTTCACATCGGCACATATATACATGTGTGTGTATATATATATATATATGTATAGATCATCTAAATATATATATATATACATAAATATATATATACTTATATATATGTAAACATATATGTATAGATAATATATATTTGTATATATATATATATATATGTATATATTCATGCATATAAATATATATATATATTTATATATCAATATATAAATATATACATAGACATTAATATATATGTACATCTATTTCTGTATATATATAAATTATTTTTGTATATATATATATATTCATATAAATATGTATGACTATGCATATATATATGTATATATATGTATACCTCTATATATATACCATGTATATATATATACTTATATATATATATTACTCTTTGTCATATATATATATATATATATATATATATATATATATATATATATATATATATTATATATATTATATATATATATAAATATATATTTATATATACATAGATATTGATATATTTTATGCGTGGGCCAAATGGGGTATTTGAAACTAGAAATCAGGCGTGCTGTATTCAAGAGTCCCACGTACCACGGTTACTCCCACATAACCAAGGATATAAACGAATAGAAATTGCGATGGTTCGTGAATTAAACACCACGTCGTGCAAACATTATGTAAGCATCCTACTACTGTGTATTCATGCCAATCATTGCACATCTTAATTGACGTACTGACTTAGTTACAGATATATGGTGAGTCTCCGCATTTTTATTGCACAGCACTGCTACCACACCGTATATATTCAATTTATGACAAAGCACACGACCAAATCAAAAGTAAGCATGGATATTTAACTTCGTAGGTAGGGAGGACAGCAAAACATCAGTCAGCGTTCTTGATTTGCCGATCATAACAATGAAGGCAGTCGTCGTCGGTAATTAGCTTACTACGTAATAGTGCACGAATCATTATTGCTGAGGTTGTGCAACTCGATATGCACTTGGTGATTTTAGTCAGGGGTAGCTGGAAGTGTCTGTCACCTTGGGTTACCAAAGGCAAATATATATGAGCCATTTATTATTAAAGCAGTAGGCACAAAAGATATGAAAACAAGTTATTGAGGTTGCTAGTCCTGATGTTATCTTGGTGTTCGCTTAGCATATAAAGGGATTTGCAAAATCTATCGGTTACTGGTGCTACGCCTCAATTGATTATAAACAAATAGTTCTGAATCATACTAGTCGACCTTTTGTTTAATAAGTCCAGATAATACTCGAAATCACTGATATCACGGATCGAAAGTCACGTACGGCCAAGATGACAGGGCCGAATTCTGTTACGGCCAAGATCATTAGTACTCTCAATTTATAACGTAAATGTCCTTTCGTACCTCGATAAACTGGATGTTTCTTCGTTTAAATCCCATGTGAGAATGGCTGTTTCGACAGACAGTTGTCGCTATTTTTCCTTTCCGATAAAATTATGCTATGATATTGAAAGAATCAAATAAGAAATGTTTGGTGCTCTGTGATGTTGTTTAGTTAGCCGTCATATCCTGCAATAACAGCTACTCACAAGATTATATAGTTTTTTTCCCTATAACTCTTTAGTTACATCCTGGAAAAGATTTGTTTGCTTGGGCAAGAACTGTGTCGTTCAACTTTGCTTTTAACATATCAGGTAGTCTAGCGATACTAGCCTGCCACACGATATCAAAGTCCTGATGGAATTTGTGGTCATTCCTGTGAGCCACATAGTGTTTGATTTGCTGTTTGCAATCTGTATACTCGTTGACCGTGTTGTGATCCCTTCGCCGTTCGCAGATATTGTGTTTCGCTGATGCAAACAAGATATCACCTGCTTTTTCTCTCAGAATATCTGTTACAAAAACTTCTTCTACCCATACACTTATCTCACTATCTGACGCAAGAGCGTAAAGCCTCATGGCAATATTCCTGTGAAACATATACAGTGGCCCGGAACAATATTCTGGATACCTGTTATTTGGGTATTTTGACTGCAAGACTGCACATTTACCGTGTCGTGCAACAGGTCCTGGCTGATGGCGACATGAAATGATGTTTTCTGGTAGCGGATTCTCCTCTACGTACTTTAGCATGCGTACAATATCGACGTACACATCTTCGTCAACTTTCATTACGTAGGTGGCTCCTTTGCAATATTTGCTTATCCATTTCAATGCTGCAATAACTTTCAAAGTTTGATTTTGGTACGTATCCACGAAGTCTCTTTGAATTATATCACCAAACCTAAGGGCTTCTTCTTTAACTCTGTCTTGAACTTCCTTCTCCCTCGCCATTCCTACTATTTATCCAGCAACTAAAGGTTGGCTCTTAAACAGGTAAGGATTAAACCACCTGTCGCGAATGTACATTCTTCCATCGAAGTTGCCAACGCTTATCATCACTAAAACAAATACTTTTAATGAAGGAACTCGATCGCATAAAAGTGGACTGTCGATGAGAAATCGACGATTGATCACAGCATGATTTATATAGTAAAATGAAGAGTTGTTCCGCTGATCATTAGGCGCATTTGGTAGTATCCGCATCCGAAATTGTGTTTCATTGATATTACGGGTTTGCTTCTCAAGAATGCCTTTATTCCCTGGAACAATGTTCCATTTTGCTTCATTCACAACAATACGGTGTTCCATAGGTGGTATGATGTGGTCCAATTGTGAAGTTGATAGTACAAACACTGCCCACGACAGACATCCAGAAATCATTACTACAACGCATGTCTTCGCGTGTTTGGTTAGCTGCGTCATTGCTGCTCTTCTGTACAGCTACTGCTAAGATATTGTGAGGCAACTTACGTATATACAATCTCCTCAGGCAAACCAGTTTTGCAATTCGAATAAGCAGCGATGCGTGTATTAGATGCATGATCGATATTTAGACAGCGTATAGCATTGATTATGAAGACGACGTTCACCTTTCTTTCCTTGCATAATCGATATTTTAATGGCATAGAGCAAAATATGAAACGTTAACGTGTAACAAGACACATTGACATAGACTTAACTCGATATACTCTGAAACTTGGTTGTGATTAGTGTCTTTATTTACAATGCACTTCCTTTTACAAACGTCATTGTTTGAGGAAGATTTTGTTTGCAATACTTTTAAGCTGCACTGCAGAGTATCATGTACAAAGCACTAATTGATTGACAGTAGCAAATACATACACCAGGATTAACATACAAGAGGCTAATGTAAATACAATTTGCTGAAAGATCGTACAAGAATATTGAGCTTGGCCATGATATCAGTGCAATAAATGCAGGCTCATATTATGATTATGTCCCAAAAGCATAACAAAAAGATCATGCCCGTAAATATGCATAACGCATTTCGATGGAGTTGCTGATGATACAATGGGATACACTGTTATTTCTTGATCACATCAGTTACTCCCTTCGTCATTGCAATGCAATCCGTCTATATTTACGATTGATATGTGAAGTTTGAGTAACCTGAATATCCATTTTATTACATCAGCCTTTCCACACACTTGCTGTGATGGATTATTACAAAAAGGCATTAGTCATTGCCGTGAACCTCAATTTAGAACTATTCCTGTCGAGAAATGGTAATGTGATTTTTAGGAACGATTGTGCTCTTGTGGTTTCAGTGTATGAATTAAATATGATAACTAGAATAACTAGTACCTATATTGCTGACGACATGTACCTAGCCTTGACGAAAGATTTAGGTGTACCGCAGATGTACCAAAACCATCATGAGCCACAAAATATGCTTCGTCAATAAACAACACCAGTCTCTATCCAGACGTAGGTTGGGTCATATGTTATAATCAAATAAGCTTGCATTGGAATGCGTGTGCATAGATGCTTTGATAATGTGATATTATCTGGGGTTTATTTAAGAGCAGCCACCGCCTGTCTTCAGAAGATCTTTAACGGCCTTAGTTACGTAGCAAACGTACAAGAAGAGTAAAACTAGAGTTCGGTCATATTGTTATTACTATTATCCCAAATAACTTTGATCATTTCATAAATTTACCTTTATCACTACAGCGAGCATTTCCTGTTCTATATTTCCATATCTCTGCTCTGTTTTAGATAGTGATTTGGAAGCAAAAGCTATTGGTCTGCTGTCTTGAATAAGGGCAGCCCCCAGTCCTTTCATGGATGCATCAACTTGAATTGTTGTCGGATTGTTTGGGTTGAAGAACGCTAGTGTCACTTCACTGCAGATAATGTCTTGAACTTGTTGAAATGATTATTGGTGAGATTCGCACCATTCGAACTCAATGTCAGACTTCAACAGTGGGAGTAGATTGGCAGTGTGTGATGATTAGTTGGGAATAAATGTTCCCACGTAGGTGACAAACCCACGAAATTCTTGAAGTTGTATTTTGTTATTTGGGGCACTAATGGCTTTGATAGCTGCTACTTTAGTGGGATCCGTATGCATGCCTTCCTTGTCATAGAGAGCACCCAATAATTTGATTTGACGCTCTTTGATAGCACATTTTCCGCTGTTGAATACCAACCCATTTAGTGCAGATCTTGACATCAAGTTATGGAGGTGTTATAATGTTCCAGTTCGGTACGTCCGAAGACTACTACATCATCTGCGATGCTTATTGTACTTGGACAATGCTCTAATATTTGGATCATCCTTTGCTTAAATACATCTTGCGACATTACCAACCCAAAATGCATGCGTTTGTAGCAGTATCTGCCAAATGGTGTATTGAACGTTGTAAGTCGGGAGCTCATGTCATCTAATTGAACTGACCAGTAGCCGTTTTTGGCGTCCATTTTGCTGAAGTACTGTCCACCTTGTAGCTTGTTTATAATCTCCTCCAGGGTTGGGGTTTTGTGATGTGTCTTTTATCACTTTGTTCAAGTTCTTTGGGGTCAAGACACACCAGGAGGTCTCTATCGTCTTTGTGTGACACAACCATGCTGTTAACCCAGTCTGTTGCTGCGTCTACTTTGCAGGTGACGCCAAATCGCTCCATTTTTCGACAATGTAGAAATCTGTTGGTATCCATGACTTTTGACTATACCGGCACGTTAATTTAATGATCCATAGTTTGGAATTTCAGTTCCATAGTATGCTGTTGATTTTTTTTTGTAAATTGAGTGCAAGTCTACAGTTTGGTTTGACTGGACACTTGAGAGCTGTTTCATATGTTCGTTCGCAGCTTCATAAGTACGGCATACGTACACAGTCTGATCTAGGGTCATTTCTTTTCCCTTGCCGAGAAGTTGTTTTTTTGAAGCTCTGGGTGACTGGTACCGGAATTAATTTGCTCTATGATTCTGTCATTGAATTCTTCGTGATAAAAGTCACATTTCTGTGCCTGTAGTTTACATTTTGTCAGGAAAGAGTCAATGTTTTCTGTTTCATTTTATCTGTACTTCTGCACGTATAAACGAGCTACACGAAAATTTGACTTTGGTTTAATTTGGGTTGCGAATCGCTGCCATACCACATCAGGATTCTTTCCTTCGTCCTCACCGAGACCCCATGAGTTATAGATGCTAATTCCTTCATTCCCAGCAAACAATAATACGTGGTCAACTTGCTTTTCTCTTTGGATATTTTTCACCGAGAAATATAGGCCGCATTTTTGTTTGAAAAGTTTGAGTGTACCGGCTAAGTCTAGCGAATTCCAGTCAATTTTGGGTCTAGTTGTGGTAGCGCACCATTCTCACACTAAGCAAGAGCACAGTTGGAACGAAGCGTTTTAGGCAGTTGCCTATTCCTCCTTTCGTCTGTTGATCAATTTCCAACCGGCGTTGGCATTTGACAGCAATCGGTTTTAGAGTTGCTCATTAACAAATTTGTCTCTTTTGCACCTCACGGAAGCACCTGTGCTGTGTACTCCAAAAACTAGCGAGGACCTATGTTACCGCTGCCACCATGTAATGTTTCTACGGAAAAACACTCTTGATGTTCACAAGTCCGTTGCGTTTTATTTTATGCCACATCACAACCAACCTGGCCCCGAACGATTCACGGCAGCTTGCCGGCTAACAACAAGTTAAACATCTGATCATAACGTTGCAATAAGATATGCTACGCACATTTTATCAACACATAAGCAGAGTTTTCTATGGGGTAATGCGAGCAAGGTGGATATAATGGTGGTAAGTTTTTAGGACAAGTAACCTTCAGTGAATGCAAATAGGTAAGATCAACCATATCCTCTGAACATGTTAAAAGTGGTGACCGTATATGTGTTCGTGAACATATTGTCACATTGACGTAGTTTACGCGTTTCTATTTATTGAACTTATCAGCTTGTATGATTTGCTGTTTCGCATACCATACCATGACACGTAACCGAACCAATCGTTCCATTTCGAACGATTTTGAATCACATTCCTTGCATGCAAAAATTAATGATAAATACACATGGCAAACGAGGATAACACCAAACTGAATCAAATAAATAGACTCTTGGAACAATATGTTAGCAGGATAATACGGGGCTGAACGTCGAGTGTAAAGTAAAATCATCATATCACGATAATAAGATATTCAGCAGCAACATATTATACACTGTTAAATAACACCAGGAAATATACAATGTAAATACTCTTTTTCATGATTATGCAGCACGCATGGTATGTTTTTCTTAAAGTCGTACGTTTTTTTATTTTTTTTTAAAGGCATGTGGCTTGATGCATCGAGCCTATTTTCTGTCACAGTACAAAAGGCCACATAAGGCAATCAAGTAATACCCTACATTCAAGTCCATAGCAGTAACATGAAAGTCTCTTGTCGAACTCCTAAAATGCTGGTTCAGTTACGCACCCATTGGAAGCACCATGAGTGATTTTATAATGCTTTTCCCCATATTTTCATGATTCATATGGCTGAGCTTAATTGACAAATTACAAGTTACAGATGGTGCTGCACAAACTCGTGGTCTTATATGGTCAAATGTCATCATTATTAGCTTTCTAATAAAGCATTAAGACTCATCTGATCATGGGCAATTGGTGTAATCAATTCTTTATAGCTATCAGTAAATACCAATCACAACTGGCCGGCTACAGATAAAAATGCCGTTGCTGAAGGACATTTCATTTGACAATCAAACCAAATTGATTACCAAACTTCCGATAGTATCACTACAGTTGGTGGACTAATAAATGAGTGTTTACAAATAACAGGTACAGACACAAAATCATAGCTATTGATCCGATGATTAGCATGATGTATGTATACTGTGCAACCTCAAAATAGTACGGTTATATGTGGATTATCAGTGGCTTATACCAACTCGCGTTGAGCAAGTCGAGCAATATTTTGAATGAAGATACACAATCAATATGCCAATCAATACATCTTGAATTTTTGTTTGCTCTACAATAAGCAAGGATGTAGAGCTAATAACTAACGAGTGATGGAGGTAATTGTTAATGACAGCATTATGTCTTAGCCATTCGAATATTATCCCCACATCGACTTCCATGATGACAAGTTTTGCTCATACAAACTATGTATCAAATCATAATCTTGAGTTAAATGGTTACTATTGTATGGACGAATTGTATTAAACACATATTTTCTTCATTGATCGATATCATCTGGAGTCTTTGTGTCCTGATGGCTGTCCGATTTATTCCTTCTTAGCCAACATGGCGGACTCCGCGCAGTCTCACTGAACAGTAACTTACAAGTCATCTAACGATACACCACACATGGGAGAACGACAAACTGGTAATGTGATTGTTTGACGGTTGGAATCCCAGACTTACCCCTTAACTTTATATGTTAGACAAATTGGTCTGCAAATGATTGTGGCATTTGTGAACAAACAAGACAATCGGTCGATATTGTTCTGCAGCTATAAACTTCCCATTCTTTCGCTTCAGGATGCAGACTGTATCCGTGCACTTTGTAACACAAGTGAAGGTCTTATGGGTGTTCCTTTAAGCGGGTTTGTTATGGCAAATATAAAAAAAAAGCAAAAAGTTGCTGGTCAGTTTCATCATTTGTGGCGAGTCGCTACAACGATATAGCCTAGACTCAAGATGTCATCGATCTGGAATTTTATCGTCATTGTGCACTGATCTTGCTGCGAGAAATGAGTTTATCTTTATATAATGGTTTTCAATAGACCAATAACTGAGATTGGTTATAACCAATCAATTATATCCCTATCGGATAATTGTTTCATAAGCAATATGTACCAGGAGCCGCAGTTTATCTAGAGGTATAATAACACGTATAATGCGGTGTGATGTTATCTTTTGTGGGCCAACAAACATTCTTCATGACTGCAATATTGAATATCAAGGTATGTAATAATGCCTGTTTATGTATATGCGGTTGAATATTCGGTGATATCACGACAACACCGCGGACACGGGGCTGATAATGATCACTTCGCTGTGAACAATTACTAAGCCGAACATTCATAAAGCAAGTCAAACAAGTTATGTAGTTATGCTTAACAAGATAATAGCCATAACACATAAGTCATTTGTCAATCATTAAAACATAAATTAAAACGATCGAGGACATAAATGAATTTCATCCTTTATTTGGCACAACAAAATATGACATGGCATATGGATCTGATGTCGCATCTTGCAACATTCATTCACGTAAATAAAACATTTTGTGAGCAAACATAATGAATAATCTATATTTTAAGCTTGAAAAAGACTTTTTTACAAGTGTCAATAATCTTTACCATGCTATGATCTTAATCCACGTATTGTTTATGTTGTTTTATTGCAAGCAATAACTATATATATCTATATCGTTTATTGTTATCATCACGGACAATGCGTTACTGGTTCAGCTAAATATGCTCCATTGTTCTCCATAGAGCTATAAGAGTCGCAATTGCTTTGACAGCAAATTTTCTTATGTATGTTATACATATATTGAATAAAAACTTGGAAAATAGCTATTTGATTCAGTTAGTGTAATTGCTATTCCATTTTAAAAGAGGTCGCTCTTAACTTAAGAATATCATGGACAATGCGCGACTGGCTCAGCTGAATATGCCCCATTGTTATCCGTAGAGCGATAAAAGTAGCAAATGTCTGCAAATGAAACATCTTGTGTTAGCATGCTATTGAACTGTTAATTAATTCCTGTGGGCACCAGCTGTTTGATTCAGTTGGTATGACTGCTATTTAATGTCAACGAACGCCGCTCATCAATTTTGGCCAGTGAGTCGCGGAAACAATGTGGCGATGTCAGTAATCATTGAAGCTAATAAGCACCGTTGTTCTTGAATCCTCGCCCGAAAGAGTGATGTTAATATTGGAATGTGTTATTGCTATATTGATTAGCGAAGTGGAACGGTTTACACATCACCGATACCTTTATAAATGTCCGTACTGACAACCTTGATAGTTGAGAGCGACATAACAATCTAGCATTGTATTAAACGAGATACAAAGGACAATCCGATTATGGACGTCATGAAACAAACAACGCCTTTCGTATTTGGCGTATTCACATGGTGAATCTGCATTAATAATTCTAGCAGGTGGCAATAACATGCCTCAAGCTCTCATTTTTTCAACAATTGAATGCTTGAATGTTTTGATGAAGCTCAACGGAATGTGTCGCAGGGTTTTGGACGGTTTGTATCAGCAAATATCCTTGGATACTAACTTATTATTTTTTATGTTACTACTAAACAAAGCATTACATGGCGATTGGAAAAAATATTTTGTAGGAATCAATAATCTGTTCCCTACTTTTTCTTTCCTTTCTAAGAAACAATAATCGTTAGGCACGTATTGTATCTGTTGTCTTGCTGCATGCAATTATTGATTGAGGTCATCGTTACCGTCTCATCTGAATATGACACATGGTTCTGTGTATAGCGACAAAGTGACTCCTCGTTTAGCAAATTGCTTCTTTGGTATGTGATTAATCTGTTTAATATTTCGACGCCATCTATTCGATTAAGTTAATGCAATTGACGTATCATGTTCAAGGAAGCCGTACAGCAATTTTGGTCACAAGGAAAGCGGACAATATGGCAATGCTAGCAATTTCTGAGGCTAATAAACACCTCAGTTGTACATTTAAATTGCATGTTTTTCGACTGATGCTTATGATTGAATGACTGATTTCAATAGTTATTACCGAAACACCACAGACGGCGAGTACAAGCGAATTCTTATCTAGCCATGTAAGCATTCATAATGGAAAGCTGTCAGTGATGTGAAAGCCAGTTTCGAGGGCGCTCCAAAGAGTAGCTTTGTCATGAGAGGGGGTTAGTCTGATGACTCAGGTACTAGTAAAAATCAAACGGAGTCGGAGGGAACCGAAAGAAAAGGGGGAGATGTGAAAATGTATAAGGTCTCTCAAGGCATATAAATGGTGATTCTAGATAACGAGAAGCGATTGAACAGCCGTTGTTTTGGTCTATACTGCCTTTGCGGAATATCAAATATATCTGTCTATTCTGATATATCTATGCCAGATTACGTCCTCTTAACAATGTCACAGCCAATCGATAGTGCTCGGTTGCACTGTTACCATAGCATAGTCCGCTCTCCGCATGCAACATACAGTCCCTTGGCAAGAACACCAGTTACAACACATGAGGTCCCGTCTAGATGCAGCAATTCTTAGTAGGATTTGGGATACGAACGTAGCCCATTTTAAGACAATAGATGTGGACACCTTCTATCGGCTTCTTACTGATTCCCAAAATTCAAGTTGAACCCTATTATGTCCTTTACAACATTTGGGCCAGAATACTTGGGCTTCAACTGTTTACTTATTGCCAATTGATCATTTTGTCCCCCTGTACAAACATTTATGGTAACCATCCCACCAAATTGGGCTTCACTGACTTTTGCCCCCTGCTCGTCCAATATGTACACATAATCACCTGTCAAGCATACACAAAGAATGTTACTTATGATTAACTGGATTGATCATTTTGGTACTGACTTTGGTGGCATTTTCCCTGACCTGTTGACGTGTTTCCTCGAATTTATTCTCATACGATTTGATATACCCATGCATATCGTTTGAGAAGGTTCACGTAGGAGGCCGTAGGGGAAATAGAGGAGCTGGCCAAATATAACTTAATATTGAGAAAACCCTGCAGAGCAATTTATTTAATTATTCAGTGAGAACCCAATAGCTGGAAAAATTTCATCCCAGTACTTCATTTTTGCATCCATGAAGGGAGTAAGTCTCTCAACTGGCATGTGTCCGTTCGCAAGCGCTTAAGGAAATAACTATTATCGCATCATTTTCGGACATCAGAGTCGATCTACGGTGAATTTACATATTATTTAGATGTTGCTGCATGTTGGTGCAATCAAAGACGCATTTGGTCGCGGCGCATTTGGTGGGATGGTTACCATACCAGTTACTACAGGGGGACAAATAATTAAGGCTAACATGCAAATAATAATTTACCACTTGTACACAAAATGAATACTGTACGCGCATATTGACGAGGCAACACTCTGGCAGTATAGACCAAAACAACGGCTGTTCAATCGCTTCTCGTTATCTAGAATCACCATTTATATGCCTTGCGAGACCTTATACATTTTCACATCTCCCCCTTTTCTTTCGGTTCCCTCCGACTCCGTTTGATTTTTACTAGTACCTGAGTCATCAGACTAACCCCCTCTCATGACAAAGCTACTCTTTGGAGCGCCCTCGAAACTGGCTTTCACATCACTGACAGCTTTCCATTATGAATGCTTACATGGCTAGATAAGAATTCGCTTGTACTCGCCGTCTGTGGTGTTTCGGTAGTAACTATTGAAATCAGCCATTCAATCATACGCATCACTCGAAAAGCAAGCAATTTAAATGTACAACTGATGTCTTTATTAGCCTCAGAAATTGCTAGCATTGCCATATTGTCCGCTCTCCTTGTGACCAAAATTGCTGTACGGCTTCTTTGAACATGATACGTCAATTGCATTAACTTAATCGAATAGCTGGGGTCGAAATATTTAACAGATTAATCACATACCAAAGAATCAATTTGCTAAACGAGGTGTCACTTTGCGGCTATACACAGAACCATGTGTCATATTCAGTTGAGACGGTAACGATGACCTCAATCAATAATTGCATGCAGCAAGACAACAGATACAATACGTGCCTAACGATTATTGTTTCTTAGAAAGGAAAGAAAAAGTAGGGAACAGATTATTGATTCCTACAAAATATTTTTTCCAATCGCCATGTTATGCTTTGCTTAGCAGTAACATGAAAAATAATAACTTAGCATCCAAGGATATTTGCTGATACAAACCGTCCAAAACCCTGCCACACATTCCGTTGAGCTTCATCAAAAAATTCAAGCATTCAATTGTTTAAAATGAGAGCTTGAGGCATGTTATTGCCACCTGCTAGAATATCAATGCAGATTCACCATGTGAATACGCCAAATACGAAAGGCGTTGTTTGTTTAATGACGTCCTAATGTCTGTTCCTGCACCCACCCCCACTTAAATATGCGATATTCGAAGGTACCATTTTGTTTAATTCTATGCCGAGGTTTGGACTGTAACTATTGACATGTGCACAACAAGTTTTAGCTCATTTGAGCTGTCATAGGATCCTGAATGTGCGTCCACATCATCCCACCCCATAAACGTCATTCTCTACAAGTTGACGTCATTAAAGATTTTAGATATGAAATTTGGATTATTGCAATACGTAATATGTCATATCGGATGAATAACTTTAACGTAAATAATAACGTGCTCAGTAATTAAAAAATCCAGTTGACCGTGATTTTTTATTAAATATGCGATAATTTCCTCCATAATCGGATTGTCCTTTGTATCTCATTTAATACAATGCTAGATTGTTATGTCGCTCTCAACTATCAAGGTTGTCAGTACGGACATTTATAAAGGTATCGGTGATGTGTAAACCGTTCCACTTCGCTAATCAATAGAGCAATAACACATTCCAATATTAACATCACTCTTTCGGGCGAGAATTCCAAGAACAACGGTGCATATTAGCTTCAATGATTACTGACATCGCCACATTGTTTCCGTGACTCACTGACCAAAATTAATGAGCGGCTTTCTTTGACATTAAATAGCAGTCACACCAACTGAATCAAACAGCTGGTGCCCACAGGAATTATTCAACAGTTAAATAGCATGCTAACACAAGATGTTTCATTTGCAGACAATTGAATTGCTACTTTTATCGCTCTACGGATAACAATGGGGCATATTCAGCTGAGCCAGTCGCGCATTGTCCATGATATTCTTACGTTAAGAGAGGCCTCCTTTAAAATGGAATAGCAATTACACTAACTGAATCAAATAGCTATTTTCCAAGTTATTATTCAATATATGTATAACATACATAAGAAAATTTGCTGACAAAGCAATTGCGACTCTTATAGCTCTATGGAGAACAATGGAGCATATTTAGCTGAACCAGTAACGCATTGTCCGTGATGATAACAATAAATGATATATATATATATATATATATATATATAGTTATTGCTTACAATATAACAACATAAACAATACGTGCATTAAGATCATAGCATGGTAAATATTATTGACACTTGTAAAAAAGTCTTTTTCAAGCTTAAAATATAGATTATTCATTATGCTTGTTCACAAAATGTTTTATTTACGTGAATGAATGTTGCAAGATGCGACAACAGATCCATATGCCATGTCATATTTTGTTGTGCCAAATAAAGGATGGAATTCATTTATGTCCTCGATCGTTTTATCGTTAATGATATTATGTTGTTAAGCATAACTACATAATTTGTTTTGACTTGCTTTATGAATGTTCGGCTTAGTAATTGTTCACAGCGAAGTGATCATTATCAGCCCCGTGTCCGCGGTGTTGTCGCGATATCACCGAATATTCAACCGCATATACATAAACAGGCAATATTACACACCTTGATATTCAATATTGCAGTCATGAAGAATGTTTGTTGGCCCACAACAGATAACATCACACCGCATTATACTTGTTATTATACCTCTAGATAAACTGCGGCTCCTGGTACATATTGCTTATGAAACAATTATCCGATAGTGATAAAATTGATTGGTCATAACCAATCTCAGTTATTGGTCTATTGAAAACCATTATATAAAGGCAAACTCATTTCTCGCAGCATGAGCAGTGCACAATGACGATAAAATTCCAGATCGATGACATCCGGAGTCTAGGCTATATCGTTGTAGCGACTCACCACAAATGATGAAACTGACCAGCAACTTTTTGCTTTCTTTTTTTATATTTGCCATCACAAACCCGCTTAAAGGAACACCCATAAGACCTTCACTTGTGTTACAAAGTGCACGGATACAGTCTGCATCCTGAAGCGAAAGAATGGGAAGTTTATAGCTGCAGAACAATATCGACCGATTGTCTTGTTTGTTCACAAATGCCACAATCATTTGCAGACCTTTTTGTCTAACATATAAAGTTAAAGGGTAAGTCTGGGATTCCAACCATCAAACAATCACATTAGCAGTTTGTCGTTCTCCCATGTGTGGTGTATCGTTAGATGACTTGTAAGTTACTGTTCAGTGAGACTGCGCAGAGACCGCCATATTGGCTAAGAAGGAATAAATCAGACAGCCATCAGGACACAAAGACTCCAGATGATATCGATCAATGAAGAAAATATGTGTTAAATACAATTCGTCCATACAATAGTAACCATTTAACTCAAGATTATGATTTGATACATAGTTTGTATGAGCAAAACTTGTCATCATGGAAGTCGATGTGGGGATAATATTCGAATGGCTAAGACATAATGCTGTCATTAACAATTACCTCCATCACTTATTAGTTATTAGCTCTACATCCTTGCCTATTGTAGAGCAAACTAAAAATTCAAGATGTATTGATTAGCATATTGATTGTGTACCTATATCTTCATTCAAAATATTGCTCGACTTGCTCAACGCGAGTTGGTATAAGCCACTAATAATCCACATATAACCGTACTATTTTGAGGTTGCACAGTATACATACATCATGCTAATCATCGGATCAATAGCTATGATTTGTGTGTCTGTACCTGTTATTTGTAAACACTCATTTATTAGTCCACCAACTGTAGTGATACTATCGGAAGTTTGGTAATCAATTTGGTTTGATTGTCAAATGAAATGTCCTTCAGCAACGGCATTTTTATCGATGGCCGGCCAGTTGTGATTGGTATTTACTGACTGATAGCTATAAAAACTTGCTTACACCAATTGCCTATGATCAGATGAGTCTTAATGCTTTATTAGAAAGCTAATAATGATGACATTTGACCATATAAAACAGCGAGTTTACCATCTGTAACTTGTGATTTGTTAATTAAGCTCAGCCGATACTTTCTTTTGCTGCAAAATAAAATTGGTCGCATCGCGCCGTAATTTATATCGCTCACGCGCTGCGATGATCAAATTCAATATATGTATTTGCCGTGGGCTGTTATAACCATATGAATCATGAAAATATGAGAAAAAGCAACATAAAATCACTCATGGTGCTTCCAATGGGTGCGTAACTGACCCAGCATTTTACGAGTTCGACAAGAGACTTTCATGTTACTGCTATGGACTTGAATATCGGGTATTACTTGATTGCCTAATGTGGTCTTTTGTACTGTGACAGAAAATAGGCTCGATGCATCAAGCCACATGCCTTTAAAAAACCCCAAAAAAACGTACGACTTTAAGAAAAACATACCATGCGTGCTGCATAATCATGTAAAGGAGTATTTACATTGTATATTTCCTGGTGTTATTTAACAGTGTATAATATGTTGCTGCTGAATATCTTATTTTCATGATATGATGATTTTACTTTACACTCAGTATTGTACAGGTAAATGTTTTAGTAATCCTATTTATCATTTGACGTTCAGCCCCGTATTATCCTGCTAACATATTGTTCCAGGCGTCTATTTATTTGATTCAGTTTGATGTTATCCTCGTTTGCCAAGCGTATTTATCATTAATTTTTGCATGCAAGGAATGTGATTCAAAATCTTTCGAAATGGAACGATTGGTTCGGTTACGTGTCATGGTATGGTATGCGAAACAGCAAAATATAAAGCTGATAAGTTCAATAAATAGAAACACGTAAACTACGTCAATGTGACAATATGCTCACGATCACATATACGGTCACCACTTTTAACATGTTCAGAGGATATGGTTGATCTTACCTATTTGCATTCACTGAAGGTTACTTGTCCTAAAAACTTACTACCATTATATCCACCTAACTCGCATTACCCCATTGAAACTATGCTTATGTGTTGATAAAATGTGCGTAGCATATCTTATTGCAACGTTATGATCAGATGTTTAACTTGTCGTTGTTAGCCGGCAAGCTGCCGTGAATCGTTCGGGGCCAGGTTGGTTGTGATGTGGCATAAAATAAAACGCAACGGACTTGTGAACATCAAGAGTGTTTTCCCGTAGAAACATTACATGGTGGCAGTAACATAGAACCTCGCTAGTCTTCGGAGTACACAACACAGGTGCTTCCGTGAGGTGCAAAAAAGACAGATTTGTTAATGAGCAACTTTAAAACCGATTGCTGTCAAATGCCAACGCCGGTTGGAAATTGATCGACAGACGAAATGAGTAATAGGCAACTGCCTAAAACGCTTCGTTCCAGCTGTGCTCTTGCTTAGTGTGAGAATGGTGCGCTACCACAACTAGACCCAAACTGTAAGTGACTGAACTACCAAAATAATTTACATAAATGGCTGAATCAATCACACCATATTGACTGGAATTCGCTAGACTTAGCCGGTACACTCAAACTTTTCAAACAAAAATGCGGCCTATATTTCTCGGTGAAAAATATCCAAAGAGAAAAGCAAGTTGACCACATATTATTGTTTGCTGGGAATGAAGGAATTAGCATCTATAACTCATGGGGTCTCGGTGAGGACGAAGAAAAGAATTCTGATGTGGTATGGCAGCGATTCGCAACCCAAATTGAACCAAAGTCAAATTTTCGTGTAGCTCGTTTACAGGCACAGAAATGTGACTCTTATCACGAAGAATTCAATGACAGAATCATAGAGCAAATTAATTCCGGTACCAGTCACCCAGAGCTTCAAAAAAACAACTTCTCGGCAAGGGAAAAGAAATGACCCTAGATCAGACTGTGTACGTATGCCGTACTTATGAAGCTGCGAACGAACGAATAAAACAGCTCTCAAGTGTCCAGTCAAACCAAACTGTAGACTTGCACTCAATTTACAAACAAAACCAACAGCATACTATGGAACTGAAATTCCACACTATGGATCATTATACTAACGTGCCGGTATAGACAAAAGTCATGGATACCAACGGATTTCTACATTGTCGAAAAATGGAGCAATTTGGCGTCACCTGCAAAGTAGACGCAGCAACAGACTGGGTTAACAGCATGGTTGTGTCACACAAAGACGATAGAGACCTCCGGGTGTGTCTTGACCCCAAGGACTTGAACAAAGTGATAAAAGACACATCACAAAACCCCAACCCTGGAGGAGATTATAAACAAGCTACAAGGTGGACAGTACTTCAGCAAAATGGACGCCAAAAACGGCTACTGGTCAGTGCAATTAGATGACATGAGCTCCCGACTTACAACGTTCAATACACCATTTGGAAGATACTGCTACAAACGCATGCCTTTCCGGTTGGTAATGTCGCAAGATGTATTTAAGCAAAGAATGATCCAAATATTAGAGCATTGTCCAAGTACAATAAGCATCGCAGATGATGTAGTAGTCTTCGGACGTACCGAACTGGAACATGATAACACCTCCATAACTTGATGTCAAGATCTGCACAAAATGGGTTAGTATTCAACAGCGGAAAATGTGCTATCAAAGAGCGTCAAATCAAATTATTGGGTGCTCTCTATGACAAGGAAGGCATGCATACGGATCCCACTAAAGTAGCAGCTATCAAAGCCATTAGTGCCCCAAATAACAAAATACAACTTCAAGAATTTCGAGGGTTTGTCACCTACATGGTAACATTTATTCCCAACTAATCATCACACACTGCCAATCTACTCCCACTGTTGAAGTCTGACATTGAGTTCGAATGGTGCGAATCTCACCAATAATCATTTCAACAAGTTCAAGACATTATCTGCAGTGAAGAGACACTAGCGTTCTTCAACCCAAACAATCCGACAACAATTCAAGTTGATGCATCCATGAAAGGACTGGGGGCTGCCCTTATTCAGGACAGCAGACCAATAGCTTTTGCTTCCAAATCACTATCTAAAAAAGAGCAGAGATATGCAAATATAGAACAGGAAAATGCTCGCTGTAGTGATAAAGGTAAAATTATGAAATGATCAAAGTTATTTGGGATTATAGTAATAACAATATGACCGAACTCTAGATTTACTCTTGTTGTACGTTTGCTACGTACCTAAGGCCGTTAAAGACTTTCTGAAGACAGGCGGTGGCTGCTCTTAAATAAACACCAGATAATAACACATTATCAAAGCATCTATGCACACGCATTCCAATGCAAGCTCATTTGATTATAACATATGCCCCAACATACGTCTGGATAGAGACTGGTATTGTTTATTGATGAAGCATATTTTGTGGCTCATGATGGTTTTCGTACATCTGCGGTACACCTAATCAATCGTAAATATAGACGGATTGCATTGCAATGACGAAGGGAGTAACTGATGTGATCAAGAAATAACAGTGTATCCCATTGTATCATCAGCAACTCCATCGAAATGCGTTATGCATATTTTCGGGCATGATCTTTTTGTTATGCTTTTGGGACATAATCATAATATGAGCCTGCATTTATTGCACTGATATCATGGCCAAGCTCAATATCGCTGTACGATCTTTCAGCAAATTGTATTTACATTAGCCTCTTGTATGTTAATCCTGATGTATGTATTTGCTACTGTCAACCAATTAGTGATTTGTACATGATACTCTGCAGTGCAGCTTAAAAGCATTGCAAACAAAATCTTCCTCATCACAAACAATGGCGTTTGTATAAGGAAGTGCATTGTAGATAAAGACACTAATCACAACCAAGTTTCAGAGTATATCGAGTTAGTTCTATGTCAATGTGTCTTGTTACACGTTAACGTTTCATATTTCGCTCTATGCCATTAAAATATCGATTATGCAAGGAAAGAAAGGTGAACGTGCATTTGTCGTCTTCATAATCAATGCTACACGCTGTCTAAATATCGATCATGCATCTAATACACGCATCGCTGCTTATTCGAACTGCAAAACTGGTTTGCCTGAGAAGATTGGTATATACGTAAGTTGCCTAACAATATCTTAGCAGTAGCTGTATAGAAGAGCAGCAATGACGCAGCTAACCAAACACGCGAAGACATGCGTTGTAGTAATGATTTCTGGATGTCTGTCGTGGACAGTGTTTGTACTATCAACTTCACAATTGGACCACATCATACCACCTATGGAACACCGTATTGTTGTGAATGAAGCAAAATGGAACATTGTTCCAGGGAATAAAGGCATTCTTGAGAAGCAAACCCGTACTATCAATGAAACACAATTTCGGATGCGGATACTACCAAATGCGCCTAATGATCAGCAGAACAACTCTTCATTTAACTATATAAATCATGCTGTGATCAATCGTCGATTTCTCATCGACAGTCCACTTTTATGCGATCGAGTTCCTTCATTAAAAGTATTTGTTTTAGTGATGATAAGCGTTGGCAACTTCGATGGAAGAATGTACATTCGCGACAGGTGGTTTAATCCTTACCTGTTTAAGAGCCAACCTTTAGTTGCTGGATACATAGTAGGAATGGCCAGGGAGAAGGAAGTTCAAGACAGAGTTGAAGAAGAAGCCCTCAGGTTTGGTGATATAATTCAAGGAGACTTCGTGGATACGTACCAAAACCAAACTTTGAAAGTTATTACAGCATTGAAATGGATTGGCAAATATTGCAAAGGAGCCACCTACGTAATGAAAGTTGACGAAGATGTGTACGTCGATATTGTACGCATGCTAAAGTACATAGAGGAGAATCCGCTACCAGAAAACGTCATTTCGTGTCGCCATCAGCCAGGACCTGTTGCACGCCACGGTAAATGTGCAGTCTTGCAGTCAAAATACCCAAATAAGAGATATCCAGAATACTGTTCCGGGCCACTGTATATGTTTCACAGGAATATTGCCATGAGGCTTTACGCTCTTGCGTCAGTTAGTGAGATAAGTGTATGGGTAGAAGATGTTTTGTAACAGGTATTCTCAGAGAAAAAGCAGGTGATATCTTGTTTGCATCAGCGAAACACAATGTCTGCGAACGGCGAAGGGATCACAACACGGTCAACGAGTATACAGATTGCAAACAGCAAATCAAACACTATGCGGCTCACAGGAATGACCACAAATTCCATCAGGACTTTGATATCATGTGGCAGGCTAGTATCGCTAGACTACCTGATATGTTAAAAGCAACGTTGAACGACACAGTTCTTGCCCAAGCAAACAAATCTTTTCCAGGATGTAACTAAAGAGTTATAGGGAAAAAACTATATAATCTTGTGAGTAGCTGTTATTGCAGGATGGGATGGCTAACTAAACAACATCACAGAGCACCAAACATTTCTTATTTGATTCTTTCAATATCATAACATAATTTTATCGGAAAGGAAAAATAGCGGCAACTGTCTGTCGAAACAGCCATTCTCACATGGGATTTAAACGAAGAAACATCCAGTTTATCGAGGTACGAAAGAACATTTACGTTATAAATTGAGAGTACTAATGATCTTGGCCGTAACAGAATTCGGCCCTGTCATCTTGGCCGTACGTGATCCGTGATATCAGTGATTTCGAGTATTATCTGCACTTATTAAACAAAAGGTCGACTAGTATGATTCAGAACTATTTGTTTATAACCAATTGAGGCGTAGCACCAGTAACCGATAGATTTTGCAAATCCCTTTATATGCTAAGCGAACACCAAGATAACATCAGGACTAGCAACCTCAATAACTTGTTTTCATATCTTTTGTGCCTACTGCTTTAATAATAAATGGCTCATATATATTTTCACCCAAGGTGACAGACACTTCCAGCTACCCCTGACTTAAATCACCAACTGCATATCGAGTTGCACAACCTCAGCAATAATGATTCGTGCACTATTACGTAGTAAGCTAATTAACGACGACGGCCTTCATTGTTATGATCGGCAAATCAAGAACGCTGACTGATGTTTTGCTGTCCTCCCTACCAACGAAGTTAAATATCCATGCTTACTTTTGGTTTGGTCGTGTGCTTTGTCATAAATTGAATATATACGGTGTGGTAGCAGTGCTGTGCAATAAAAATGCGGAGACTCACCATATATCTGTAACTAACGCAGTACGTCAATTAAGATGTGCAATGATTGGCATGAATACACAGTAGTAGGATGCTTACATATTGTTTACACGACGTGGTGTTTAATTCACGAACCATCGCGATTTCTTTTCGTTTATATCATTGGTTATGTGGGAGTAACCGTGGTACGGGGGACACGAGAGTAACGGACTCTTGAATACAGCACGCCTGATTTCTAGTTTCAAATACCCCATTTGGTCCACGCATAAAGCCACGCAGTCATAACCAAACTCCACTATCGATTGATTCAAGCCCAATCACCTATATGGTGCATATGTACATAATTTGTATAAACCTGGCGTTTCAATCGATTGCTTATGACATTTTAGTTAGCAACGCATGTATGCCGGTTACTCAATAAACATGATCTCTACTCGACGGCGGAAATGAGTCCATGTTAATGTATGGGTCAATGAATCTTTTACATTAGGATTACAATAATATCACGACGATCCACAACATGTTCGCACCATATATACGGTCACACAAAACGACAAACAGAGACCAGAAACATTAGCAAAGAAAACTATATATATGCTTTCTACATAGTTCGGAGCGCTCTGTGTCTCTTTCTGTGATTTATGTAACATTTGTCGAGATTGATATCTTGATAATAATGCATTGTTTAATATTTTCGATTAACTCCGGAGTTTTTATCAAAATAGCCATGAATAATGCTCAGCTATAAAGGAATAAAATCACATTTGAGAAGTTTCATATTTCAGACGTCGCGGATTCGACGCGATATTCGAGGTGACATGACGCCCTATGTACCGTTATATCCACGATCAAATTACCCGGAGCCAATTTACCTTTCCGTTTTTGTCTGTGTTTGATGGAAGTAATACATTATATTGATATTTTCACCTCTTCATTACATTACAACCTGGCGTTCTGCGTCGCCTGATAATATCTGTATCAGATGATTCCTGCATATCACGGGGTTACTGGGTGCCAGAGGCAAATCATCAAATATGATTAACATTCCGTGCATCTCAATATTCAAGTAATCAACATATGCTGACATCGTTCGAGATATGCATTATGATATGCATAGATCTTCCAAACAAACACGGATTCACCCAGCTGAAGGGTACTAATTAACAAAACGCATTCAAAATATCATTAATAACCGCGTTACCCATCACGGCGAGCGCTAAAATAGTATTCAATGCAGGCGCTTTGTAAAAGTAAGTGACTACATTCGACGCTCGAGCACACTAAATCTCCGATTGGAAGTTATAAATAATTAATATACATTTAAATACCTAAATGGAATGTCTGCAACGGCCTCCAGGGTTATCATAGCTCACCTGTGAATCATTTATGAGACCCTGCAGAACCCATAGCGATAAATGGCGAGGCTATTAATGATTCGCAAGCATCCACGGCGTGCCTTTAGGGGGTACCAATTGGCTTTAATGGATATCATAATTTACTCGTATCGGAACGGTATGCTTGCATTGTAATTTATGCAACCTCTCAACCATTTACAACAGCACTAAGCTCAAAAGTATGAAGAGCAGTTCTAAGCTTTGTATATATATGCGCATATAAGTTTATATATATTTATGTATATATATATTTAGATGATCTATACATATATATATATATATGCACACACACATATATATATATATATATATATATATATATATATATATATATATATATATATATATATATATATATATATATATAACATCTCTAATTTGTGTTTCTGAACATCAACATATTTGCATGAAAGTGTGCACATGCATATGACTAAGGTAAGGGCACACAGTAAACACAATGTCGTTGCTTTGCATTTGTTATTAACTGACAAAGTTAAGTATATAACAGCGTACTAAAATAGTTCAATGTAACACTGCCGTTTCGACCGCATTCCCCTGCCTTTCTAGTACATGGTACCTGTTATTAATGGTACAAATGACGACTTATTATGCTTTGAAATCCGGTGATATTTTTAAAAATCCATAGTAGGCTTAATGCCAGTCTCAAGGAGCTGCCATTCTAACATGCGATTTTGTTATTACATATAATCATGAACGTCTGTAACCCATGATATTTCAGCCATGCGGCCAAATGTTTACCTCGATTTCATCCTCGTGGAAATGACAAATTACTACGTTAGAACAGCTTACATTAAATTGAAGCTGAATGTACACACACCGGGTTGTAGCTAATCTTTTCTGCGTGTACATTTTCCATTTCATTTACAAAATTCTTCGTCCTGTAAGGAGGTCAGTCAGGAATCTGTCAATCCTGGAATCCACCAAAGAATTAACGGTCGATCTTAATACACAATAGGTAACGATAAGAATCATGACTGTCAGATAATGGGTAACAACATTGCTCGCTGAATGTGTCATATTTTCATATCTCATTGTTCTCAATAACATAGCATTACCTGACTGATCAGCTTCATTAATTTAATAATTAATTGTTAGAACAATAACACCTAGTTAGCTTATTTCCCTCGTTTCCAATATGGCAAGCAAAACTACTTTCAAACTTGTGTATCCTGTTAGTGCTCAGCTGCAAACATTGCTCGCGCAAGCAGTTGTTCCGAGCTTATTAGAAATGGTGACTATGTGCTGCTAAGATGCAATAAGACTTTGAAATATTTGAATGAAAATGACCTACATATTGTTTGCATCCGAATAATATTTGAATAGATAGCAATTGTACTATTTGATATATGATTAAGCAAAATGTTACATCAGCAATTTTCCACTAATTTTCGCAACCTTATTTAATCATTGAAGCATTGGTAATATTTGTTATCAAATCCATCAATGTATGCTGAGCTATCATTTCGCCGTCCGGTGATGCGACTGGTGGCTGTCAGGCCGCTTGTGATTAGAAGATCTTAACCCATTATGGCTGAAATGCAAGTTTATCAAAAATACTGTGTATATTAGCAAAATCGTTGTATGTCTATCTTTTTACAAAGACTTTGCAATTAGCATGTCGCAAGCGACAGAATAATGATGCACTTTGCACTGGCCCTTTTGTGACCATGGTGCTTACACTATGAAGAAATAATTTTAGTAAACCACGAGCTAACTTGATAATAAATTATTGTATACTTGTCTTGGGTTATAGAATTGTATATTTGCTCAGAAATACAGCTTACGATAATTAACCCACTCGTTTATTTAGACATCTGAGTAGGTTTTCGTTTGTTACATTTATGATAACGGACGTTCAGGGCCGATTATCGTACAATAAATATGGTCAGGCAACGCACCAAAGATTGATGATGTAGATCGACAAGTAGCACATAATTCGGGCTGCTATATGTCAAAACGGAGTAGCTTTGAGACCTAACTCAACACTAAACCAGTTCGTCGTGATTGTTAAATTCGATTATACAGACAAATTAGCCGGCCTGGGCGATCTTCAATAAACCGATTTTATTTAAGGGCATATCGCCAAAAGCAAATATATTTTAGTTGATGCGTCCGCGGCCAAGTTAGCAGAGACAACAGTGATTGATTTGTGAAACGCTCTTTCCCCAACCATAAACAAGAATGTACAGTGACATAATGTATTAAAAACTTGAAATACCAATGTTATATATTTGTATATCGCAGTGATGATAAAATACACAATTATAAGCGCTTTGTGAGCCGGTCATCCCCGGAACAATTCCAAAGTAGAGGAACAACCGAGAGAAAGCTCCCCTACTTACTTATCGTGGTACCTAGAAAGTCAATAGCCAGAGCCGTCAGTTGGCAGAATTATCGCTCAGGTTTAATACTGTAAATGATTGAAACTATTGCCAGTGGGGGCAACTAACGCTCGTTGAAAACTAAAATGAGGCAATTAGTCAGAGCGTAATCATCTTTATAGGTGTTTGAGATTAGGACTGGAAGAGCTTCAACGAAGACATTTGATGTTAGTA
The DNA here is from genome assembly GCA_034190875.2 of Urechis unicinctus. Taxonomy (NCBI): domain Eukaryota; kingdom Metazoa; phylum Annelida; class Polychaeta; order Xenopneusta; family Urechidae; genus Urechis; species Urechis unicinctus. The sequence continues at coordinate 41,269,450 of CM067353.1, forward strand.
ATGATTTGATCAGAAGTAATTCGTAGTTATCTGGTCATTTAGTCATTTATGAAATCTAATCGATTTTCATGGTCCTCAATACGATTACTAAAAGCATTAATTCAGAAAAACATATAGTACGATTAAATATGCTGTCACTACATATCATTAGTGGCTCGAGCGATGCTGATCTAAATACTTTATTCTGACAAGCCACAATGATGATGGTATAATTGCGACAAAATGCAAAACTAGGCCTTTGAATTCGGGCAGGTGGTTGTTTTGAACAGGAGTCTGAGAATGCTGGTCAACAAAGTTACATAGGCGAGGAGCGTAATAGTCGTCAGAGGTATTTAGGCTTTTAAGCGATAATTAAAAAACCCATTAAGGTTACATGTTCAGCTCGTGACAACACAATAGGTTGCACCCGTCAAGTTGACACATGTTAATAGGTAAAGCACACCTGAACCCTAACTTATAGGTGGCAAGTGTGCTTAACACTTGACGAATTAGTTAGTCACGAGCAACTGGTTGTAACTTCAAATATGCATGAGGTTTGATACCTAGAAGGCAAGAAATATTAGGATGAGAAACTCAGATGGGCTTTTTGACTTGAGGTGCTATTCATAAGACTTTCGATAAGTGCACAAGCAGTTTGTTATGTATCGTATTCATGATACAAATGCAACACTTATTGTGATATAAATTGATTGAATTGATCTATTGAATGGGTATATTACAATTGTGCCCACATTAGATATACAGCTATTCAATATTGGCGTTTGTGTGATTTAAATTGTATATCTCATCAGCTAAACTGTTATTGCATATGAAATTCACATAAGAAGGCCATGACCAATAGTTGCTGCCAACTCATAGGTCAACGAAAGTTTGCTTTATATTTGCGGTTGTGCCAACATCAATTGCAATACATCCTATATAAATGCACTGCGTCCATAGGTTTTTAAGTAATTGTCTATTGTCGATAAATATATAGGCTGAATGGCAGCTCCATAGACTCTGTCAGTATTAGCGCCCAGCACAAGTGGTTAAAGCAGCCGCAAACCTATCATCATATACACACATATATTTTCCTAATTTATAATCTCACACATTTAGACATTAGATGGGGGAATCATGTCCTGATTCACATAACCAATATCAATAAATATATGTTGAGATAGTGACCTGTAAATACTATGGTGAAAGTCACCAACGAAAATGAGCTTTTCGATAATTTTACACGAGTCGCAACACACGGCTAACAGCTTGCTCACTTATGAGTTGCCTCTTACAACATGCAGGAGTACACAGTGGGTATAGGTTTTCCCCGGAACCACATTGCGTACAAAACACAAAAAAGGCGCAGTGACGAATAGACCCTCTCGCCAGAGAGGCATCCATGTTACGTCCAGTGAAATAAAGTAAAAGTGATGTAGAGTTCTTGCCATGCAAAACCAATATATATTTATATATACATGTATACATATATATATAAATATATATATACATACATATATTAAACATATATAAATGCATATTTATTTTTATATATATATATATATATATATATATATATATAATATATATTATATATATATATATATATATATATATATATATATATATATATATATATATATATATATATATATATATATATATATATATATATATATATATATATATATATATATATATATATATATATATATCTGAGCAACTCATCCATTTCTGCGTATTTTTGGACCGGTTCTAATGTTGTGCTTGGTTCGCCGTACCAAATTGTCTCCTCTTGCCAACTACAGTACAATCGTTCGATTACAATGTCATGAAAGCACTAATTGTGGCTCGTTACACTTCACATGTCTCAAAATCATCCCCCTCATATATCAAAATATATCTCCAACCAATAGATACACTTACATTGGACATCAATTCGCACTGCATTCTCATTAAGTTATATTTGGCCAGCTCCCCTTTTTCTCCTATCCCCTCCTACGTGCGACTTCTGAACCTTCTCAAACTATATACAAGGGGTTATCAAATCGCATGAGAATAAACTCGAGTGAACACGTCGACAGGTTATGGAGAATGTCACCAAAGCCAGTTACAAAATGATCAAACGAGCTCATCTTAAATATCATTCTTTTTGTTGGCTTGACAGGTGATTATGTGTACATGGTGGACGAGCAGGAGGGCAAAGGTAAAAAGTTGAAGCTAAAGAATTCTGGCCCTTATGTTGTTGGTAAATTCAGAGGGGTTCAACTTGAAAAATATGCAAACTGTAAAAAGCCGAGAGATCGTGTCTTCACTAACATGACAACGCTTCCCTTTGGAGAGGCATCAAAACTGGCTTTCATATCACTGCCAGCTTCTAGTTATAAATGTTCACATGGCTAGCTAGGAATTCGTGCGTACTCGCCGTCTGTGGTGTTTCAGTGATAAACATAGGAATCAGTCATTCAATCATTAGCATCACTTAAAAAGCATGAAATTTGAATGTACAACTGAAGTGTTTCTTAGCCTCAGAAATTACTAACATCGCAATATTGCCCGCTCTTCTTGTGACCAAAACTACTTATTGGCATCCTTTACCATGATACATCAATTGCACTAACTGAATCGAATAGATGGCGTCGAAATATTTAACTGTCTATTTACATACCAAAGAAGCAATTTGCCGAAAGAGTTGTCACTTTTGCCGCTGTGCATAGAACGATGGGTTGTTCAGCTAAAACTGTAACACATGTTTTACGATGACCTCAATCAATAATTTCATACAACAAGACAACATATACAATACGTGTATAACGATCATTTTTCTTTGAAAGGAACCAAAACGCAAAGTACAGATTATTGATGCTTACAACATAGCTATTCCAAGGAGTTATTCAGCAGTTGAATAGTATGCCAAAACAAGATGTAGCATTTGCAGACAAACGAATTGCCACTTTTGTCGCTCTATGGATAACAATGGGGCATATTCATCTGAACCAGTCGCGCATTGTCCATGATGATCTAAAATGATGAGCGGCTTCCTTTAAAATGGAATAGCAATTACACTAACTGAATCAAATAGCTAGTTTCTAAGTTATTATTCAATAGATGTATAACATACAAAAGGAAATTTGCTGACAAAGCATAACGTAACTGTCTGTTAATAGTAAATGTCCCTGATAAGAAGTTACAAGTAATTATTGTGCATAAAAGTGGAGGGTCCGTAACCGCCTTAAAGTGAACTATATTTCACTTGTGAGTCATTCATTCGACCCTGCATGAACCATAGCGGTAAATGGCGATGCGATATGTGATTCTTGAGTACCCACCGTGAATCTTTCGGGACCTTCATTGGTTTTATTGGATATCATAATCTATACCTATCGGATCGGTGGGCTTGTTTTGAATTGCAGTTTACCTTTTTATATACATTATTTCTCTGAATTTCACGAGTGTACATAAGGTAGAGTTATGCTGGCGAATTTAGGTGATTTCGGTCGTCGGTAATTTAGTCCCGGTGGTTAATTTACTAATGATCAGAATGAAATATAAATCTTAACGGAAGGTCGAAATCACCAGGTCGAAATCACCAGGCCGAAATCACCGTAGGCAGCTAACCCACAGCGCCGGTCGAACTGTCCAAAAAACCAAACAACTTAGACTCCCAACTCGAACACGACCACATCTCTGAGAGTTTTCTGCGCTCCGATGTCTGCGTTGGAGTGCACCGTCACCGACGCCTACAATACTGACCCGACTAGTTAAAGCAAAAGATGGGTATATCGATTCATGCTGAAACGGACCGAAACGGCTAGATTCCCTTGTTTTGCATATGATGCCCCTCATCTTGAAAGAGCCCAAAACAGTTCTTGGGTTTGTTTATACCCAAGAACTGGAATGCCAAGAAAGGAAGGTGGGAACTTTTTGTAAAACTCGAGACCGCAGCGCTGTGAACAAATTCAGTCAAATCCTCTGCCCTCTTCATGTACCACTTGAGTCCAAAGTGCTTCAAAATCCTTTCCAAGGTATTTGCTTAGCCTGATGTAGGGTCACTGCAGACCGGCATGAATAAGTTTCATATTTTCCGGGGATTCACGCAACCATATTGGCTGGGTTGAAAGAGACGTGAAATCAATGTCTCCACGAAAACGACTGTGTGCTATTGTTGACGATGAAATGCACATCAAAGAAATCTTATGATGAAGTGAGAGATGCTGTTGATCACTGACCTCATTAACCCTAGCCGCCTGGAGGTAGCATTCCATGGCGAGTTAAAATTGCTGAGGTGGTGCTCTACATTCCTGGTATGTAAGTGCTTTTGCTTATACTTTACCAAGGCTAAAAGCAACGCCAATTACTTTAAAATGATAACACACAGTGATGGCCGTTCTCTAGTTTTACTCTTGTTGTACGTTTGCCATATAACTGAGGCTGTTGAAAATCTTCTGATGACAGGCGTTGGCTGGTATTGAATAAAACCCAGATAATTAGACATTATCAAGGCATCTATGGCAATGCATTTTAATGCAACTTCATCTGATTGTAACATATGCCCCACCCTACGTCTGGATAGAGACCGGTGTTGTTTATTGATGAAGCATATTTTTGGCTCATGATGGTTTATGACATCTGTGGCACACCTATATCTGCCGGTCAAGGCTAGGTACATGTCATAAGCAATATAAGTACCAGTTATTCTAGTTATCATTATTAAATTATGTACATTGAAACCACTAGAGCCCAATGGTTTCTAAAGTCACATTACCATTGCGTGATAGGAATTGTTCCAAAATAATCTTCACGGAAATGACTAATGTCTTTTTGGCATAATGCATCACAGCAAGTGTGTGGAAAAGCGGATGTACGAAATTGGTTATTCAGGTTACTCAAACTTTGCACATCAATCGTAAATATAGACGGCCTGGATTACTATGAAGAAGAGAGTACTTGATGTGATCTACACATAACAGTATATGCCGCTGTATTACCAGCAGCTCTATCGAAATGCGTTACGCATGTAACGCTTTTGGGACATAATTATGAAATCCGCTTGCATTCATTGTATTGATATCATGCCCAAGCTCAATATCTCTGCGCGTTCTTTCAGCAAATTGTATTTACATTAGCCTCTTGTGTGTATTTGCTACTGTCAACTAATTAGTGACTTGTACTTGACCCGCTGCAGTGTAGCTAAATTGCGTTGCAAACACAATTTTCCTAACAAGACACAATGACTTTTGTTTAAGGAAGTTCGTTGTGCATAACGACACTAGCCACAACCATGAATCAGAGTATATCGAGTTAGGTCTATGTCAATGTGTCTTGTTACCCGGTAAAATTTGATATTTCGCTATGTGCCATTACAATATCGATTATGCAAGGAAAGGAAGGTGTACGCGCATCAGTCGTCTTCATAATCAACGCCACATGCAATCTGAATATCGATCATGCATCTAATACACGCATCGCAGCTTATTCGAGTTGCTTAACAGGTTTGCCTGATTAGATTGATATATACGCAAGTTGCCTCACAATATCTTAGCAGTAGCTCTACAGAAGGGCAGCAATGACGCAGCTAACCAAAAACGCGATGACATCCGTCATTATAATGGTGTCTGGATATCTGTCTTGGGCAGTGTTTGTACTTTCAACTTCACAAATGGACCACATTATACCATCTATGGAACACCGTATTGTTGTGAATGAAGTAAAATGGAACATTGTTCCAAGGAACAAAGGCATTCTTGAGAAGCAAACCCGTACTATCAATACAACACAATTACGGATGCGGATACTACCAAATGCGCCTAATGACCAGTGGAACATCTCGTCATTTAACTATATAAATCATGCTGTGATCAATCGTCGATTTCTCATCGACAGTCCACTCTTATGCGATCGAATTCCTTCATTAAAAGTATTTGTTTTAGTGATGATAAGCGTTGGCAACTTCGATGGAAGAATGTACATTCGTGACAGGTGGTTTAATCCTTACCTGTTTAAGAGCCAACCTTTAGTTGCTGGATACATAGTAGGAATGGCAAGGGAGAAGGAAGTTCAAGACATGGTTATAAAAGAAGCCCTAAGATTTGGTGATATTATTCAAGGAGACTCCGTGGATACGTACCAAAACGCAACTTTGAAAGTTATTGCAGCACTGAAATGGATTAGCAAATATTTCAACAAAGCTACCTACGTAATGAAAGTTGACGAAGATGTGTATATCGATATTGTTCGCATCCTAGAGCACATAGAGGAGAATCCGCTACAAGAAAACGTCTTTTCGTGTTGCCATCAGTCAGGAGGTGTTAAACGCCGTGGTAAATTTGCAGTCTCGCAATCAAAATACCCAAATAACAGGTATCCAGTCTACTGCTCCGGGCCACTGTATATGTTTCACAGGAATATTGCCATGAGGCTTTACGCTCTTGCGTCAGTTAGTGAGATAAGTGTATGGGTAGAAGATGCCTTTGTTACAGGCATTCTCAGAGAAAAAGCAGGTGATGTCTTGTTTGCATCAGGGAAACACAATATCTGCGGATGGCGAAAGGATCGCGACACGGTCAATGAGTATAATGATTGTAAACAGAAAATCAAACACTATGTGGCTCACAGGAATGACCACAAATTCCATCGGGACTTTGATATCATGTGGCAGGCTAGTATCGCTAGACTACCTGATATGTTAAAAGCAACGTTGAACGACACAGTTCTTGCCCAAACAAACAAATCTTTTCCAGGATGTAACTAAGGAGTTATAGGGGAAAAAACTATGTAATCTTGTTAGTAGCTGTTATTGCAGGATGGGACGGTTAATTAAACAACATCACAGAGCACCAAACATTTCTTATTTGATTCTTTCAATATCATAGCATAATTTTATCGGAAAGGAAAAATAGCGGCAACTGTCTGTCGCAACAGCCATTCTCACATGGGATTTAAACGAAGAAACATCCAGTTTATCGAGGTACGAAAGAACATTTCCGTTATAAATTGAGAGTACTAATGATCTTGGCCGTAACAAAATTCGGCCCTGTCATCTTGGCCGTACGTGACTTTCGATCCGTGATATCAGTGATTTCGAGTATTATATAGACAAAGGGTCGACTATGATTCAGAACTATTTGTTTATAACCAACTGAGGCGTAGCACCAGTAACCGAGAGATTTTGCAAATCCCTTTATATGCTAAGCGAACACCAAGATAACATCAGCAACCTCAATAACTTGTGTTCATTGCTTTTGTGCCTACTGATTTAATAATAATGATTATGACATTTTAGTGAGCAACGTATGTATGCAGGTTATTCAATACACATGATCTCTTCTCGACGGCGGAAATGAGTCCATGTTAGTGTATGGGTCAATGAATCTTTTTCATTAGGATTGCAATAATATCACGACGATCCACAACATGTTCGCACCATATATACGGTCACACAAAACGACAAACAGAGACCAGAAACATTAGCAAAGAAAACTATATATATGCTTTCTACATAGTTCGGAGCTCTCTGCTTCTCTTTCTTTGATTTATGTAACACTTGCCGAGATTGATATCTTGATAATAATGCATTGTTTAATATTTTCGATTAACTCCGGAGTTTTTATCAAAATAGCCATGAATAATGCTCAGCTATAAAGGAATAAAATTACATTTGAGAAGTTTCATATTTCAGATGTCGCGGATTCGACGCGATAATCGAGGTGACATGACGCCCTATGTACCGTTATATCCACGATCAAATTACCCGGAGCCAACTTACCTTTCCTTTTTTTCTGTGTTTGATGGAAGTAATACATTATATTGATATTTTCACCTCTTCATTACATTACAACCTGGCGTTCTGCGTCGCCTGATAATATCTGTATCAGATGATTCCTGCATATCACGGGGTTACTGGGTGCCAGAGGCAAATCATCAAATATGATTATCATTGAGTCCTGTTAAATTCCGTGCATCTCAATATTCAAGTAATCAACATATGCTGACATCGTTCGAGATATGCATTATGATATGCATAGATCTTCCAAAAAACACGGATTCACCCAGCTTAAGGGTACTAATTAGCAAAACGCATTAAAAATATCATTAATAACCGCGTTACCCATCACCGCGAGCGCTAAACTAGTATTCAATGCACGCGCTTACTAAAAGTAAGTGACTACATTCGACACTCGAGCGCACTTAATCTCCGATTGGAAGTTATAAATAATTATTATACATTTAAATACCTATATGGAATGTCTGCAACGGCCTCCAGGGTTATCATAGCTCACCTGTGAATCATTTATGAGACCCTGCAGGACCCATAGCGATAAATGGCGAGGCTATTAATGATTCGCAAGCACCCACGGCGTGCCTTTAGGGGGTATCAATTGGCTTTAATGGATATCATAATTTACTCATATCGGAACGGTATGCTTGCATTGTAATTTATGCAACCTCTCAACCATTTACATCAGCACTATGCTCAAAAGTATGCATAGCAGTTCTAAGCTTTGTATATATATGCGCATATATACTTATATATAAATATAAATTTATCAATATATATATATATATATATATATATTTATATATATATATATATATATATATATATATATATTTATATATATGCATATATATATATATATGTATGTGTATATATATATTTATATATATACATTTATACATATATATACATATATATGTGCATAGTCATACATATCTATATGAATATATATATATATAAATAATTTATATATATACAGAAATAGATATAAATATATATTATGTCTATGTATATGTTATATATATATATATATATATATTGATATATAAATATATATATATATTTATATGCATAAATATATATATATATATATATATTTATATTATCTATACATATATATGTACATATATATATAAGTATATATATATTTATGTATATATATATATTTAGATGATCTATACATATATATATACACATGTATACATATATGTATATATATATAAATATATATATGTATGTATATATATATATACACATGTATATATATATGTATATATATATATATATATATATATATATAGTATATATATATATATTTATATATATATATATATATTTATAAATATATATATACATTTATAGATACATTCTTACATATATATATATATATATATATATATATATATATATTTATATAAACATATATATATATATATATTTCAGAACATCTAATTTGTGTTTCTGTACATCAACATATTTGCATGAAAGTGTGCACATGCATATGACTAAGGTAAGGGCACACAGTAAACACAATGTCGTTGCTTTGCATTTGTAATTAACTGACAAATTTAAGTATATAATAGCGTACTAAAATAGTACAATGTAACACTGTCGTTTCGACCGCATTCCCCTGCCTTTCTAGTACATGGTGCCTGTTATTGATGGTACAAATGACGACTTATTATGCTTTGAAATCCGGTGATAAAAAAAAAAATCCATAGTAGGCTTAATGCCAGTCTCAAGGAGCTGCCATTCTAACATGCGATTATGTTATTACATATAATCATGAACGTGTGTGACACATGATATTTCAGCCATGCGGCCAAATGTTTACCTCAATTTCATCCTCGTGGAAATGACACATTACTACGTTAGAACAGCTTACATTAAATTTAAGCTGAATGTACACACACCGGGTTGTAGCTAATCTTTTCTGCGTGTACATTTTCCATTTCATTTACAAAATTCTTCGTCCTGTAAGGAGGTCAGTCAGAAAACTGTCAATCCTGGAATCCACCAAAGAATTTACGGTCGATCTTAATACACAATAGGTAACGATAAGAATCATGAGTGTCAGATACTGGGTTACAACATTGCTCGCTGAATGTGTCATATTTTCATATCTCATTGTTCTCATTAATATAGTATTACCTGACTGATCAGCTTCATTTTTTAAATAACTAATTGTTATAACAATAACACCTAGTTAGCTTATTCCCTCGTTTCCAATATGGCAAGCAAAACTACTTTCAAACTTGTGTATCCTGTTAGTGCTCAGCTGCAAACATTGCTCGGGCAAGCAGTTGTTCCGAGCTTATTAGAAATGGTGACTATGTGCTGCTAAGATTCAATTAGACTTTGAAATATTTGAATACAAATGACCTACATATTGTTTGCATCCGAATGATATTTGAATAGATAGCAATTGTACTATTTGATATTGATTAAGCAAAATGTTACATCGGCATTTTTCCACTCATTTTCGCAACCTTATTTAATCATTGATGCATTGGTAATATTTGTTATCAAATCCATCAATGTATGCTAAGCTATCATTTCGCCGTCCGGTGATGCGCCTGGTGGCTGTCAGGGCGCTTGTGATTAGAAGATCTTAACACATTATGGCTGAAATGCAAGTTTATCGAAAGTACTGTGTATATTTTAGTTCGCATATGGAACCAAATGGAATAATCAAACGAGGTAATTGTGCATCATGCCGCTAATCAATAATATAATTCAATTACTTGTATGCAGTTGTTGCCAAACTTTGTAGCTACTAGACGAGAGTTCGCGCTGACTTGCTGTGCGCATAGTATACAATTATGTAAAACACGCGTCTGTGGTCAGGTGATGTTACCATTATATCTACAAAAGCACCAGGGACTGGTGATCAAACGTAACGGGGATGAATGTTGAATATCCTCTGATTGGTTGAGGCGACCACCAAAATAAAAACTCCATGTGGTCTATACAGTAGCTATTAGGAGCGCAATACACAACAAGTAAGAGGATATTATAGCTTATTTAGCAAACGCGGTTGATAAAAATGAAATGCTCCGACTTACAATGATATATGGGTCACATTAATAAATCAGGTAAAGTTATCTATGACATGGATAGTATGACATTGACTGTAGTATTTCCAAGCCACATTCAGCTATTGAACGTAGCAAATTGAATGATAGTGAGTATTTATGGCATAAATTATTGCACTGTTTCAGTTTACTCACACCTTGCCCAGCTAAACCAGATCGACCATGCAACCAATGGCTACTTTTGCAAGTCTATGTGACATGATTTACCCATTGTTTATTCCATAGTTAAGGAAACTTTGTACAAGACGTTATGTACATATTGGAACTTGAAGAGCTATATTGGTGCTGACTCTGCAAGTTTGTTGGCGTTATATATACCCTACATTTGAAATTGATAGTAATCCTTTGCCTCTCCGATGTGAAACCTGCAGCATCAGTATGTCAAAAAAAAAATTTACCAGACCCCATGTTAGATGTGTTGCGCTGGTACCTAGCGTTATGTAAAAGAATTGCATCAACGTGTGTTACCCTTCGTTTTACTACAAATGAAGTCCTCATCTCGACAATACTTCTGTACGAAACAGATGCTCTAAAAATATTGAGCGCAGCAAAATCGTTGTATGTCTATCTTTTTACAAAGACTTTGCATTCCGTTAGGAAAAAACCGCATTAGCATGTCGTAAGCGACAGAATAATGATGCACTTTGCACTGGCCCTTTTGTGACCATTGTGCTTACACTATGAAGAAGTAATTTTAGTAAACCACGAGCTAACTTGATAATCACTTATTGTATACTTGTCTTGGGTTATATAATTGTATATTTGCTCAGGCATACAGCTTACGATAATTAACCCACTCGTTTATTTAGACATCTGAGTAGGTTTTCGTTGGTTACATTTATGATAACGGACGTTCAGGGCCGATTATCGTACAATTCATATGGTCAGGCAACGCACCAAAGATTGATGATGTAGATCGACAAGTAGCACACAATTCGGGCTGCTATATGTCAAAACGGAGTAGCTTTGAGACCTAACTCAACACTAAACCAGTTCGTCGTGATTGTTAAATTCGATTATACAGACAAATTAGCCGGCCTGGGCGATCTTCAATAAACCGATTTTATTTAAGAGCATATCGCCAAAAGAAAATATATTTTAGTTGATGCGTCCGCGGCCAAGCTAGCAGAGACTACAGTGATTGATTTGTGAAACGCCCCTTCCCCAACCATAAACAAGAATGTACAGTGACATAATGTATTAAAAACTTAAAATACCAATGTTATATATTTGTATATCGCAGTGATGATAAAATACACAATTATAAGCGCTTTGTGAGCCGGTCATCCCCGGAACAATTCCAGAGTCGAGGAACAACCGAAAGAAAGCGCCCCTACTTACTTATCGTGGTACTTAAAAAGTCAATAGCCAGAGCCGTCAGTTGGCAGCATTATCGCTCAGGTTTAATACTGTAAATGATTGAAACTATTGCCAGTGGGGGCAAGTAACGCTCGTTGAAAACTAAAATGAGACCAAAGAGGCAATTAGTCAGAGCGTAATCATCTTTATAGGTGTTTGAGATTAGGACTGGAAGAGCTTCAACGACTTCATTTGATGTTGGTAATGATTTGATCAGAAGTACTTCGCAATTATCTGGTCATTTAGTCATGTATGAAATCAAATCGATTTTCGTGGTCCTCAATACGATTGCTAAAAGCAGTAATTCAGAAAAACTTTTTTACGATTAAATATGCTGTCACTACATATCATTAGTAGCTGATCTCAATACTTTTTTTGACAAGTCACAATGATGATGGTATAATTGCGACAAAATGCAAAACTAGGCCTTTGAATTCGGGCAGGTGGTTGTTTTGAACAGGAGTCTGAGAATGCTGGTCAACAAAGTAACATAGGCGAGGAGCGTAATAGTCGTCAGATTTTTAGGCTTTTAAGCGATACTTAAAAAACCCATTAAGGTTACATGTTCAGCTCGTGACAACACAATAGGTTGCACCCGTCAAGTTGACACATGTTAATAGGTAAAATACACCTGAACCCTAACTTATAAGTGGCAAGTGTGCTTAACACTTGACAAATTAGTTAGTCACGAGCAGCTGGTTGTAACTTCAAATATGCATGAGGTTTGATACCTAGAAGGCAAGAAATATTAGGATGAGAAACTCAGATGGGCTTTTTGACTTTAGGAGATGCTTGAGGTGCTATTCATAAGACTTTCGATAAGTGCACAAGCAGTTTGTTATGTATCGTATTCATGATACAAATGCAACACTTATTGTGATATAAATTGATTGAATTGATCTATTGAATTAGATATACAGCTATTCAATATTGGAGTTTGTGTGATTTAAATTGTATATCTCATCAGCTAAACTGTTATTGCATATGAAATTCACATAAGAAGGCCATGACCAATAGTTGTTGCCAACTCATTGGTCAACGAAAGTTTGCTTTATATTTGCGTTGTGCCAACATCAATTGCAATACATCCTATATAAATGCACTGCACACGTGCGTCCATAGGATTTTAGGTAGTTGTCTATAGTCGATAAATATATGGCAGCTCCATAGACTCTGTCAGAATTAGCGCCCAACACAAGTGGTTAAGCAGTCGCAAACCTATCATCATAAACATACATATATTTTCCTAATTTATAATCTCATACATTTAGACATTAGATGAGTGAATCATGTGCTGATTCACATAACCAATATATGTTGAGATAGTGACCTTTAAATACTATGGTGAAAGTCACTGACAAAAATGAGCTTTTTCGATAATTTTACACGAGTCGCAACACACGGCTAACAGCTTGCTCACTTATGAGTTGCCTCTTACAACATGCAGGAGTACACAGTGGGTATAGGTTTTCCCCGGAACCACATAAAATATATATATATATATATATATATATATATATATATATATATATATATATATATATATATATATATATATATATATATATATATATATATATATATATATATATATATATATATATATATATATATATATATATATATATATATATATATATATATATATATATATATATGCAACTCATCCATCTCTGCGTAGTTTTGGACCGGTTCTAATGTTGTGCTTGGTTCGCCGTACCGAATTGTCTCCTCTTGCCAACTACAGTACAATCGTTCGATTACAATGTCATGGAAGAACTAATTGTGGCTCGTTACACTTCACATGTCTCAAAATCATCCGCCTCATATATCAAAATATATCTCCAACCAATAGATACACTTAGATTAGACATCAATTCGCACTGCATTCTCATTAAGTTATATTTGGCCAGCTCCCCTATTTCCCCTATCCCCTCCTACGTGCGACTTCCGAACCTTCTCAAACTATATGCAAGGGGATATCAAATCGCATGAGTATAAACTCGAGTGAACACGTCAACAGGTTATGGAGAATGTCACCAAAGCCAGTTACAAAATGATCAAACAAGCTCATCTTAAATATCATTCTTTTTGTTGGCTCGACAGGTGATTATGTGTACATGGTGGACGAGCAGGAGGGCAAAAGTAAAAAGTTGAAGCTCAAGAATTCTGGCCCATATGTTGTTAGTAAATTCAAAGGGGTTCAACTTGAAAAATATGCAAACTGTAAAAAGCCGAGAGATCGTGTCTTCACTAACATGACAACGCTTTCCTATGGAGAGGCATCGAAACTGGCTTTCATATCACTGCCAGCTTCTAGTTATAAATGTTCACATGGCTAGCTAGGAATTCGTGCGTACTCGCCGTCTGTGGTGTTTCAGTGATAAACATAGGAATCAGTCATTCAATCATTAGCATCACTTAAAAAGCATGAAATTTGAATGTACAAATGAGGTGTTTATTAGCCTCAGAAATTACTAACATCGCAATATTGCTCGCTCTTCTTGTGACCAAAACTGCTTATTGGCATCCTTCACCATGATACATCAATTGCACTAACTGAATGGAATAGATGGCGTCGAAATATTTAACTGTCTATTCAAATACCAAAGAAGCAATTTGCCGAAAGAGTTGTCACTTTTGCCGTTGTGCATAGAACCATGGGTTGTTCAGCTAAAACTGTAACACATGTTTTACGATGACCTCAATCAATAATTTTATACAACAAGACAACATATACAATACGTCAAAGTACAGATTATTGATGCTTACAACATAGCTATTCCAAGGAGTTATTCAGCAGTTGAATAGCATGCCAAAGCAAGATGTAGCATTCGCAGACAAACGAATTGCCACTTTTGTCGCTCTATTGATAACAATGGGGCATATTCATCTGAACCAGTCGCGCATTGTCCATGATGATCTAAAATGATGAGTGGCTCCCTTTAAAATGGAATAGCAATTACACTAACTGAATCAAATATCTAGTTTCTAAGTTATTATTCAATAGATGCATAACATACAAAAGTAAATTTGCTGACAAAGCATAACGTAACTGTCTGTTAATAGTAAATGTCCCTGATAAGAAGTTACAAGTAATTATTGTGCATAAAATTGCATACGTGGAGGGTCCGTAACCGCCTTCAAGTGAACTATATTTCACTTGTGAGTCATTCATTCGACCCTGCATGAACCATAGCAGTAAATGGCGATGCGATATGTGATTCGTGAGTACCCACCGTGAACCTTTCGGGACCTTCATTGGCTTTATAGGATATCATAATCTATACCTATCGGATCGGTGGGCTTGTTTTGGCCCGTTAGCCGTTCGGTCCACAACCACATAGTTGTTTGGGCCCGTCACCAGTTCGGCCCGTATCTATTTCAGCCCGTCGATCGGTCTGCCCGTCCACATACACAGTTTACCTTTTATATACATTATTTCTCTGAATGTCACGAGTGTACATAAGGTAGAGTTATGCTGGCGAATTTAGGTGATTTCGGTCGTCGGTAATTTAGTCCCGGAGGTTAATCTACTAATGATCAGAATGAAATGTAAATCTGAACAGAAGGTCGAAATCACTAGGCCGAAATAACCGTAGGCAGCAAACCCACAGCGCCGGTCGAACTGTCCAAAAAACTAACCAACTTAGACTCCCAACTCAAACACGACCTCATCTCTGAGAGTTTTCTGCGCTCCGAGGTCTGCGTTGGAGTGCACCGTCACCGACGCCAACAATGCTGACCCGACTGTTTAAAGCAAAAGATGGGTATGGGTATATCGATTCATGCTGAAACGGACCGAAACGGCTAGACTCCCTTGTTTTGCATATGATGCCCCTCATCCTGAAAGAGCCCAATACAGTTCTTGGGATTGTTTATACCCAAGAACTGGAATGCCAAGAAAGGAAGGCGGGAACTTTTTGTGAAACTCGAGACCGCAGCGCTGTGAACAAATTCAGTCAAATCCTTTGCCCTCTTCATGTACCACTTGAGTCCAAAGTGCTTCAAAATCCTTTCCAAGGTATTTGCTTAGCCTGATGTAGGGTCACTGCAGACCGGCAAGCATAAGTTTCATATATTCCGGGGATTCATGCAACCATATTGGCTGGGTTGAAAGAGACGTAAAATCAATGTCTCCACGAAAACGACTGTGTGCTATTGTTAACGATGAAATGCACATCAAAGGAATCTTACATTATGATGAAGTGAGAGATGCTGTTGATCACTGACCTCATTAACCTTAGCCGCCTGTAGGTAGCATTCCATGGCGAGTTAAAATTGCTGAGGTGGTGCTCTACATTCCTGGTATGTAAGTGCTTTTGCTTATACTTTACCAAGGCTAAAAGCAACGCCAATTACTTTAAAATGATAACACACAGTGATGGCCGTTCTCTAGTTTTACTCTTGTTGTACGTTTGCCATATAACTGAGGCCGTTAAAGATCTTCTGATGACAGGCGTTGGCTGCTATTGAATAAAACCCAGATAATTAGACATTATCAAGGCATCTATGTCAATGCATTTCAATGCAACTTCATCTGATTGTAACATATGCCCCACCCTACGTCTGGATAGGGACCGGTGTTGTTAATTTATGAAACATATTTTTGGCTCATGATGGTTTATGACATCTGTGGCACACGTATATCTGCCGGTCAAGGCTAGGTACATGTCGTAAGCAATATAAGTACCAGTTATTCTAGTTATCATTATTAATTCATGTACACTGAAACCACTAGAGCCCAATGGTTTCTAAAGTCACATTACCATTGCGTGATAGGAATTGTTCTAAAATAATCTTCACGGAAATGACTAATGTCTTTTTGGCAAAATGCATCACAGCAAGTGTGTGGAAAGGCGGATGTACGAAATTGGTTATTCAGATTTTTCTCAAACTTCGCACATCAATCGTAAATATAGACGGCCTGCATTGCTATGAAAAAGAAAGTACTTAATGTGATCTACACATAACAGTAAATGCCGCTGTATCACCAGCAGCTCCATTGAAATGCGTTACGCATGTAACGCTTTTGGGACATAATTATGAAATCCGCTTGCATTCATTGTATTGATATCATGCCCAAGCTCAATATCTCTGCGCGTTCTTTCAGCAAATTGTATTTACATTAGCCTCTTGTGTGTATTTGCTACTGTCAACTAATTAGTGACTTGTACTTGACCCGCTGCAGTGTAGCTAAATTGCGTTACAAACACAATTTTCCTAACAACACAAAATGACTTTTGTTTACGGAAGTTCGTTGTGCATAACGACACTAGCCACAACCATGAATCAGAGTATATCGAGTTAGGCTCTTGTCAAGGTGTCTCGTTACCCGGTAAAATTTGATATTTCGCTATGTGCCATTACAATATCGATTATGCAAGGAAAGGAAGGTGTACGTGCATCAGTCGTCTTCATAATCAACGCCACATGCAATCTGAATATCGATCATGTATCTGATACACGCATTGCTGCTTATTCGAGTTGCTTAACAGGTTTGCCGGATTAGATTGATATATACGTAAGTTGCCTCACATCCTAGAGCACATAGAGGAGAATCCGCTACCAGAAAACGTCTTTTTGTGTTGCCATCAGTCAGGAGGTGTTAAACGCCGTGGTAATTTGCAGTCTCGCAATCAAAATACCCAAATAAGAGGTATCCAGTCTACTGCTCCGGGCCACTGTTTATGTTTCACAGGAATATTGCCATGAGGCTTTACGCTCTTGCGTCATATAGTCCGATAAGTGTGTGGATAGGAGATGCCTTTGTTACAGGCATTCTCAGCAAAAGTGATGTCTTGTTTGCATCAGGGAAACACAATATCTGCGGATGGCGAAAGGATCGCGACACGGTCAATGAGTACATCGATTGTAAACAGAAAATCAAACACTATGTGGCTCACAGGAACGACCACAAATTCCATCGGGACTTTGATATCATGTGGCAGGCTAGTATCGCTAGACTACCTGCCATGTTAAAAGCAAAGTTGAATGACACGGTTCTTGCCCATGCAAGCAAATTTTTTCCAGGATGTGGCAATTAAATTAACACAAAGTGCTATGGATAAAAGGAAGCAAAATCTAATCCTGTGCGTGGCTAACTATTATTGCATGATGTGACGGCTATGAAAACAACAGCATAGATTGGCCAATCAATCTTAGTTGCCTGAAACTCGGGAGTCGGAGATATATTAGGTGAAATCCAAGCGATATGCTTAAGGAAAATAAGGACTATGCAAATTTACATCTTTCAATATCATAAGTAGTAAAAGAAAAAGAAATATCGTAGGAAGTTTCTGCCTATAGGGATTTTCTCACATGGGATTCATACAAAAGAAACATCCAGTTTATTGACGAATGAAAATAAAATAGCATCGGTGATCTTATGAAAAGAAAGTCGACGAAGTACCAGTAACAAGTTCATTTTGCACCTTTGATCCTTAGCCCGATTTCTTAAAAGAGCAACAGCTCTTAATAAAATCCGGGTTCAGGATTATCTACTTCCAAAGCTTGATTTTGTTTATCCATTTAACTATTTTGTGCCTGCTGATTAAATAATTAATGACCCAAAACTCCGTGCCTTTGGCTGAGAGGAAAAGTCATACTCAACCTAAGGTGATAGAAAATGTATTCCCTCAATAAACATGCCCGCAACCACTGACTAACATCACCAACTACATATAGAGTACAACCTCAGCGATAATGATATAGTCGTGCACTGCAGTGCTTAGCAAGTTGGCAACGATTACGGCCAGTAGTATAGGGAATGATAGTCCCAGAACACTAGCCCAAACGGGCCCCAACCATGGAATACTCACCTCAGAGACTCGTGGACCTGCTTCAGCTCCCCCAGAGGAGCCCCATCTGGGCGCAAGAGCTGGAGTCTCCGGACACCGAACTAAGTGGGGCTAGAGGTAGGGGAACCACCATTACCTATACTCCCATGTCGGTCGGAGGTGCGGCTATGTCCGTAGACCAGGGTGTGTACACCACCCGAAGCTATCCATCACTTTTTATCAAAGGGGGATAGAGACACCTTATTAACGTGTAGCCCATATATCTTGTGGCTGTCACTTCTTTGGAGCATGTTCATCCCATGGCGGAACCGCTTCTGGTCGAACAGCGATTCAAGGTATTGTGCGTGGCGCAGGTGTTTCTTGACCACTAGCTTTTTTACGCCCTTTGTTTTCTTGATTTCCTCCCGGGTCGACATCAGGATGGAGTACATCTTTGGGCGCAGGCCTACATACTCCCTGATGGGTACACCCCCGCACTCATCCTTCATCTTACCTAGAACCTTCTTGTTCTCGTTGCTGTGTAGCGTGTGGGCTGTGGTGTAGTTGGGCACTGTCCTTTTCCTTGTCGGCGTAGATGTCCGGTGTGTGGATATCCATTGGGTACGCATAAAATGCGAGTTTATAAGGACAATAATTCAATAGATGAAGTGCATCCACACATAAGGAGTACAAACGTGCTATGCACCGATCTTATAAACGATTGCTTATAGATTGTTGTGTGAGCGCCTCATTACATGCGTCAATTAAATACATATGGTCTCGAATCGGAAATCAGTCCATGTCAGTCTATTGATCATTGAATGTTTGTTGTTGCGACTACAATAATATCACGACGAATGACGTTATAATGGGGATCTCAACCACAAGCTATCCCCATAAATACGCTCACACAAAAAGACACGCTCAGGCACACACTCATTCACCATAGCAAAGCAAATTTCTCAATATGCTTTGCCATTGGTTAATTGAATATTTGCCGTGACTAGTAACATATCATGTTAAGGGTTAGCCTGCGGTTTCAGCCATAATTGAATCGCATTAGAAGTTTTACGTTCCTCCAGGTGTTGCGTATCTTCCGATGAGTTATGTGTTTTCATATTCTACGCTACATGCCATTTGAATATCGATTATGCATCTGATACACGCTCAGCTGCATTATTGGTTTGCCTGATGAGATTGGTGCATACGTACGTTGACCGGAGGCGGTAGCTGTACTGAAGGCAGCTGTGGCGAAGCTAACCAAATAATCGATAATGGTTTCTAGATGTCTTTCATGGGCTGTGCTTTTACTAATAATTTCACAAGTGAACCACAATATACCACCCATAGAACACTGTATTGTTGAGAATGAGGCAAACAGGATCACTAATCTAACACTTATCATGATTATTGCACAATGTCATGCATTGATGCCATCACTTTATAAGATAAACATCATCGGTTAGGCGTAGAATATTTCTATTTGAACCGGGAGCAGATATTTGAAAAATGCCTTTATATAACTGAAGAACAATGAAGTGACCTGATTCAATATGCGGCCATACAGTTTCGTGTTAAGCTGCTCAGTTCCTCACCTTTTGTTTGACATATCGCGAACTTTACATTGGTTCTCGAATTAACCAAAGTGGTTGGCACTGTTAGCTGTTAAAAAGCGATATGCTCTTAACATTACTTTCTAACAGCAGTTTGATGACATATTTAAACCGGCTGTGCCATCGTTTCATACTGGATATCGGTAAAACGTAACTAAATACTTTTCGTGCGGAATCACTCACAATCACCGACAAAGAACAAGTTGTTTCAAACTCGATATCGGAACACCGTAATTTGATATTTAAAGTAGCATCGTAAAATATGCGTTTTGCAATTTGTAACTCATATTTATCTCACGAATGTTGAAACGCAGCTGGCCCATTTACGCAAAGGTGTATCTGTATCACTATAACACATGCAGACGTGCGCAGATATTTCGTCATATATGTCATTGATCAATGCAGCAATAAGGATCTTTTTATTATTGTCGGCCCCTTGGTTTGTTAATGTATTTCACGGTCCACGATAAACAATTTCACTCATAAAATTGGTTTGATCCTATGGAATAATACATAGCATGAATGCCTACCGACGTCAATTCGTTGCATAAGGTACCACGCTTGGCAGTTATTAACTGCGCTCTACTCGTCATACCACAGCACGGCTGCATATAATGCGCGTTCACTTATTTTGACTCAATCAATTAACGTATACATTTCTATGTGTACAATGTTTCGGCTAACACAGCATTATGAATGAAATCATATTATTGTTGCGTCCATGTGATTTCGAAATAGAGATTATTCGCTATATATTAAGGAACAATAGAGCATGCATGCTGACCAAACAATACAAATATGCGTAAAAGTAGCTAATAAGTTAACTAAAAGAGAGGATTTAGGAACCGAATTTGACAATGATCATTAAAAGATGGATCCAATTATTATTATGAAAGCAACCTAGAAAATGTTATTAGCGCACACTACTAGGCCGACGTTCAGATAAGAGAAAATTATGATATCCTTTAATGCCAATCGGTACTCCCTAAATACACGTGGTGGGTGCTTGCGAATCATTAATAGCCCCGCCATTTACCGCTCTACGCCCTGCAGGGTCTTATAAATGATTCACAAGTGAGCTATGATACCCAGTTAGAGACATTCCATATAGGTATTTATATGTACATTAATTATTTATAACTTCCAATCGGAGATTTAGTGTGCTCGAGCGTCGACTGTAGTCACTTACTTTTACAAAGCACGTGCATTGAATATTAGTGTGGCGCTCGCGATGATGGGTAACGCGGTTATTAAAGATATTGTTAATGCGGTTTGCTACTCAGTACCCTTCAGCATAGACGAATCCGTGTATTTCATATCCATTAGAAGCCCTCTCGCGAATATGTTGACAGTTTTTATTAATTAAAGATTGATGGTAGAACAAACCTTACCTGCATTTATTGGTTCTTAATGGCTCAGTACAGTAACATTCGTAAAGTATACATTAGAAAGTCTTAATGCTGTTGAATGAATCTCCGTGATGTGCATTGGGTTGTATTATAATCAATTATGTGCCAAGTATGTTAGTACAGTCGAAATAAGCATGATATTTGAGTGAACTACCTTCTTATCTCAATAGACATTCGGGATTCAACTTGCTTTGAACAATGTAACTGATATGCTATTATCATATCTCGAAGTATGATATTGATTCGGCGAGAGAACTGAATATGATTCCATTGCAAAGTACGAAATAAACACCTAGTCGAAAATGATACTTTATCCCACTTTTGTTCGTAATATACGCGTTCATACATTTAATCGAATTATTTGAGGGCAAAATTTATTTTCATGGCGAATATAGAAGAGGGGACGGTAAATGTTTGCAGGCTACTGGTTTGTTTGATCATTTAGGATGAGAAACCAAAACGGTACTGCCTAGACTGCAAATATCACCTACCTGAAATTTTATCGTCATCAGAGTTCTTGCTAAGAGGAGCGGATTGCGCCTTTTATATCACGCTTTTCATACGACTAGTAACTGTGTTTGGTATTGACCATTCAATAACATCACTGTCGATAAGCAGAATTTCCAAAGAAGACCAGCTTATCTATAAGTTCAGAGAAATTAGTACGCGTTATTGTAACTCTGTTATTACAATATCAAATATCACGGTATAAATATTGCTTGTTTATGTATATGCGGTTAAATATTCTGTGATATCACGACAATACATCAGACACGAGGCTAATAATGAACACTTCACGGTGAACGTTGACAAGCTCAGTAGTTATGCTTAACCAGAGCAGAACGAGAATAAATAAGGCATTTGTTTATCATAAAAGCTTTTATAAAAACGATCGAGGGAGCAAAATTAAAGCAACGTAAAATAAATCAAAACCATGAAGACCAAGTTTATTGCCTGATGGTAATGTTACATGCACACATGAGTATGTTTTACGGTGTACCGATTCAATATCATCAGCGAAATTATCAAGGTGTAGAACAAAACGGCTCATGAAATGTTTAACCATACACCAAAATGAGTTTAGGTTCAGAGCGTCATAATGCATATCGTTTACGGTTTCAGCAAATGTCGATTACTTGAATACCGAATTGCACGGAATTTCACGGAACTCAATGTTATTCATATGTAATCATCTGCCTCTCACACCCAGTATCCCCGTGATATGCAGGAATCATCTGATACATGTATAATCATGTGACACAGAGCGCAGGGTTAAGAAGGTCTTTGGAAATATGTTTGGTCATATATCAATACAATGTATTTGTTCAATCAAACTCAGAACCAAAAGGAAAAACATATTGGCTACGGGAAATCTGATCGTGGAAATAACTATGCACAGGACGTCAACTCACCAAGTTTATTGTGTCACGTCTACGACGTCTAAGACATCAAACTTCCTCCTGTAATGTCATTCCTATACGGCCGAGCATTAATCATGGCTAGTTTGAAGTAAAGCTCTAGAGTTCAGCGACAGCATTAAAAAATAATTCATCATTATCAAGGGATATGACGCCTGGTGTTTATTAACTTTAAGCTGTTTAATATTGTAATAAAATGTGAATATATTTCCGTGCTTATGACAATGCTATATAATTATACAAAAAATAAACTGAATATTGCATTTATTTACGGATATGATTATGCTCTGCATTTCAAAAATAAATTGCTGCATAGTCACTCATTTAGCAACATATGTTTTGATTATTGTCATTAAGCAAAACCATAGTCCTCATTTAGTGAAAAATAAGCGAATGAATAATTGGTATAATACTTGTAAATCTAAAACAGCAGCAATGCAGCCATCTACGACACCTCACAATAAAGCTTTACACTTTGCCATATACTTATCAGTCACGGCAAATGTTTAATAACTCAACGAAAGGGAAGCTTTTATCTGCAACTTTTCAATCATTCCGTATAGCAAACAAAATATGCAATTGTCATTTTCCAAAGCAACACAATACAGTGAATATCAAGTCAATGATCCACAGACAGCAACGATATTAGCGATGCGTGGTATGCAATGCTTAAGTATGAGATTTGATGCATTTATTTTTCCATAAATGTTTTATTCAAGCATTTAATTATATACGCAAATCCGTATTCTTAGTACCGTAAATGGTACACAGAAAGTATTGGGGCAACAAGATGCGTCAGAGATCGGAAACATTTTAAGTATCATTTGCAGTCGTAGAAGACAAATCCCGCGTCAGGCTATTTAACGACTTTTTTATACGCATCATTTAGCTCTTATAAAGCTGTTACCTTTATATTCATATATGTGTAGTAGTCTTATGAAGCATAATGTTGCTTTAAGTGACTGTCTTTCGCCATATACACCGCCTCCAGTCATCATAAGAATAATAAGAATAAGAAGTCAAACCGCTAAAAAAATAGTCCGAGCTAAGCTATGACTGATTAATGAATTGCCTAGAGAAATATAATTTCACTTCCTTAAAAAATGTGATACGGTGCGCATCACCATAATAGTACCTTATCTGTGGTGGTTCAGCATCAATACTTATCATGATTATTGCACCATGTCATCACTCTGTAAGATGCATATCATCGGTTAGGCGTAGAGTAATTCTATCTGACCGAGAGCAGATATTTGAAAAATGCCTATACGTAACAGATGAACAATGAAGAGACCTGATTCAATATGCAGCCATATGCCTTACAGTTTCGTTTAAAGCTGAACAGTTTGTCACCATCTGTTTGACATATCGCGTTCTTTACATTGGTTCTTGAATCAACCAAAGTTGTTAGCACCATTAGCTTTACTTCGTGATGCAATAGAGAAACATTAAACGATTGGGGATAAGATAATGAATATGTGCATCGGAAAATGCAGTGTGTGAAAACAATGACATTAGGAATTATCGTCTCTACTTATCAACACCTCATGAATGTATCTTGCTGAGAGTTAGTATGCTTTATATAGTTAGCATTCTGCACTTGAATATATGAATCTCATCTGTCTATTTGTTTTGGGTTCACTTAATCTAGATTTAGTCATTTAATCCCTGAGTTGTTTGGTCAAGCTCATTAAATAACGTTTTCTAGGCTGCAGCTGAAGGTTTGCAACACCTTCGTATAATATGAAATTGACTATGTAGCTATCAGTTACTTAGTTCATCGCTCAGGTTCTAATCAAAAGACGTCAGTGGATGAAGTGCGTAATAAATGGCTTCCTCCACGTTTTTGCATTTACCTTAATATTTTTGCAATTACTTTTTTATTTGTGCACATCAGCTTTTCAGATTGCCCACTTTGAAAGCTAAATTCGCATCAAAGCTACCCCCACCCCATTTCTTAATGTCATTTTAATACTGATTACTCGCGAGTTACGTCACAAGCGTTGAGCGATTATTGGTGCAGTGCCAGGATGTCGTTAAAAGTAAGTTACATATAGTAATGTTCAGGAACAGGATCAACCCACATGTTATCGGTGATTCAGCTTTCAATTTATTAACAGACAGTACGCAGGTCTTTAAGCAATGATTACTCATAAAACGCCCATTTCATAAACACAAACAATCTAGCGAACTGATGGCGTCTTACTAGCATAAACTGAATGGACATTAGAAGGGTCGGCTACGATAATAGCAAGAACAAACAGTTTAAAGGAATTAGTTGCATTGTCGTGGCAATCCATTTCCATACTGCCATTGGTGGCTATCTTTTAAAATTATGGTAAATCATTCATGTTACATGGAGGTGCCAGGATAATACGCATTTAAAATACGCAAAAATGCGGAATCTCCCTGGACTGCATTTTGCTTGCACACATAAGGCGATGAACTAATTATAAAAAGCGGCAACCAATAGCTGTGTTGGAAATCATGCCCAAATAGACTTACCCTTAGAGCTAACCGTAGACGCTTAAACACGCTGCAAACGTCTAGCAGTTTCCTTCGTTAACAATAATCGCTAAAAGAAACATCGCAGCTGAGGTTATAATTTAGTCATTAAATTGACATTTCTAGGGGCACTGTATGATTGAGGACCACGCGGCTTGGTTTTCGTCGTGCGTATGGCATGGTAGTGATACGGTTCTACGCAAGTGCTTTCGCGTAGACACTGAATTCGGCCTTCAGGTCCTTACGGACAATGAGAAGGTGAAGCTGCTGCTGTAAAATACGATGAACTACAGAAAGCTGTCTCGTGAGGATAGCTGATTTCCATTAAAGGTAGTTGGGTTGCTGTATTTAGTATTTCGTAGAATCCCGCTGATTTGTTCGCAGAATTTGGCGACACTAGAGTTTCTACCGCGCGTTAAGGAGACAAAATGCTTAATTATACACATCAGCGGAAGTGAGAGCAGAATCCAATTGTCAAACAACAAGACCGTTAGAAATCCAAGGTATGATTCTATCTAGCAGCATCATATACAAATGTACAAACACGTTCGGCATACGGTGCCCTTTAGATTGCGAAAACAGCTGTTTTGCATGACCTCAGGCTACATCAACAATGCTTGCCATTAAATAAATGTCCTTACTTCAACTTGCTGTGTGACTCAATTACTTAACAAAACAACAAATCATGACTAGGTATAGCTGTCTGTAGGCTACGTTCAAGCGATTAGGGCATATTTGAAGAATAAGAATACCATCGTTTTTGGCAGAAGTAGATTGATCACAAACGAGTTGGTAAGGCAGTCGACGTTCTATACATCTTTCTTTTCAAATGGTGCACGTAGAAAAAAGTAATTCGTGACAAAACCATAAAGCACCAGTCTATTTGACATAGCAATGCAAATAATAGATGACGCTCACATCACAAGGAGCGTCTAACGGTCGAGAGAGTAACGTGTCAGGACGCTAATTGGGCAAGGAATGCGAAAATGTATCTTCAACTGAAGTGAAAAACGTATCAATGTCAACTGCAGTGTCAGAGCTGGAAGCAACTTGGCAGCTTACTAACAAGCAGGATGAACACGAGCTTGTTCGACAAACAATTTCAGCGTAGCATATGTTCAGTTTGTAACAATTATTAGTGAGTTAGCACCTGAGTGCAACCATTAAAGAAAGATACAATGGTTGTGTATAAGACTGACAGCAAATTGTTAACAAACGCCATCTGGTGTCAAACAGGGTTATAGTTTCACTCATGTCTTGAGGCACATGCCTAAAACAAAATAATACCTACTTACGAAACACAGCTTCTCATATCGAACCGTATGCAGAGAAGAGGCAATGCGACATGATGTAACCATATTGCAAATCTTGCTTTATTCATGGGTTAAACTCAAAGTGAAATATATCTATTTCAAGAGGTAAACTGTTGCTTCTTACCACATCCGACGTTGATAGGCTGTTTGCGGTGAAGATATTAGTATGTGACTTTAACGGGCAGCGGGTAGATCTTTCATGAATGATATCCGACAAAAAATAGCGCTCACGGCAGACTTAAGGCATATTGAAAGCGTGAGTTCACATTTAATTTGACAAAAACTAACAACTTACTGTCACGGTTGTTACAATGCGTATATTACAGCAGTTCAATATATAAAGGCTCTTTTGACTGCATCGATAATGACATATCATCAACTAA
Source organism: Urechis unicinctus (assembly GCA_034190875.2). Classification (NCBI taxonomy): domain Eukaryota; kingdom Metazoa; phylum Annelida; class Polychaeta; order Xenopneusta; family Urechidae; genus Urechis; species Urechis unicinctus. The sequence continues at coordinate 41,297,080 of CM067353.1, forward strand.
GATGGGTCCTAGATACCCAGAAATTACTATAGATTCATTGTCACAAATAGACAAGACAATAACCAATAGCATTTGCAGACATTGGCTATGTGCCTTAAATATTATTCGAGATTTACATTCTAATGAACTTGATTTTTTTTCTCAAATAGCCAAGGAAATTTGTTCGTTGACGATGCATTACGGGTAGCATGTAAGTGTACCGCCTAATCGCTTGTCAACAATTGCGGTTGGTATTACTGAGGTACAAAGTACATTGCCAACAGTACATTCAATATTTTTAAGGTGAATATACCAAATACTATTTCTTCCATCAATCAAGGAAACTGATGACACACGCGTTCAAATCAAACAGCAAATTGCTTACGGTGATGTTATATCGCCTTATATATTACTATATTGCACGTGCGAGCGCTGTTAATGTGGTTATAAGATTAGAGACTGTAACTAAATACTATTTTGTCGCCACACAGTGGAAATGTTCATTTGCTTGGTGAGGTACATTGCGTACGATGTATCTTCCCATCGATCTACCCTACTGTTACACACACGCGCAAGGCCATTATGAATGATTTGTGATCTGTGATGCATTTTGTCGTTCTATCACACATCCATATGTGGGTAGTTTCAATGAAATATTAATGTTTAAATGTAGTCTTTATTATTATTGTTTAATAAGAATATTTTTGTAATCATATGTGGTTATTACCTGCGAAAATGCAGGCGTTATGCAATAACAAGCTATTGGAGAATTACAATTTTACCCGAAATGCCCACTACGTTGTAAGTGAATCATCCAATAGATGAAATAGCCTTTACTGCTGATTTTGATATATGCCAAATCAACCGAAGCACCCACAGGATTAATCGAAGCTATTTGACTGGGACATCTGTTAAGCAGTTGTCCACATAGTGCAATATGCATGATACTTCGTCTTTTGACAAGAATATGCTGCACTTAAGCAATTATTCATGAGCAAATGGAGCTAGTCACTACTTTCTTCTATGATAATATATTTCTCCCTCCTAACGCACAAATAGAGCCCAAGTTAATGCCTCGAATGTACGATTTAAAGTGTCAGTTATCTCTTACTGGTCGTCGGTCAAAACTATTGCATCATTATTGTTGTATGACTATCAGATGACGGGAAAATTTATAAGTCGTCTGGTCTGCATATAATGGCATGCAATAGTCTTTTTATTTTGAAAACAGCGCAACGTTGGTGACCTTAGCTTTTAATATTTGTCATCAGACGTTGAGGTCGTAATTAACGTTATAAGGGCAATTGTCCGCGAGAATATTCCAGTTAATTGTCATCTTATAATAAGATAGACCATGGTCGTCATGCGCATGAACAGCTGTACGTGATGAATACATTAGCAACCGCCGCCATGCAATCTAGTTCTGGTTGGTTATCCCCGATGGCCATTGAGGTTCAAAGAAAATATTGGTATATGTTTGCCAACGCAAGTATCATAGTGACGGCATCAAAAACATAAGCACTGCAGCATGACCTTAGGATTCAAACAATTACTATAAGCAGCAACCCAACTATATGTATGGAAATCAGGTAGATTTGTTTAGGTCATTGCAGTAGAAGCTCAAACCTCATTGTCTGTTATGATAAGAAAGGGCTGAATATTGAGAAATAAATGTATCGTGCCGACAATGACAAACAGCGCATATGGAGCACGCTCCATGCTGCCCATCTTTTATCATTATACAGCCTGCGGACACATTTTAGGATTAAGACAAAAGTCTTGAACGCCTGTGGTGGTAATAATTCTTTTACATGGTTATGCGCAATACACATAGGGCTCAGATGCAAAATGCGCGTCATCAGCATAAAACAGCTGGCAATATTATACGAGCTGAGTCAACTGTCGCTTGCAACGGCAATTATCCGACAAAGAGGCCAGCGACTAATGAAACTTACCACGTATAAACCATTGAGACAGTTGTTGCTTTGCCAGTGAGATAGATGGTTCAGAATAAATCCCATATCTACCCATCAGTGTGTTAATCCGCAAAAGCAAGTCTTTTTATGCTCACTCAGTCGGCAATGTAATTGCGCTGGCCAAACTCAAGTTAAATTCAATGGCCCAATACAAAGTCACAGGGTGCTCTTAGATCCCTTCGGTTTGACATAGTGATCATGGCCACCTCGGTATACTAAACCTTTAGTCGAAGGAATACATTTCCATTGCAAGTGGATAGGGAACTGAGGGAATGTAGCTCTGCTGCACATCAAGAATAATACAAAACAACATGATGTTTCACGAAGTGATATCTTATTATTTCCGCGTAATTTACTAGAGTATTCCGTAGAGAAGAGTCCATAGCAATACGAATTGGTCATTTCTATATGACAATATACAACCAGCGAGGAAGCTTTTAAAAAAAAGAGTTCAAGCTTCGGATGCTTACCATATATGTATTAACGACAATTTTCTCGCAAGTTGTATATGTATATAAAAACATATATAAATATATAAATATATATACATAATATATATATATATATACATATATATAAATATTAATATATGCATATATATTTATATATATATATGAATATATATATATAATATATATATATATATATATATATATATATTTATATCTGAATAATATATATATAATATATCTCTATATAAATATACCTATATGTATATATATATATATATCTCTCTCTCTCTATCTATATATATATATCTATATCTCTCTATATATATCTCTATATATATCTATCTATATATATATATCTATATCTATATGATATTTCTTCTATATATATAGCCCATGATGGGGCTCAAGTGTACAACACTATGAATGAAATGCGGCGCAGCTAATTTCCTGTCATGGCTTGCATGGATTTCTTTTACCGAAACCTGTAGATTGCCTCTGTGCTTAAGCTCTAAGAAGCTGTTTGCCGAAGGATACGTATATATATATATATATATATATATATATATATATATATATATATATATATATATATATATATATATATATATATATATATATATATATATATATATATATATATATATATATCTATATATATATATATATATATATATATGTTATTACGTGACGCCTATTCGAATACACTTGTGAAAATGGAAATATATTGTAATAGCACTACCGTGCATTGAATGGTGGTGTTGCATGAGATATGGTGATTCAGACGATATCATCGTACCATGCTGTAGGCAAAAGAAGAAAACCAGCGGAATTGAAGGTACCCCCAACCAGCTGTAAGCCCACTTGCAAGTGAAATCAGCATTTTTGGGCTGATTGTGTGCAAGTTTATAGCAAAAACAGGGTGTATTTTGGTTCTCGTTAAAGTGTTATATGGAAATATCAGCAAACAGATAATTGTGCATCCTGCCTCAAATTAATATCAGCAATTCCCTGACAAACACAACAAATACTTTATAGCTACGAGACGAGGGCTCACTCTTACTAGCTGTGTTGTGCATGCGCAGTTGAAAAAAAACTTCCGTCCTCCGTTGACGATATATTGAAATCAATAAAAACGGAGTTAGACGTCCGCAAGCAAATGTTGCATATATTGAGTCATGTGATTGGTCTATGCGAACACGCCCCAGAGCATTCAATGTGGTTTTAAGGGAAGCCACGAGAAAGCAACAGGATGCTCAGAGGATTAGTGATCACATATTGTGCCGAACGAAGACGCGAGTGGGCCTTCTCAACATAGTTATTAGCTTCATACAATTGTTCGCGTGAAAAGTTTCAGATGAAGCCGCGCATCAAACCAAATGAATTCGACTATACGTGCGACATACGCTGACAAAAACCAATACATGAAAACGAAATCCGGGTCAATTTATAGACTAAGACATAATAGTGAAACCATTTATACAGAGCCTGGGGCATTCCATTCGAACTACGCCTTTGCTGAAGTAATATAATGCACAATTGCATCATCCAGTATTTGATACCAAAGGTAATCTAGCCGTCCATACACGTTGAGAATGAAGGAGGTTATGAATATAGATACAAGATAGCTCGCTCCCAGACGTATCTTGTCCGGAACAAACGAATGTTTTTTTTTATTCAACTCACGTTCAAGCTTTGAATTACTGATAGTCGCTAGTCGATTTACATGCACTGTTCCTGTACTTTGCCTAAATTTGCAAGCTTGCTACTCAAGGAGTGCATATGGGGTTAATTACGAGCAATACAGTTATTTACTTCTATTCTACAATAACGCAAGGAACTTATGATGAGAGCTGGCCGAAATAATCTCCAATCATCCGCTAGTTTTTCAAATGGCTTGAACAAACTAGAGTCACTTATGATTGCGATATATTTTCATTTGCCAAACACAAATAATAAACTGTTATAGTGATCATTTGATGTACTATTGAAAGTGTAGGATGCATTATGTGTAGTATTGCGCATTATGTGTAGTATGTACTTTAATGGCACAATAAAACTCCCTTAGTAAAATATCGTGTAATTGAATTGTGAAATATTGGTCCAATAATAGTGAATGATTTATATTGCATGTAATTAAATTTGTCCACCAATGAACGCCAGCAAAACAAACCAACCGAATCTAAGTTATTGTTTTGGCTTTGTCGGGTTGAATACTCATAACGATACCTTCTGTTATGTCCAATAGTCCTCAAGATGTCCAACAGTTTCTATGTTCCGTATGAGCCGTTACTTATCCGATGTGAAATAAGATTTGGAATCTTTCATCAAGACGCCTATGCCTTCTACGGATTGAGTGATTGTCGTCAGCATACCATCGACGGGCAGCAGAATGACAGGAGGCAATGGCAAAATGTAATGTAAAAATAATTTGTCTGCTCTACCAATGCTATACTTATTACTTTCAATTTGGTAAAAAGTCTATCAAGCAGGGTTTTGTGACCCACAAGGTCGAAAGCACATGTCAACCCTAATTGCATCAGTATCACGCCTTCCTCTCTGCCCAAAGCCATGTGACTATTGTAAATCTTCTAAGTAGAGCTACTTCATTGCTGTGGTCTTTCTTTGGGGTCGATTTAAATGGATCAAGGAGGTTTTGCACTTGAGTATTCCTCCTACAGAAAAAAACCCGATTCAAGGATCGAACAATTCAAGATTTGGTGATCTATATAACCTATTCATAGCCAGCTTGAAGTTTGAGCAAATATAAAATGTTCCCTACATAATTGCCCCGGCAACAAATCAAAATTATCATTATGGAATAGAGCATATCATACATTCTAGCTGTAAACGTCATGTTACCTAATTGCATTCAATTTCCCTGACGCTCTACAACAAAGTCATTATCCGTCAGTGGTACATTATAAATCACAGCTCTCGATGAGTTTTCAGAGTCAGAGGCATTTGTTAACTGTGTTTCATCTGACAAGGTATCAGCAACACGAGATCGGAAGCTTTGCCTTAACTGACACTGGTATTAAACATATTTACCCCCTTAGTGCATGTGTGAATAACCTGTTAAATTAATGTTCTCGTTATCCAAGTCAATGCCCTGCATATATCAAAGTATCGCCATTTAAAAGCGATAGTATATGCTTAAATTTCCAATATAGTGTAACATTCCTGCTCCTCTATCAATTTAAATTACAAATAACGCACTGATATCTTAAATTAGAAACAACGAGGCAATAAGTCGCACTGTTAGCATGTTGGTAAGTCGCTGAGACCAGGCCTGGAAGGATTTAAACGAGGCCAAGATATATTTAGAAGGATATAATTTTTTATCATCGCAAAGTATTATTTAAGCCTCGGACTGGCTTGCTATCTTCTGTGCTAAGGCACATGCTACCTAAAGTGAATGTAGTTATTTAATTTGATGCATATTTAATAGAATAATTAGCGAGGGAAAATATCATACGAGATATACCGGTGGGATTTATCTTACTTAATATATCGCATAACTATCTGCGTCTATCTCCGTTGTAATCACTGTTTTACAATATCATATCCACAGAAGCATCAACGGACATGATCGTTGTAGTTGATTGGTTTAACACACATATCATAACCACTACACATCTGCTGCATTCAAATAACACCTATTTACTGCGGGTCTGCTTGTTATATATGGTACATGGTAATCCTACTTATATTCAATCGACATCGCTTCACTTTGGCTCGTTGACATGGTGTCGGTAACTGTTAAAACAGGGTGGGACAAAGAACCCATTGGCATTCGAACCTACCGCGTTGTGTACTAAAGAATCAACAGAGCTACTTCAGTGCTGAAGTCTTTCTTATGAGTAGATTTTAATGGATCATGGAAGTTTGTGTAGCTCAAATGTAAAGATCTTGTAATGAAAGCGCTTTATATGAGTGAAACGCCCGATTACACATGACCTTCGTTCTTACACTCAAGATGTCCACCCTGTTTTGGCTCAATTACACAGCACTTTGGGTGAAATACAGAGCTGCCTATTTACTGTCATGGCTCGCATGGATTGCATTCTATCGTCAGTAAGATCCAAATGATCGTAGATTGGCTCAGCGGTAAGCAGCTGTTTGTGGACAATTTTGCAACATTGGGTCTGGCGGTTCGTCTACACTTGTGAGCATGGTAATATGTCTTAACAGCTATACCGTGGTTTTGTCAGCGGTACTTTTATCCAGATGATATTATCGTACCATTTTTTATATATTTAGAGGTGGGCAATTCTGTAGTCAAATGGAAAACATGGGTCATTGGACTGGGCGGTGGGCCCAATAGCTGTTAGCCCGCTTGCAAGTGTAATAAAAAGATCTTAACACATTAAGGCTGAAATGCTAATCGAAAATAGTGTGTATATTTTGGTTTGCAGTATGGTGCCATATGAAATAATCGTATGTATCTGGCTTCTTATCAATAGTTAAATTACTTGTATGCTGTTTTAGCCATATTTTGCAGCTAACAGATGTGGGCTGGGGATGACTGGCCGTGCTTTTAGTATACAATCATGTAAAACACGCGTCTAGGGTCAGGTGATGATACCATGAAATCTACAAAAGCACTTGGGACTGTTGATCCGACGTCACGGGGATCAGCCTTGAAATATATGGAGTCTTCTGATTGGTTGAGGCGACCACCAAAATGAAATATCCATACGGTCTTACGAGTAGCCATGACAAAGTACCAAGTAGTTCACAGATGGCGTGTTCACACATTGTGTTGGGCAAAGGCGCTAGTGAGCCATCCTAGCATAGTAATGACATATTTATGTCAAAACGGAATAGCTTTGAAAACCAACTCAACACTAAATCCAATGATTATCCAATACGATTATACAGGAGAATCTGCCGGCATTAGGTTTGATACAATTTAGGAGAAGCCTGAGGTGTTATTCATAAGACTTGGGTTCAGTGCATAAGCAGTTGTTATGCACGTTTACACAAATGCAACACTCATTCTGATATAAATTGATTGAATTGATTTATTAAATGTCTGTATTACAACTGTGCCCAAAATAGATAGACAGCTGTTCAATATTGGACAAAGCAACAACGGTAGCGCTACCATTGACCGAGATTGCTGTCCTCTTTTGCTTAATGTATTCAATGTATGTTTGTCACTTGCCATTATTACGCAGTGTCAGATGATGTCATGAAAATGTATCGTTAAGTAAAGTAAGTATAGGGTTTAACGGCACTTTTGTGAATAGCATTTATGTTGTCACATTATGTACACATCTTTGGAACCTGGCCCATAAAGCTTTAAAATATTAACCAGCCGACCCAACCTTCCCAATTTCTATATTTAGACAGTTCACTCATGTTTCTCCTTCTTCAGCAGCAAGGGGGTGTTTCGCGATCGAATTGAGAAATCCAAATTTGCACTTTTATCGACAGTGTATTGAAACATAATAAATTATATTATGACTAAACAACATTCAAAAGGCAAAGAATACAAAGCTTTGTTTTCGTCGCCGCAACTACGTTACTCCCATCCCACGTAACACAGTCATAATTTAGAAAGCAAACTTTACACCAATACAGTAACATTGAATGAAGTTGGGCGCAGCAAACTGTAAGAAAGTCGCTTAAAGCAGTGCACGAAAATGGGGGACTTCGCTACGTTCAGCGGCAATATGTTTCAATGCGGATGTTTCGTTGCATTATTTAGTTAAGCAACTGAGTCACGTTCTCAGTCTAAGCTATTGGTATACACAATTGATAGAGCCACATGCGTAATAAAGGACGACTTTGTGATTGACGTTCGTTCTGTGACGCTGCGCTGCGTTAATTTATGCTTGTATATGCTCCGCATGGGCAAATATAAGGGATGAATCATTTGCTTGTCGAGTAAGTCTCTAAATTTTTAACTCTATGGTAATTGATTCCTCCCTTCTGAGCATTGCAACATGTGAGTGGTGAATCGATGATCTCTATCTACACATCTGTATATATAGAATGTCATGAAAATTGACTCTTTGTTACGTAAGGCTTTAACTCTTTTTTAGAGAATACCCAACCTTTAATTTAAAATGCAACTTCATCCGACAGAATGATTTGTTAAATTTTATACTTCGCCTTAAATATCGCTATGATCTTATAAGGATGAAAATAATTGAAATGGCGTTGATAAGTATAAGACCACTGAATTCATTACAAGAACAAATCACAAGAATTTCATCTTGTGTTGGTTTACAGAACGATGCTACAATAGGCGCTGTTGCAACATGAGATAAAAAACTAAATTGCTATTTTATTCTCCGCATACATACATGCATATTCGTACGGGTAACGGCCTTTTTGACTGCATATGTTTTCAGCGGCAGCTGATGCGATAAAATGGTCACAACCTCTATTAATAATATTCTTAGTTGTGATGTACGTATTCAGCGTTAGCACGTTGCAATAGTCAAACAATGGTGATGCTGCTTCGCTAGCTATATAAGGTCATGTAGATGCTCAATATTCTGCGAAACCTCTTCCAATTACCAAATGCAGAAACACGGTTATCATTATAGAAATCAGATATCCTTAATAAACCGGTTTCTAAGGTTCATCGCAATTTACAGCAGTTCCATCGCCCTTTCATTCTCCGTGGAGAAAAGCGAGCCGAATTCGGCGCCTGGTATGCTAATTTGCAATCTGCGCAATTGGACTGTTACGCGTTATATAGCATTGCACGTTCGTTTGTTTCTAAGAAGGGAAATGTTGTGAACCCTTACATTATCGAGGCGCCGAAATTTCATACTTGATTTGCAGGTTGTTGATGATCTATCAACATGTAATTCTTGACTTTACTTCCAAAACGCCCTGGCTTGTGTTGTTCTCTTAGGGACAACATCGATTAACCCATGTTTGTGTTGTAATCATCAATGCGTGGTTTGCGGCGGCTATTTGCCCAATTTTTAAAGTGCCCCCTTCGAGATGGCTCGTCTGCAAAATCAATCGTGCGGCAGCCTTCACTCAATGGCTACATCTCATCAAATAGGTCATATCGCTGAACTAGCCGAAGAGTTCGCTCAAAGCTTCCAGCCTGGTAGTCACTAGCTGCAGTTCCGAAAACAGACATGTACGCCTGTGGCAGTAATCATTTATGTACATAATAAAACGCAATGCATTCAAGGCGCAGGTGGAAAAGTGGGTAATCAGCATAAAGCAGCTGTCAACGACAATGAGCAGACAAATACGCAGGTGATTCATGTCAAATAGCATTGGGGTAGATTTTATTTTGCCAGTCCTAATAATTATTCCGACTTAATCCAAAATCCGTCTATTTTTTGCATGTATCCGGAACAGAAAGCTTCATTTGCTCGCTGAACAAAACAATCCATAAGCCGGCGACGTAATAGTGACGGCTATTTCACCATTAATTCAATGGTGAAACATATTAGCACCATACGCTCTCGGATCTAACGGGCTTGATATACTGCTCATAGTCACAGAGGTATACTAAATCTTCGGTCGACAGAATACATTTCCTTTTCAAACAGATGGAGTTTATATGCTATTCAACTTTGCTGCCATATAAAAAGATGAGGAAAAAACACGATATAACGACAATTTAGCTCGCAATAAAAGAGAATCCGTTTAGTGGAATATTCATTAAAAACATTCGATGAATATAACAACCAACCGTTCTTTGTGCACTAAACAATCCACACCATTTTCTACGCATTTGTAAAACAATACGAGTACGCTATGCTGTCCAATTTATCGCGCTATATGATGATTACGCAACCAAGAAAATTAAAAAGAGAATACAAATATCAAGGTACTCACGTGTGTTATGTTTATTTGCAAAAGTGTATACGCAAGTAAGGTATGCGAGTTTGATATTTTCTTTCGACTACCAACATACTCCCTTGTCAACATAAAATATGCACACATACACATACTCGCACACACACAAACACACCCACGCATATATATGTATTTATATTTAAATACATATGAACATATATATATATCAATATATATATGCATATAAAAACATATATATTTTTATATATGTGCAAATATATATATATATATATATATATATATATATATATATATATATATATATATATATATATATATATATCGCACATAAACACTTTGACATATGTATATACGGGCAAATATTTATACGTATGTACATACGCATATATATACATATATATGCATATATATGTATATGTGTACATATATATATATATAAAATGTATATATAGATATTTGTATCTATAAACATAAATATGTATGTATATATATATATATATATATAAATATATACATATATATATATATAATATATATATATATATTCATATATATATATATATTGATATATATATATACATAAAAATATATATATGTCTATATGTATAAAATATGTTTTTATATATGTATATATATGTATAAATATATATGTATTAATTTATATATATATTGAATATATATATATATGTAAATATATTTATATATTTCTATATATATACAATATATATATATTTATATATATATATATATCTTATATATATATCTCTCTATATATATATATATATATATCTATATATATCTATATATATATATCTCTCTATATATATATCTCTCTATCTATATATATATATATATCTATATCTATATATCTATATATACATATTACAAGTAACTAAGGGCCCCAATTACACAGGTTTGCCCCTGATCATAATCATCATCATAATCTTTTTAGCTCTCATAAATATGTGCAGACGCAATGATGCACGCACACCATGGATGAATATGTACTCCGTAGCTTCACTTGATCTCTTATAAAACTTTTGTTAACACAAATGCGAGTCTCTTTTAGTGTATAATGCCAGGCGTAATCAATTAACACTGTATAGCTTTGTGGGAAGTTTTGCTTGCGTGTTGTCCGACACTTCCGTCGCCGGCAAGAGCAACGTACAAGTGGCCAATATAGTGCTAATTGTCCTCCGAAAGCTTACGCAACCCATAGATGGAGGCAATGTTTATCAATTAGACGGCACTTTGCAACAAAGCCATATTAAATAGTACCGTATACTTGATCACTTAGAACGGCTTCAAACCTATCCCATTAGTTATACTTTTGGAGACTACGCATGCGATATCATCCATTAGGAGTAAGATGATATATACAGAAAACAGCTAATAACCTGGTAAGGAGAACGGGAAATGCTGTTACATATATATCGTGGAGCTTAGAATCATATTCATTGAAGAGGCATCGGGGCTAGTATCGGGTGCTAGAAAATTTCTCTGACCTATTTTACCAAGATGAGTTGAGTATGAAAAACCCACGGGATTCTTTAACCATTACAACACTCCCGTGTGCGACGCCACCCAAAGCATATTTCTTTTCATAGATTGCATTCCTGAATAAAAAAGATGCTTTACGTGTAAGCATCATAACGAATCCTTGTCACAACAAGCCTTGTAAGCACTAGTTTAATTTCACAGAGCCCATCGCTCCGCTTTTATTAGGAACAATTACTTCACAATTGCACCACAAAATAATTGTGCCCCCTGTATGAGCTTGGTATTTCAGGAGGCAATGCATGATGCGCTATATATACTTTGCCGGCTACTCGAAGTGAGTTTCTTTGTAGCAAATCATCTTCTTTGGGTCTTTGCAGCGGGAATCGTCATAGATTTCATGATGTTCGAGTCATATCAGACACTGAGGCAAACCAAGTGAGACAGAGAATGAAACGGCTCCAGCTTATGGCTATAACACTAAAAGCCCCTTTTCAGTCATTGATTGAACAGAACACACTTAAATGGAGCAAACAATGGTGTATCGCCTACAAGCAGTTCATGATGGACAAAAGATGAATTTGCGCGTTATTGCTTGACTCAACAAATATGGACACCATGAAACGAGCAGTATGGGGCGCGCAAAAAACGTCAGATTATGATTGACGACTTATTGAAATCGGTTTTCACAGCTTGTGAATCTGAAATTATAGGAGGTCTGCATTTATTGGTAATAGCATTGTCTAATACGTTCGAATTCCCGATCGGTGCTATTTTGTTGTTTTCTTTTGTTGCTCCATATAGATCCAAGCGCAAGCAAATCACGACTATGACCTTTGTAAAGGTGTGAGCTTGAAAAGTATTTTCAAATATAACTTCCATCTGCTTTTGTTATTCTGCTGTGGCGCTGCAAGTTACTGTAAAATGCATGACTCACATTGGAGACTTCATTTGTCGCGATCATTCGCCATAGGTACTTACGATGCATAGTCTGTGAAAAGCTTAATAATATATATTATTTTGTCAATGCAATAAGCCACATCCTACGACAAACAGCACAACCTAATCGATGGCATATTTGTAATGGTGGGATCATCAAGTACAGTGGATATAACCAACATTCGTTTGTGCATGTAAATGTGGAGAATCGTAAAGTTATATCTCAATAAATGTGGTTGTATATTAGCATGGAATGTACGTGAAAATATATGTATATAGTTATATATATATATATATATATATATATATATATATATATATATATATATATATATATATATATATATATATTCATGTATATATATATATATATATATATATATATATATATATACTTGCATGAACATATACAAACGCATATTCATACATATATATGTTTATTTATGAATACTTATATCTACATATATCTATATATTTATTTACATGTCTATAATTATTTATACATATATGTTTATGCATAGATGTTTGTTTATATTTGTATATATATATATATATACAGATGTAAATATATATATATATATATATATATATATATATATACATTTATGTATATAAATATATATATATATACATATGGTATATAGAGATTTAAATATATATATATATGTATTTTATAGATATATACATATATACGTAAACGTATATATATATATATATATATATATATATATATATATATATATACATATATATATATGTATATCTACATATATATATGTTTATATATATACATATATATATATATTTACAAAAATATGTATATATATATGTATACTATATATATATATATATATATATATATATATATATATATATATATATATATATATATATATATATATATATGTATTTATACAAATATATGTTTCTGTATATAAAACTTCTTTGTCAATGCCGCAATGTTAGTTGTAGTCAATGCTAATATGAATTTGTCTTGTCAAAGATGACTCCATGTTGTGTTGCAGAGTGAGGCGCCATGCTATACAGCCTCAATTATACATTTGGAGGCAGTGGACTTAGGTTTGCAGCAGCACATATTGGAAACTTTTATATAATCACAGTTTTCCTAAATTCATCACAATAATGGTCAAAGTGCGTACCATTCACAAAATGTGTTATTTAGAGCAAACAATATTTGGCAAAGCGATAAGAAACGCACAATATATCTCGCTTTTCTTGCAGATATTTTGCGCAACGACTGCGTCACTGTCAGTTACACAGCCTAAACATAACGTAACACATGATACCGCTTCAAATTAATATGCTTTGAAAAATGGGGAGATGAAAAGCCATAGTGCACATTATGACATATATATTGGACCAGGTAGTAAGCAACTGCATCTTTTTATCCGAGTTTTATTGCGACCTTACCCAATAGGAACATAAATAACAAAATCGTATTTCGTTGCCCTCGAGGCTACTTCAATATGTAAATCCATTTCGGATGGTTAAAGCGTGCTTGTACCTTGGAAACTAAATAACATAATTTCGTTTCAGTAACAGTGTGCCTTGATCGTGATTATATCCTTCCGGTAAATCTTTTAAGCTTTTTCAGTAAAAGGTGACGCATACGTTTACTGCCGGTCGGCATTCAGAATAGGCCAAACATTGCAATTTGCGATTTGCGACCTATGGTTATTCACCGAAACCTAGTGCGCGTATTCTGGAACAAAATTATATATGTTCGAACATTGTAAGATCGCTTGGGACAACCAAAATCTATGCCCTACCGGAAGCCGTGCGTGGGCTTAGTGAACATTTCACTCCATTGGCATACGTATTACGCTTAATAAATAAGTACACTTAGCGATGATTATATCTAAAAACAAGTAATGCTTATATGCATCGTCCACTGATAGATTTTAAGTAGTATATAGTTCTTAATTCGATTGCAGAAAAGTTCGATTAAGAAGCAAGGACCACTGCACAAAATCGTAAAATGATAAGCGAATAAGCTGGTTTTTTCATTTTCGTTCCCCACGTGACATTATCAGCAATGAATAGACCACAGTTTTGTTCCATTATTACACCTTCATCGGACTCCGCAAAATAACCTACGCTACCATAGCTGGGAGACTTTTATGTCTACTAATGTAGAAAAGACGTTTGTGCTATTGGCGCCTTTTTTGCTTTGCATGATATTAATGTCATGGCCACTTATTGTATCTACAAGAACATCAACGACATAGCCTCTGAGTTAGGGTTCACATCATACCAAATGAGCCCGTGGATAAGAGGTTCAGTTCATGTGTAACTTCACTTTTAGCGACGCGTATTTCACAATCACATTTAGTTTCCTTCAGCACATTATTTTCAACCATTTCGCATCATTATGACGCAATAACAAGATTATTAACAGTAAGTTTTTTTACTGACGGAAGAGGAAACTTCTAGTATGTTATTACAGTTGAATTTCTGTTTTATAGAAACGGACAAACGGAAGTTTCAGTAAAAGCCATAGTGTATGATCTTCTGATCATAAATAGACAGAATTGGACACTTAACAATAACCAGTCCATGGTTTAACACTGCCCCCATTTTCTGGCGCAATATGATGGAAGCTTATTTTATTCAAAATGTGTGAACCAATTTCATCTATGGAAAGTAATGAGCTAAGTGCATTATTTTCCTTGTTTGTTGCATTGTCAGCTAAATCGTGACAAGATATTTCCATTATGTACAACTGGTCTTAGGTTTAATGCTGCGTCAACATCAGCATTACGGTTAGCTTCGGTCCGACATAATTCATTTTGCATGATTTGTATGACATCGAAAACCATTGGACTTGGTTCGTAACGGGCTATCAACTATTGCTTTTGAAGATGTTCTCGTTTATATTTGCGTGGCTCGCTAGTTAGTCGATATGTGACATAATACGGTGTTTGGAGTGTTACATCGAATCCATCATATGCTATTGGTGTTGCCCTTCCTAGTTCTATTTGCTAAGAATGCGTTAACAATTACCCAATGTTACCTAGATAACTATGATCGATCAATGCACACAAGTCATTCATAGTAGTGGTCGTATACCTCGATTAAGGCACCATTCTCGTTAAATATGTTGCCTTATTAACGACCGAAATATTGATGACACAGTGCTACTCACGTTGATATTAAAGCGTTATAATTTTTTGCAAATACTATCAAGCATTTTAAAGTATTTGAAATAGTTAGGGCAATATACTATTCTATGTGGATGATCGATTGTATGAAGATTGAGTTATATCAGAAGATGCTGTTTTACCCATGGAACGAATTAGGCTGTTTTCGTTATATAGAGAGAAAATAACATGCTTGCTATCTATACCATCCATCTGTGCAATTATCATCCATAGCAAAGCATATATACATGGATCTTACAACGCCATAAAAGGCTGCATATTTCAAGGTAACAAAGGTGGTTTGGTGGAGGACATATTTATCTGAACGAAATGGTGGCAAATGTGCTTTACACCAGTCTAACTCGTCCCTTAAAGGCTACTTGGCGCACATGTTAATATGCATGGACTTTATTACCTCACAAGCATGAGAAGATTAAGATGACACAATTTACAGAATGTTCCAGGGGCGTTGCACAAACAGTTTGCTATGAATCCAAATCATTGAAAAAGTGCACATCAATGTATCTATTCACATGTGCAGAAAAACTGGCCAAAGAGGTTCTCATGTTTATTGTCGATGTCAAGCATCGGGATGATTAAGATAAATACAGTTTATGCTAACATGGATTGAATGGCTTTGCATAATGCATTGTCCCCCTTCCTGAAGCATTATCTATTGTCTTTGTCAAATGGTTGACAGCCGAAAGAAGACATTTTTTTATCAGCAAAGAACTGTGCGAATGGGATTCGATAGTTCAGTCGCAAGAAACATTCAGGCAAGTATAGTTTTATGCATCGAAGTCAAACTCGTTCAACTTTCTTACAGATCACCAGCAAGAGTTTTATTCTTTTGCGAGATATTTTTGTTCGAATCCGTTAGTTTGTATGCAGTCCTCGGTGCAGATAATTCGGTTCTACATAAACTGAGACGTGAGGTTGAGGGAAATAAATGATACTGTTTTTGGGCGTTTTGTATATTGTCGATGTTTTCCGTCCATAAATATGTAGCAAAAATACATCATCGTAGATATTGCCCCAATGTGCGCACTGCATAAATGGTTAAAGAGGTTGGAGGCTGTAAGATGCTCTACCACACATTTATATGGAAGGGGCTTATGCTTTAATGAACATTCCAAAGTTGGTGTTAATGACACGCAACTAGTTATAGCAAGGTTGGTGCTGACAAATATTATGTATGGTGCATGTGACCCTGCGTTGGTTGGTCAATTGCATAAAAATTACTAATATTATATAATCATTTTGGAGACCTGGTCCATAAAGTTGGAAAACGTGACACATCCGACATGACGTATCAGATATTAGAATTGTAACTGCCCCCATCCTTTCTCACTTTCCTAGCGGGTATCGCGTTTGTTTAGAGATTATTGAGAAAAGCAACAAAATAATCGAAAACTTTTATCGACAGCGGATTAAAAATTAAAAAAAAATAATATCAGGTTTAAAAAAACGATTTGTCAAAACACAAGTGAATATAATGCTATGTTTTTGTCATATCAGTAAACAAGTTCCCAAGGCTCTTGGCTTTGTGACCTATCAACATTTTAATGATATTCAATAGATGCGCCAACAGTCTAGGCTGGCAAGACCGGACTGGACTACCATCCCAGAATTGGGATGATCCAATCAGAAGCCGTGTCTCTCGGTCATTCTTGGGTACTTTTGAGTCATTGCCTCTCATTGGTCAGTGTCACATTTTCCGAAAATTCGGCGCCATATATGTTTTGGTATGCTACGTTTTACACCACTTTTCACCAGAACTGAAGTATATTCTCTTGCTTAACATGGAAATGACTCCAACGGAAGCTCTCGTTTACGCGCAACAGTCACATTGTGTGGTTTTGAAAGACTTGTGCACTCGGCTGCTGGATGGGTCGCGACTATATTAAGAATGTGCTTGCTATACGTTGTTAGCTACGTTGTTAGCTACTGTTCACGATGCAATTCGAACCAATGGTTGTCCGCTTGCCCAGGACAAGTGAATTATCATGTCGGACAAGCGATTTGCCAAGTCAGCTTGTCCAACCGAACGAGTGATTTATTATGAGCCGGGCACGCATTCTACAACATCCCGATTTGTTGTTGCACGCTGAGCGGCACCCTTAATCACATAGTCGGTGAGAGAAGCAGACACACAGCTGGTCTCTTTAACTAACAGAAATACGTAAACATACTATCATGCAGCTAAGCGATTAAAGTGCTTGTTGTGGTGCCAATTTGAACTTTTGAGACGCTCCATAATTGCAGAAGACATTCAGTGTGTTCTCATTGGATGCAGACCACAAAAATGTACATGCAGTCACATAAACCGAAGATGTGTATCATAAACCAGACGCGCGAAACTAAGGTCAATCAAGGTCACAACCTTTGCGTTGAATGATCAAGCAGGGGTTGTCACGAATATTACGAACGTGTCAAATAAATATTCGGACTCGCCAGTTTTATACATTGTCTAAGACTCTAGGGCGAGAAGCGTAATCAAACACCTGGAGTCTGGGACACAGACTAAGATATCAAGATAAAAAAATTTTTTGTCAAAGAACAGGGGCAGTAAATATAAGGCTTTTATTTTGTTGCTGGAGTTAAAATAACAAAGCTTTGTCCCTCTTGGGTATCACGATGATAAGTTAAAAACGTAAGAACTACATTAACAAAGAAATATACACTACTATTGAGCGCAGATCTAGATGGCGCTCGAAGCAAATATACCAGAATCTGCTTTGACATGGATTAGAACATTTTGATACTGTAATTGAGTGGCGTCCGATTTCTTAAGTAGATGGTTATGGTAAGACTTTAAATCGGGCCGTTTATTCGTTGGCAAGCATTATCGAAGTAGCCCAAGGCACAATAAAGAATGATTTTGTGCATCACTTACTTATTGTGTCGAAACTTAATGTTTTTCTTGTAGAGCAAGGTATTAGTGTCAATGCTCAACTAAAACAATTAAAGGCAATAGTTTATTTGTTTTTCGAGCAGGACACTACATTTATTATTCTATGATATTATATTCCTCCCTCCTTTGACAAAAACAGATCAGCACAATTAAGTGAAATTTATTTGCAGAACAGCCTAGTTGTTGTTTCTAAGTAGCCGCTCAATAACAATTTTATCAGTATTGTTGTATGGCAAAATGATGACGGCAATATTCATTTGTCTTGTACACTGCATGCAATTATATGCAATTTATTTAGAGTCGTTTTAAATTGCGTTCAAAGCGCAGCGTAATTTAGGACTAGTGTCTACAATATTGCACATGAGCATTTCAGTGCTTAACCGAAGCGTAGTTCAATGTTTTTCTCCGTAATTTATTCCTATTTAACATAAACATTATCCTTGCAGCTCAAAATATGATGTATGATTCTGCCAATACTGACAAAGATAACCATCTTCGACCATCTGGGAGTAGATGGCCAGGACAACACGACTGTTTATTCTCAATTCATTTTTTCATGTTATAATCTCTCCCAAGAAGCGGTTGTACAATACCTAATTTCGCACCTAAGTTTGTTGGTTTAAAACTTACCGTCTTTTTATTGGTTTGAGTTTGTATAATGAGCGATATACGAGTACCCATGGTACACAGACCTTGCTTTGATAAAACTACTTGACAATTTAAAGTCAGTATAAGTACTGAGCTGTCTTGTGATATGATGGCAACACAATCATCAACACTATTCACCAGTTCTGGGCCAGCCAATTAAGCAAGTCATTTGCTTTTATTGGGCAGAGTGTTGACAATGACCTTCAAAGTGCCAGTGTAAT
Organism: Urechis unicinctus; assembly: GCA_034190875.2. Classification (NCBI taxonomy): domain Eukaryota; kingdom Metazoa; phylum Annelida; class Polychaeta; order Xenopneusta; family Urechidae; genus Urechis; species Urechis unicinctus. The sequence goes on from CM067353.1 coordinate 41,316,670, forward strand.
CTTTTTGCTTGTCTAAGAAAATAATGCCTGATGCCTTCTTCCCATTTATGCAAGAAATAAAATAAAAAAGTTGTTTTGGCTAGATCGTTTGTCATCAAATAAACGCATTAGTTCTTGTTATCAGACAGCACCATTAAGACAAATATATGAATGCGGTCGTACGAAACTGCTCGTCTAATACCAATCGTGGTGTAGAATAAGTTTGAAGGGGTTCATCCTGTATAATACGCGTCATTAGTCATTAACCTAATATTTGTGTGGCTTCGAACATAAGTATGCATTAAGGACATTACTGGTTATCAAATTATTTTGATAGCCAGTAAGCGTACCAAAAAGACATCGATACAATCCATCACATTTATATACAAACGGAAAACGCTACTTTTAAGGGGCTGGATATTCAGAAATAAAAGTGTCTTGTCAAATAGGACAAAAAAGTGCACTTCGAGCATGCTCCATACTGCCCTGCCCCTATCATCATTCAGCCTGCGGTCACTTGTTGATGCTCGGCAGACTTGCACGTCTGTAGAAGCAATCTTTGATTTACATAATGATACGTAATACACATAGGGCGCAGATGAGAATGGGCGTTATTAGCATAACGCAGCAGTCAATGTCAGACGAGCTAAGTCAATTGCCGCCTCCAATTGCAATTATCGGACAACGAGGCAGATGATAATAACTTTAGGCGTTAAAACCATTGCTACAAATGGTGCTCTGCCAGTGAGAATGATGGTTCCGATTAAATCCCATATCTACTTATCTGTGAGCAAATCCGCAAAACATAATTTTAGATGTCAACCGGGTAAACCCTGGAGGCCGACAATGTTATTGTAGGGGATATAATAAAGATAAATCCAATGCCTGAACATATAATCACGTAACCTCTTGTATCCAATCGGTTTGACATAGAGCTCAAGGACACCTAGGCATGCTAAACCTCTATTGGAACGAGTACATTTGCATAGAAAGCGAATAGGAAATAGGGGTAATGCTGCCCGCTGCTATATAGAAATAATAACAAAAAACCTTATATATCACGAAATTATTTCTCATTATAGCTGCGTAAAGTATTGGAGTATCCAGAAGAGCAAAAATTGTTACACAAGAAGAACTGCTGTACATGCAGTGAAATTTGCACATGCATTAACGATAATTTGTCCCGATTTCGTTCAACCAATGATGATTGCTACTTTTTTCTGTATGTACATATGTATAAATATATATATATATATATATATATATATATATATATATATATATAGATATATATACTTATATATATATGAATATATAAGTATATATAGTGTATATATTTATATATATACATGTATATATATATATATTTAAATATATATACATTATATATATACACACATATATATATAAATATATATATATATATATATAAATGTATGCGTTTGTCATTAATAAGCATATATATATATATATATACTTATATATATATATAAAATATATAAGATATAGATATGTATATATTTATAGATATACATGTATAGAGATATCTAGGGAGATATATATATACATAGATATATATATCTATATACACACATATATATAAAGATATATATATATATATATATATATATATATATATATATATATATATATATATATATATATATATATAAAATGTATGCGTTTGTCATTAATAAGCAAATGTACCATGTGTTTATGCTGATGAAACCAGTATTACCACTATCCTTATAGCGCCTGAACGTTACAATTGATGAATGTCACGAAAATGGCATTGAGATAACCAGATTATTGTGCAACTTGTTACATGGCGATTGATCTCATTTGAATTAGGTAATTGGGAGAGCCTTTTGTCCTGTTAAGCAATGTTTGGTGTCAGAAGCTTTAAGATACTCTATGTTATCGAGCACTTTAATAGCGCACACGTCGATACATACATAACATGGTCGAACATGCAATCGAGGCCTGCGATAGAGCTCTTAGCGGGCACGTATTTACACAGCAGCACACCAATACAAATCTCATCCACTTTGATATTGGCGGCTTGAAACAATAAAAACCACTCAACACTGGTTGAATGCAAGGTTGACTTCAATCAACATGTTGAGTACTAAGTTCGTCTTCAGCAAAGGTAATGTTATTGTGGCTAGTATAATACTGGTTTGCCTCGGAAATTCATAGACGGAGTCCATGTTTACCTAACGATGCCACAGTTTTCGTAAATGTGTTTGTCAGTCCCATGTCGATTATATTCCATTTGTTGAAAACATTTTAGACAATTAGAATAATATTCAAGGCAACTCAAAACTAATAACAGTTTATGTCTATTGTCTGGCGTGGCAGATCTGTTGCAATACAAAGATAGTTTGTATCTGGTTGTGCGGACAATATAATGTAGAATACAGAATTTTCATTAAGATGCATAATGTGGTTTACCGCAGTTTTTACTGCATATGATAATCACTGATGATGGTTGAATCCACGATATTCAACCGCACCACCGAACACTGATTTACTTTGCTATATCTGTAAATTCGCAGCTAGTATGTAGCTGACCAATGACAGAGATATCCCACTGCTTTAGCTCTTGAAATTGTTGTGACATAAGTATCTACGTATCTTTGACTGACTATGTAAGCCTCATGCCGATTATACGAACATGGCATACTATCTGGATTCCAAGAGAACACATATTTTACAATTTGTCGAATAGCAGGCATAACGCAATGCTTCTAGCGATATTGTTAAGCATCTCAGATAGGATTAGCTCGGTTTTCGTTCCTAATACCACGTATCTTATGCATTGACGCGGGCAAACAATAAATCAAGATTCGCGGGCTACATGGAGCTTAACAATAATGGACATACCATACTGCTTATTCTTAAGAAACTGTAATGACGTGAATATCTTTGATCGCATGCCACTCACAACGAATTCATCAGGAATCAAAACTCTCACTTACATTTTTCAGATGGGAGGAGCACAGTAATGCTTATATCACCCTTGCTAAAACGACTGAAATGTTATGCAATCAGTTCGCGTTTTATTAGTTATTCCATGTATCTTAAAGATTATTCCATCAGATCTGCCATATAGGTAGAACACACAGACCGTGTGCGTCAAGTGGACTACTTACGAAGAGTTATCATGCTCCGGTATTTTCACATCCCAGCAATACCGCACAACCGGCAATTGATCATTCATGCTCTTGATGCGATGAAGTTTATATATATATAAATAATACATATATATATATAGAGATATATAGAGATATAGATATATATAGAGATATAGATATATATATATAGATATATATATATATATATATATAGATATATATATATATATATATATATATATATTATGTTGATATATATATATAGATATTTATATCTATATATATATATGTATATATATATATATATATATATATATATATATATATATATATATATATATATATATATACCTATATATATACCTGTATATATACCTATATATATGTATATATATATGGATTAAAATGTATATGTTGAGATAAATGGGCCGTAACTTAAACTAAAGCAGACAATATAGTGTACTCGTTATTCTTATGATTCAGCTTATGATTCATGCGATAGGCTGGTGTCATTGTCTTGAAAGCACTGTACATGAGCCATTAATAACAAATGTACCGTTACTATTTCAATGGATGGTCAGCAACATCGTCACCTTACGCCTAGTAAAAACCTCCACACCTGGGCTCGTCTGTGATTTTCAGTTCTATAATAGCTGGTATTAAATGTCGCGCTAATGTAATTGTGTCAATCTATGTTATCTTATGGTGTTGTTCTGTAAAGCTTGCTAACGTATTTATACCCGCGTTCGAGTTTCTGTTGTCGTTTCGAATCCTCTTACTGCGCGGAACGCGCTTAGAGGGGTTACCCAGGGGAAAGCCCTTTTTCTTACGGTCGCGTAATGATAGACCGCATGTTTCCGAAACCTCTCTAGTGTAGCTGAGTGAGAGCCCAAAGGGCTGCGTCTCCGGATCCATTTCATGCAATGCCAACTGTATAAATTTCATAATTCCTTGCCGGTGGACGTCTTTATCTCAGTGGGCATAATATAATCTCGGCTCCGCTCAAGTGGCTTTTTGGCGTACTAATTTACGCGCCTTTGCGTGCGCTATTTGAAATGACAGGCATATAATCTCCCTCTTGTACAACCCGAAAATAACTTTAAAAGGAATAATTGCATTAACAAAGAAATATCGCTTGCTGTTGATCGCATATGCGGATGTCGCTCGAAACAGCAAACGAAAATGTGCAAGACTTTACTAAGACATGTGCTAAAATGTTTCAGGACGTTTGTTTGGTTCAGTAATTGAATCACGTCTGAAGTTTAAAGCAGTTGGTTGAGTTAAGACGGTGAATGGGGCCATTTGTTCTCGGACAAGTATTATTTAAGTTGCCAGAGGCTAAGCATAGAATAATTGTTCGATTAACTTTCTTATTCCGTCGAGACGAATTCTGGTTTTGCAATATTTTATTGTCTATGCTACACTTAGGCAATTAAACGCAATGATTCATTCGCTTATTTGGCAGCAGGCTAAATGCTTAAGTCTATAATAATCTATTTACCCCTTATACAGCGCACAGTTTGATGCTTACATATGATGAGACTGTTACTTATAAAACAGCTAGTTCTGGTGTTCCAGTTACTGTCAACAGCACAAATAAGTAACGGATGTCTTCATATCATCTATCTATGCAATCACTTGTAAACATCATTTGCTTTTAGTTTCTCATGCTGGCCTGCGTCGTGCTAACAGTAATTCTGCATGCTAAAGGCAGAACAAAGGGAATGTGCTCGTACGAAACGGCTCACCTTATATTCGAGTTGTATCAAATGGTCATCGGCTTCAGCCAGTTGAACACTGATTATCGGCGATATCACTATAAATCTGGCGGTTGGAACGTTAATACTCGCAAAGGACATAAGTTAAATGTATTTCTATAGCCCGATTGTGTACCAAATATGCATCGATATAATCCATCACATGTATGAACGGAAAATGTGAACATTAAAATCATTATGACCGATATTCTCAAAATAAACGTGACCTGTCGACAAGGACCGAGAGCGCGTTGGTAGTTTGTTCTGTGCTGGCCACCTTATATTACAACACACCTTGCGGTTATTGTTCAGTGTTTGGATGGTAGGCTTGTAGGCCTATGGTAGCAATCATTAACTTACATGATAATACGCAATACACATAGGGCATAGTTGGAAAATGCGCGTTATCAGCATGAAGCAGCTGTCAGTGTTAGGCGAGGTAAATCGATTGCCGCCTGCAATGACAATCATAAGCCAACAAGGCAGATGATTAATGCAAATTACTATAGGCGTATAAACCATTGGAATTGTAGTTGCTTTGCTAATGAGAATGATGGTTCCGATTATATCCTATATCTACCCGTCCGTGCGGAAATCCGCAAAACTTTATCTAAGATTGCAATTTGGTAGATATTTGCAAGCCGGCAATTGTGATGGCTGAAGTCCATATAAATCCGATGGCCCAAAAAGCAAACGCAAGGTGTTTGACACACTGCTCAGGGTCACCGAGGAAGGTCCATAGAGAGCGGATAAGGAATTGAGGAAATGCAGCTTGGCTGCTATGAATGAAGAAAAAAAGTATGATGTGATGGCTATACCTACAAATGATGGACATACAGTGAAATGTGCGCACCAGGGTATAGTTGTCGTCGCCAGAAATGCCTTACTTGTTAAATTCTAGCTTGTTTCGACTTCTGTACCATTATTGAATACTAAAAAGTCAAATGTCTGTGAATCATGGTTGCCCAAATACGCAGGGAATATCTTGTAAGCACACGTAGATAAATATGTATGCATATGCACACACACGGCTGTTGTGCATCTATATCGTGGAAATCGTTCCCTGTTGAGATAGGTAATGGAGACTTTCGAGAGCCCTTTGTCCCGTTAAACAATGGTTAGAATCTACAACATCAACGTATCATATATTATCGAGTGACAACACTTTATGTGCGCACACAACAATACAAAATGAGCCCTCAATGTCTCCAATCAAGCGCCTAGCAAACATGTATTTGCTTACCGGCACAACGATACAAGCGGCGTTCATCGAATATTGGCGGTACAAATAAAAAAACACTGCACATTGTTGCATCAGTAAGTGTAACGTAGTAGCAGCTCATTTATTAGTAATTTATCTCATGAACTCATAGATCGAGTCCATGTTTACTGTACCTCAAGCTTATTACCGTATCACTTAGACGGCACTTTGCACCTAAACCGTGTTAAATAGTTTTTTCACTCGATCGTCTGAAATACAATGGAATACCTAAAAACCTACCTAGTTAATAACGCCCTTGACAACTGCGCTTTTGCTGTCTTAGTTGAGGTGAGTGATCTTGTAAAGTCAGTCAATAATCCATTGCAAAGAGTGCTAAATGGTGAGTACAATATTTCGTTGATCACAGGATCATGCGCATTGGTGAAGCGTAATCACAAATGTCGGCTTTTGAGAATTAATGTGACTGTATATTACCCCTGACGGTTGAAAATAAACACCTCAAAACTTTCTACAACAACGGCAACACTTCCAACTGGTGTGCCACAACAGCCGAATCTCGATCCGGACTGCGCACCCGCATCAACAAAACATTCTGATGACAAAATCGCAGTCGCATATTGCTACTTAAGTGTGCTTTAATATTAGTGACCATCGTAACAAATCATTGTTAGAAGCTATCTGAAAACCAATCACTACGTCTTTATTGAGCACAATGCATTAACAGCTTCTCTATCTAATATGTAGACCGCTTTAATGGGTATTCTTCCTCGATAACAAATTACCGGAAGATTGAAAAACTGACGGCTCCATCATCTTTGAGACTCTGAGGTGTATGCATTGCGCACTTTATATAATTGACAATTTGCGTTGGCAAGCTACAATAAGTGCGTTTAATCCCGTGAAATGTGGAGGGGAAAATTTTCTCATTTGGGTTATTGCGTCGGGAATAACATTTGCTTTTTACCGTTCTGCATCGTGAGTCGTGTCCGACACCGAAGCAAGAGTAAACTCACTCTAAGAATGCTACGACCGCGCCAATTTGCACACTTGTTGTGCAGGATTCATTAAATGGAGACCCTGTGGAGTACAATTAGCTTGGACGTCAATCACCTCATGGTAAAACACAATATGTTTACGCTATGGATATAATCTGATTGCATTAAACCTAATGAAGTCAGTCATCTTATTGTGTGCTCTGTTGTCTCGGTTTCATTGTTGCGCAATTATTAGCCATAGACTGCTGCTTTGTGGGCAGCTACACGGACTTAGTTAAGAATAACCTCCTTTCTTTTGTTGTCTTAGTGTTAAGTTATGTTGCTTCCCCAAAGTTATGTCGCGTCAGTGTATGCATGAACAATGGCAGCTATTTATATGGATGAGTGGAACCTCGAATGGCTATACACCCGAGCAAAATAGCACAACAACACAATTATTCCAAAATCTTCTAAATTCCTACAGCCTGCTCGGTACAAATTGTCGTATGGTATTCAAGCGTCAACTCTTTCTAACCAGGGTTTTGAACGACTCCATATAGAACTTTAGATTCCAGCAGTAAAGCAATCAAAATGTCATAGCTCATAAATGAAGCTGGCCCTTTATTGTCCGTAACTATCCAGGCCAAAGATGTAAATACTAGGAATAAGCATTGATGGTAGACTCTTTTTGTATTTCCCATAATTTAACCCTTCGAATTGTTCGATAATAGTTTATCAATTCATCACACTAAAACGAAAGTATTGGACTATCATGTATCAAAAGCGATTACCCAATGTCAAACTTAGCCAATTTATGCCGCGTATCTTTTCAATGACCAATTTTGTTAGCCAAGCTTAGCGTTACGTTCAGTCACAAATATTTATGACGGCATTTGGTATTATAAGAAGCTTTATTGGTGCGATTTTTACGCGGCAGCTATAGATAAAAATCACCGATAACCGACTTATTTAAGCTCCACATATCGTTGTTGTCTACATCACCCACATGTCTCATCACACTAGGCTTTTTACATGATCAAAGTATAAACCTGTTTGTTCCACGAATTATTGTTCATTACCGACGTTGATAGTGGCAATAAATTGATAATGATTCTTAATCAACATTCTAAATGATTATTTCGACTGCCCTTAGAAGCACTGTATACAGTTGATGTATCATTACCATTATAAAAAACAATAGCCCTATTTAAATCGATACGGATGGGCAGAGTTTTGGCGTAACATGACACAAAGTACGATGCAAACGTTGTAAAACCTGATAATCGATATATGCATTATTGACAAATACCAGGACAAGGTTGCCATATGTTAGATCAAAGGTTAGTGTTTAATTAAAGTAATAGAAATATGGAGTAATTATATACAACTTCTCGTCCTATGTAGCACCATTCGTACCCATCAGCGTTAAGCATCACTATAATGCCTGGCTTAGTATCGGAACATAATGAGATGAGCAATCAATCGAATGCAGATTACTTTTGTGTGGTCAGATATATTGATTGGAGTCACAATAAGGACAATCAAGATTGAGTTAGGAGAAGAGGATGATTAGAATGTATATAAAATCGGAGCTGAGCTCGATCTGGTCTTTATATAAGCGCACTCAGGGAGGTTATTAATGTGAATACCGCCTAGAAAAAGACGTGTACTCGGATTGAACTCAGAGAATAGTTGGAAGTCATTGTAGTTTTTCATTCAAGCGAAAGTAATCACAATTGACTTCAATGAATGACGTTTTGTGTTACTCATAACATCAATTGACATCTTGTTATTCAAAACCAGTCAGGCATGAGCCCTTTTTCAATGGTGCAGAATATTATTGATGTCTGTCAGAAGCTATCGAACGGTATATTAAAGGAAGTCCATGGCAGCTCGCTTGGATGAGTTTTCTGATATAATAAGCCAACACGTCATGTATGTGAATGAGGTAAATCTGCCTGTCGCGCATCTTTAAGGGGTCTTACTGCTTCATTTAATGAAATTGTTACGACATAAATTCCTACGTTTCGTTGGTTGCATTTGTAGCATGATGCATTATATAACAGCAACATGCGACTCACAAAATGTTCTTCAGGAATGAATGCTATCATTTACATTTTTCTAATTGAAGGCGCAAAGTAATGCTTTCATCGCCTTTGCTAAGGCGCTTGAGGTATGATGTTATCTGCTCGCGTTTTATTCTTTATTGATGCTTCTGTAGCAATATACTTTCAGAGCTGCCTTATTAGCAAAACTCACAGACCGTCTCTGGCCAGTTGCCTACTTACTACTTTAGTCAAGCATTTGGCAGTTAACTTAAGGCGCATTGGCGACTAGAAGCGTTTTTGCAGTTTTGGGTTGTGCGAATAACGACTGCTATTGAATTTAATCCACCATAGTTAAATATGGTTGCTACCTATATTCATAGATTCGCTACTAAATGGCGGTGCGTAACACTTTATGAAGTCTTTAGATGACAGCGAAAACAAAGATAGTATCGAAAATGAAACTGCCTTTTATGTGCTTATGTGAGCAATTCATGGCAATTGCTCTTGGGCAACAACAATAAGTTCGACCTCACAATCGCACATTATACATGACCTCACAATCTACTACTACAACTTAGACTGTTCACTCTTATTCACTGTGCTCACAAACAGCTTCCAAATTATTGGGGCTGTGGTTGAATTTGCTAATCACCTATATGTCAGCAATCACAAATGTATACCTCTGTTTGTCACAGAATGAAACACAGCTGTTTCCACTAGTGACGCAGAGTTTGCAGAACAAACAAAGCATACCACCGTTATACTGGTGACCGTGATATTTATATTAGGAACTGCGATGTAGGATTAGTTATTATCTCGAAATTGGCAATCCAACAACCTTATATCGCATCATAATTATTCAATTGTTACAAACGGCTTAGACGGTGCATGATATAGCTCAAATGTACAAATCTCGCTATGAAAAACTATGGCAAGCGCTTCATAAGCTACAGTGACACTTTTAACGACTGATTACACATAACCTTGGTTCTTAAGCACAAGTTGTCAACCCTGTTTTAGCTCAATTACACAGTATTTCGGTTGAAATATAGCAAAGAATATATATATTTGCAACATTAGCTCACGGCCTTCAGTCTACACTTCTGAATATATCGAGAACAGCAAATTCGTTGTCTGTTATGCCATGTAGAACGACCACGCATTCCGTTCAGTTACATTGTTCAAAGCAAGTTGAATCCCGAATGTCTATTGAGATAAGAAGGTAGTTCACTAAAATATAATAATTATTTCGACTGTACTAACATACTTGGCACATTATTGATTATAATGCACATCATGGAGATTTATTGCGCAGCTTTAACACTTTCTAATGTATGCTTTGCGAATGTAACTATACTGAGCCATTAAGAACAAATAAATGTCGGTAAGGTTTGTTCTACAATCAATCTTTAATTAACAAGAACTGTCAACAGGGCTTCTAATGGATATGAAATACACGGATTCGTCTTTGCTGAAGGGTACTAAGTAGAAAACCGCATTAACAATATCTTTAATAACCGCGTTACCCATCATCGCGAGCGCCACACTAATATTCAATGCACGATTGGAAGTTATAAATAATTAATGTATAAGTTGAATCTCGAATGTCTATTGAGATAAGAAGGTAGTTCACTCAAATATCATAATTATTTCGACTGTACTAACATACTTGGCACATTATTGATTATAATACAACCCAATGCACATAATGGAGATTTATTGCGCAGCTTTAACACATTCTAATGCATGCTTTGCGAATGTAACTATACAGAGCCATTAAGAACAATTAAATGTTGGTAAGGTTTGTTCTACCGTCAATCTTTAATTAACAAGAACTGTCAACATATTCGCGAGAGGGCTTCTAATGGATATGAAATACACGGATTCGTCTTTATATTGATATTTTCACCTCTTCATTACATTACAACCTGGCGTTCTGCGTCGCCTGATAATATCTGTATCAGATGATTCCTGCATATCACGGGGTTACTGGGTGCCAGAGGCAAATCATCAAATATGATTAACATTGAGTCCCGTTAAATTCCGTGCATCTCAATATTCAAGTAATCAACATATGCTGACATCGTTCGAGATATGCATTATGATATGCATAGATCTTCCAAAAAACACAGATTCACCCAGCTGAAGGGTACTAATTAACAAAACGCATTAAAAATATCATTAATAACCGCGTTACCCATCATCGCGAGCGCTAAACTAGTATTCAGTGCACGTGCTTTGTAAAAGTAAGTGACTACAGTCGACGTTCGAGCGCACTAAATCTCCGATTGGAAGTTATAAATAACTAATGTACATTTAAATACCTATATGGAATGTCTGTAACAGCCTACATGGGTATCATAGCTCACTTGTGAATCATTTATGAGACCCTGCAGGGCCAATAGCGGTAAATGGCGAGGCTATTAATGATTCGCAAGCACCCACGGCGTGTCTTCAGGGGATACCGATTGGCATTAAATGATATCATAATTTACTCTTATCAGAACATCGGCCTAGTAGTGTGCGCTAATAACATTTCCTAGGTTTCTTTCATAATAATAAGTGGATTCATCTTTTAATGATCATTGTCAAATTCAGTTCCTAAATGCTCTCTTTTAGCTAACCTATTAGCTACTTTCATGCATATTTGAATTGTTTGGTCAGTATGCATGCAGTATTGTTCCTTGGTAAGAGTCACTAGTGGTCGCCAACTAATCAAGACAACCGTTGCATTTCATAAAGGCAGACAAGGGAGGTCATGATGTTTCTCCGCTCCATGCATATCTTCTACCTACGTTGTATTGGCGAGACCAGTCGATAGCGAATGATTAGTGGAGCAATAAAGCGCTGGATTCGGCGAACATATCAAGCAGAATGTTCGTGCTTTCTGTTGTAGCCATTGACATATCTTGATCCATTAAGTCTTACCAATATGCTGCATAAGTCACATCATGCTATCGAACATGTTATTTAGAAACATTTTAAGATATGTTAATAGAGTACAATAACGTTTGTTACATTTGTTATCTTATATTAACCATATATTCATCATGACCTTCGTACAACGTCATGCAAATTGATACATAATATATAGCAAATAATCTCTATTTCGAAATCACATGGACGCAACAATAATGTGATTTCATTCATAATGCTGTGTTAGCCGAAACATTGTACACATAGAAATGTATACGTTAATTGATTGAGAAAAAATATGTGAACGCGCCTTATTTGCAGCCGTGCTGTGGTATGACGAGTAAAGCGCAGTTAATAAATGCCAAGCGTGGTACCTTATGCAACGAAGTTGACGTCGGGAGGCATTCATGCTTTATATTTTTCCCCAGGATCAGAGCAATTTAATGAGTGAAATTGTCTTTCGTAGACCGCGAAATACATTAACAAAACTAAGGGGCCGCCAATAACAAAACGACCCTTATTGCTGCATTGATCAATGACATATATGACGAAATATCTGCGCACTTCTGCATGTGTTATAGTGATACAGACATACCTTTGAGTAAATGGGCCAGCTGCGTTTCAACATTCGGGAGATAACTATGAGCTACAAATTGCAAACGCATATTTTACGATGCTACTTTAAATATCAAATTACGTTGTTTCGATATCGAGTTTGAAACAACTTGTTCTTTGTCGGTGATTGTGAGTGATGCCGCACGAAAAGTACGTTTTACCGATATCCAGTTTGAAACGACGGCACAGCCGGTTTAAATATGTCATCAAAATGAAAGTAATGTTTAGAGCCTATCGCTTTCTAACAGCTAACGGTGCCAACCACTTTGGTTAATGCGGGAACCAATGTAAAGTTCGCGATATGTCAAACAAAAGGTGAGAACCTGAGCAGCTTAACACGAAACTGTATGGCCGCATATTGAATCAGGTCACTTCATTGTTCATCAGTTATACAAAGGCATTTTTCAAATATCTGCTCTCGGTTCAGATAGAATTATTCTACGCCTAACCGATGATGTTTATCTTACAGAGTGAATGACATTGAGCATAAATCATGATAAGTTTTGAGGCTGAACATACTTAGATTAAGTGCTGTCGTGGTCATGCGCACCACATCACATTTTTTATGGAAATGAAATTCTAATATTCTAGGCTTTTCATTAATCAGTCATAGCTTAGCTTGGCCTATTTTGTTTGCTGTTTGACTTCTAAATTCTTACGATGGCTGGAGGTGGTTTATTTGACGATAGACAGTCACTAAAGGCAACAATATGCTTCATGAGACTACTACACATATATGAATATAAAGGTAGCAGCTTTAAATGAGCAAAATGATGCGTGTAAAGAAGTCGTTAAATAGCTATCAATTTGCCTGACGCGGGATTTGTTTTCTACGACTGCAAATGATACCTAAAATGTATCTGAGCTCCGACGCATGTTGTTGCCCCCAATACTTTCTGTGTACCATTTACCGTACTAGGAATACGGATTTGCATATATAATTACATGGCTTGAATAAAACATTTATGAAAAAATAAATGCATATACAGGATTAATGTTTGACTTGTTATTATTAAGTAATACAAGAGGTATCAAGTAGCTTTGTGCGGGCATCGGTGCGACAATAGCCGAATCTGGGCTTCAAAATGTTATTACGATAAAATAATTCTCCTACAGCCTTTTTGATATATGCAATAAATCTTCCGAGGTGAACAGCCTTGTAGAGTGCTTTTATTAAAATGGCTCCATTCAGCCGTAATTCGATATTGGTATAACTTTGTGGAATATTGTAGCAAAGCAGCATACTTTTTCACTATTGAGTAATGTATCGTTTTTGTGGTGCGTATTCTACGCATATTGATATCATAAGCTTCACAGCAGTGACTAAGGGAGCTAGGTGGGTTAAGTCGTCAGCATAAAGAAATGCACCCATAAAGTGATGACAAACGTTACTACATTCGAGACGATTGAGCAGCTTGTCGATATAAATACAGAAAAGAATCGGCGATAACACCCTTATGTTATGTAGCTACAAGCTTAAACAAAGTAAGATATGTTTTAGGCGTCATGTGTAAATAATATAAGATATCGTGCTTGGCTCGCCAGAGTAACAGTCGTTTTGGTCGAATCAACTTTCAAACGAGCAATGATTATTCACACATTTTGCCATATCATGACCCTAACCGAAAGCAAATCGCCCACAATATGGCTACGCTACAAATTAGACTCATTATATTCACAATATTTCCCATGCAACAAAACAAAGCGTCTCACACTGGTGCAGAAATCCTTTTTATGAAGTTCGCATGGTTGTGCCGTATTTGCAACCCTGTGAATGATTTTTCATGCATATTTACAGTGATCACTCCATCAATTCTCTTTGTCTTGCACTGCCACAATTTGTTACTCTTTCATTCACATAGTGACACCAGTGGTAAGGATAGTTGGGATACAAAATGAACATAATATCATGCGTAAACGCTGTCAATAGTACGAGGAAAATTAGGAAAAGCGTTATATTTCACACTCCAGCCCTAATCATCTTTAACTCATATATTTCTCTCACATAAAAGCAATGAACCACTGCAACCTCTTCCCCACCAATCTATTTCTGAATTGAAAAATGTGATTTGAGTTTGACTTCAGGAAGAATCAACATAGTACTCAATAATCGAGATAGGATTGATTTTATACGATATATGGTTGACTGATTACTATTGTAATACGATCTTGAGCCTGTCTTAGTTGGACAATAACTACTGAAGCGCGTACGACTGAGTCTGTATCTAACTGATACCATTGCTATCAAGTTATCCCCGAAGAGGGCGCCTATGGACTGGTCAAAAATTTACCCTGGCTATCGATCACTAAATAGGCTCGATTAGTCATTAGTGACTATTTGTACAAGTACGCCGAAAATCCTACGTGGGGTCAGTGGTGATATAGCTGACCATAGTTATTCGTTCATTATATCCGTCGGTTTTTTTAGGGAAGAGTTGTCGCCAGATTAGAGTTGCCACGAAACAACGTTTCAATAAATGTTGACTAATTATGGAGCTATGTGATATAGAAACAGCAATTAGGTTGTTGTTAGCTTGAGATGATTAGGCTTATATTTGTTGGTTTTAATTGATAACCAATGGTTGTCTACTTTGAGTTACCTCGAATGATAAATGCATATTATAGTGTTTGACATATCTTTAATGAATGTTAAGTTTACAAAATATCTTGGTCCCCAGTATATGGTCACAATAACAAGCAAACTGGGACTCTTACGGTTATGTTACATTACACTTCTCTTATATACACATTTTGTCGTATAATGACCCTAACCGAAAGCAAATCGATCCCAATATGGTTATGCTACAGATTAGACGGTTTATATTCACGCTATTGCCCACGCAACAAAACAAAGCGTCTTACCACATATCGTCCGAATAACAAACACCCTTGGACGGTTTTGTTAAATTACACTTCCCTGATATTTGCATGTCGGATTGTTAGCTGCTGCATACACAAAGAAAGAGAACACTGGTGTGATCATGAATGTGTTAACATCCACTGTTTTAATAATATATCAACACTACGTTTCGTTTCGTTGATAGCTCGAGCATTTATCTCATTGATCGCATCAAATTATAGATATCAAGCATTTCAAATTACTTAATTATAACAACTCAAACATTAATCCTACATATTTATGTACTTATGTAAAATATGTTATTGATGAACGAATCGTCACATGTGTCAAAGAAAATGCAACAATAAGCAAAGAGACCACCTTACCATTAAATCAATTGTAAGAACAGTTGCTCCATTGTAGGGAGCAATAGTTTCCTACTTGTCTCCCAAAGTACTGCTAGCCATTTATTTAGTCTGGACTGCATTGTGCTTGCACACATAAGGCAATAAACTAAATACAAAAGTGGCAAACAATAGTTGTGTTGGAAGTCATACTCAAATAGACCTACCCTTTGAGCTAACCGTAGACGCTTAAACACGCTGAAAACGAATAGCAGTTTCCTTCGTTAACAATAATCGCTTAAAGGAACATCGCAGCTGAGGTTATAACTTAGTCATGACATTGTCATGTCTAGGAACACTATCTGATTGAGGACCACGCGGCTTGGTTTTCGTCATGCGTATGGCATGGTAGTGATAGGGTTCAAATTATTTATTGTCGCACAAATAGTAAGTTCATTAGAGGAAAATTATTAGTAGGTACACAAATCGCTCCAGCGAGTGTTTTTGCGTAATCGTGTGCAGATTAAAAATCAGCATGCCCGTCACTGAATTCGGCCTTCAGACCCTTACGGACAATGAGAGGGTGAAGCTGCGGCTGTAAAATACGATGAACTACAGAAAGCTGTCTCGTCTCGTGAGGAGCTTTCCATTAAGGTAGTTGGGTTGCTGTTTATAGTATTTGGTATAATCCCGCTGAGTTTTCGCAGAATTTGGTGTATCTTTATAAAGGTTGCAAAACTGTCTTACCAATGTTTTCCTATTGTAACGTGTTGAAGCTGAATACAAACACAGCAAATACGAATTTTATTGATCGAGATTGTTGCCATATTATCACACCGGCGACACTAGAGTTTCTACCGCGCGTTAAGGAGACCAAGTGCTTATTTATACACATCAGCGGAAGTGAGAACACAATCCAAATGTCAAGCAACAAGACCGTTAGAAATCCAAGGTGTACTTCTTTCTAGCATCATGATATACAAAACGTACAAACACGCCTGTCATACGGTGCTTTATAGTTTGCAAAAATAAGCTATTGTAATATTTTGCATGAAATCGCAAGATGTGATGCTTGCGTTGGATGTTTGTTTATATTCTTTTGTATTTCTTCCGCGTATACTGTCCAGTACAATTTGCATTGCACTGCACTTCGAATGCACATTCAGTCGTTTCAAAATATGTTTACATATTATGGTATGCAGTGCACACAGTCATCACCTTGCCATACAACGATTCGAATGAAATTGTTTTCGAATGACATTTGCATGGTTACCAGATATAGGCTGCTGAATGCATAAGTGTGACAGAATATCAGATTGCACTGTTAAGGTCTAAACTTGTGCTACGTTTCTGTTAACGAATTTACTGCCCTTCTCAATAAGAAAATTAATCACTTTCTTGAATTACTTATACAGTATAGACAATAATATATAGCACTTTAAAAAAAAATCTACACAATAAGGCC
Organism: Urechis unicinctus; assembly: GCA_034190875.2. NCBI lineage: Eukaryota > Metazoa > Annelida > Polychaeta > Xenopneusta > Urechidae > Urechis > Urechis unicinctus. The sequence goes on from CM067353.1 coordinate 41,333,966, forward strand.
GTAAATTACAACATAGTTCCTTGTTTTTCCTCGGGCTACCTCAACAATGCTTACCATTAAATAGATGTCCTTTCTACAACTAGTTTTCTGTGACTCAATTACTTAACAAAACTACAAATCATGACTAGGTCTAGCTGTCGGTAGGCTACGTTCAAGCGATTTATGGCATATTTGAATTCACCCAGTCACTGACAATCAAATAATATTCCAGAAAATAATTCGAGATTAGTGCAAGGTTTAGGTTTCATAGATTATTACTGTGCTTATGTTCCCCCTTTGCTTTTTCCGATGCTTGCTGAAACGGCAACACATTTTGGACTCATCTTTTGTATGATGATGTAGCAATGTGGCATAAAGCTCCTACGCATAGATCCTCAAAAGAGGGAAGGCAGCCCACCCTATGAAATATTGGTTGCCGGTTAATTAGATAAAAACACCTTAACTTTCATCGTCGGTGTTGAATACAGATACAATGTAGCAGTATTTCCCTCTCTTCCGGAGATATTGGAGGTATTGCCTTAGTAAATATATCCACTATAGCACGTTGGTCATATGAAAATGGTTGCGAAACCCAGCAAATATGTGAACCAGTGGTATATTGAATTGGCCGAAATATGAAACCCCCTTGCGGTCATCATCAAACATGTCTCATATATTAGTAAAAACCCTTAATCTTGGTTTATGTTTCCTAATAATACCATAGACTTTTGGCAGAAGTGAAGTCAACAATGCAAACGGTTCTAGAATGAATATCAATTTCCCTGAGCTTCAGTGGCTCAAAATACTCCCGGTGTGCCTTTGCACAATAGCCTTTGAAACAGCTCAAATCGATTTCATACATCGACCTCATTCTTGTGCATTTTTTAATATACGTATACATAGACGTCTTATGATCAATTGCTGTAATCTACTATTGATGGACTTTGGTACCCTCTCATAACATAATACATTTTTACTGGTCTTAAAAATGCTTAGCGTTTTACTTTATTCATAGTTACCTGCAGATGGGAGAAACAAAACATTGCGACGCCGTACTTTCCTAAACTGTCAGTATGCTCGTGCAGGAATACATAGTAAGCTATTGGTGCACCATAACGTAAGTCAAGCGTTGACGGCATATTTTCAAAACAGAGAACTTTAGATTGATCACCATCCAGTTGGTTAGCCAGTCGACGTTCTATACATCTTTCATTTCAAATGGGGCACGTAGAGAAAAGTAACTCGTGACAAAACCATAAAGCACCAGTCCCTTTTACATAGCAATGCAAATAATAGATGACGCTCACATCACAAGGAGCGTCTAACGGTCGAGAGAGTAACGTGTCAGGACGCTAATTGGGCAAGAAATGCGAAAATGTATCTGCAAATGAAGTGGTAAACGTGCAAATGTAAACTGCAGTGTCAGAGCTGGAAGCAATTTGGCGCCTTACTAAGAAGCAGGATGAACACGAGCTTGTTCGACAAACAATTTCAGCGTAGCATATATTCAGCTTTTAACAAGTATTAGTGAGTTAGCACCTGAATGCAACCATTATAGAAAGACACAATGATTGTGTATAAGACTGGCAGCAAATCGTTGACAAACGCCACCTGGTGTCAAACAGGGTTTTAGTTTTCACCCATGTCTTGAGGCACATGCCTAAAACAAAATAATACCTCCTTACAAAACACAGCTTATCATATCGGACCGTAAGCAGAGAAGAGACATTGCGACATGATGAAACCATATTGCAAATTTCGCAAATCTTTCTTTATTCATGAATTAAACTCAAAGTGAAATACATCTTTGTTTTTAAGAAGTTGACTGCTGCTACTTACCGCATCTGACGTGAAAAGGCTGTTTGCGGAGAAGATATTAGTATGTAACTTTAACGGTAGCGGGTAGATCTTTCATGAATGCAATCCTACTAAAATAACGCTCACGGCAGGCTTAAGGCATATATGTGAGTTCACATTTAATTTGACAAAAAAGAACCCCTCACGGTTGTTATAATGTCTCAAATACATTAATTTTCAAATATTTGCCTTTAAATATCTTGTTGTACCTTGAGGGTCATTTTTATATATATGTTTGATGGAATGCTGGAATTGCGCATGCAATCCGACCGTTACTTGCTTGCGAATATTACGGCAATTCAATCTGTAAAGGCTGTTGTAAATGCATCGATTATGACATATCATCAACTATGATGGGTCCTATATACCCAGAAATTACTATAAATTCATTGCCACAAATAGACGAGACAATAACCAATAGCATTTGCAGACATTTGCTTTGTGCCTTAAATATTATTCGAGATTTACTTTCTAATGAACTTGATTTTTTTCCTCAAATAGCCAAGGAAATTTGTTCGTTGACGATGCCTTACTAGTAACATGTAAGTGTACCGCCTAGTCGCTTGTCAACTATTGCGGTTGGTATTGCTCAGGTACAAAGTACGTTGCCAGCAGTGCATTCAATAATTTCAAGCTGAATATACCAAATACTATTTCTGTCATCAATCAACGAAACTGATGACATACACGGCGTTCAAATCAAACAGAAAATATCATACTGTGATGAAATATCGCCTTATATTAGTTTACGGAGTAAGGCTATTCTGGTCAATAATATCCAGAACGTTTGCTTTAGATTCGAACAAACCACATCTCTGTTGTAGCTAAGAATTTTGGATAGTGATGAAGTTCAGCCCTCGCTAGCTGCAACTTTTCTAGAGGCCTTTTAGTTGACACTTAGAGAGAGCACTGCATGTCGTATACAGGCAACGTAGATATCGCACGTGTGCGCACTGTAAATGTGGTTATAAGATTGGAGACTGTACTTAAATACTATTTTGTCGCCACACCATTCCGCATCACACGTTGACATTAGATAGGATGTTACTGTCTTAAAATAAAATCAGTCATATCACATAACGTCATGAATACTTTCAGCGGCTTACAACGTTCATGGAAATGTTCATTTGCTTGGTGAGGTACATTGCGTACGATGTATCTTCCCATCGATCTACCCTACTGTTACACACACACGCAAGGCCATTGTGAATGATTTGTGATCTGTGATGCATTTTGTAGTTATATCACACATCCGTATGCGGGTAGTTTCAATGAAAATAATAATGTTTAAAATGTAGGCTTTATTATTATTGTTTAATAAGAATGATTTTGTAATCATATGTGGTTATTACCTGCGATAATGCAGGCGTTATGCGATAACAAGCTATTGGAGAATTACAATTTTACTCGAAATGCCAACTACGTTGTAAGTGCATCATCCAATAAATGAATTAGCCTACACTGCTAATTTTGATATATGCCAAATCAGCCAAAGCACCCACTGGATTTATCGAAGCCATTTGACTGGGACATCTGTTGAGCGGTTGTCCACATAGTGCAATATGCATGATACTTCGTCTTATGACAAGAATGTGCTGCACTTAGGCAATTATTCACTAGCTAATTGAGCAAGTCGCTACTTTCTTCTATGATAATATATTTCTCCCTCCTAACGCACAAACAGAGCACAAGTTAATGCCTCGAATGTACGATTTAAAGTGTCCGTTATTTATGGAACAGCCTCTTACTGGTCGTTGGTCAAAACTATTGCATCATTATTGTTGTATGGCTATCTGATGACGGGAAAATTTATAAGTCGTCTGGTCTGCATAGAATGGTATGCAATTGTCTTTTTATTTTGAAAACAACGCAACGTTAGTGACCTTAGCTTTGTCATCAGACTGCAGGTCGTAATTAACGATATAAGGGAAAGTGACCGCGAGAATATTCTAGTTAATTGCGCATGAACAGCTGTACGTGATGAATACATTAGCAACCGCTGCCATGCAATCTAGTTCTGGTTGGTTATCTCCGATGGCCATAGTAAGTGGATAGGGAACTGAGGGAATGTAGCTCTGCTGTACATCAAGAATAATACAAAACAACATGATGTTTCACGAAATGATATCTTATTATTTCCGCGTACTTCACTAGAGTATTCCGTAGAGAAGAGTCCATAGCAATACTAATTGGTCACCTCTATATGACGATATACAACCAGCGAGCACGCCTCTGAAAGTATGTATTTCAAGCTTCGGATGCTTACCATATGCATTAACGACAATTTTTTCGCAAGTTGTATGTATATAAACAATTATATAAATATATATATATACATATATATATATACATATATATATATATATATATATATATATATATATATATATATATATATATATATATATATATATATAAGATATATATATATATAATATATGTGTGTATATATATATCATTTATCTATATATATATATATATATATATCTATATATATCTATCTCTATATATATATATAATATATATATCTCTATATATCTCTCTATATATATATATCTCTACAATATAATATATATCTATATATATATATATATATATATATATATATATATATATATACATATATATACGCGTGATATCTTTCGTGCCTTATTTCACACAGCCTCGGTTCTATAGCCAAAGTTGCCGACGCTGGTGGGGCTCAATTGCACAGCACTATGGATGAAATACAGCGCAGCTAATTTTACTGTCATGGCCTGCATGGATTGCTTTTACCGACAATTGTAGATTGCCTCTATGCTGAGGCTCTAAGCAGCTGTTTGCCGAAGGACACGTATATATATATATATATATATATATATATATATATATATATATATATATATATATATATATATATATTATTACGTGACGCATATTCGAATACACTTGTGAACATGGAAATATATTGTAATAGCACTACCGTGCATTGAATGGTGGTGTTGCATGAGATATTGTGATTCAGATGATATCATCGTTACATGCGGTAGGCAAAAGAAGAAAACCAAGGGAATGGAAGGTACCCCCACCTGTTGTAAGCCCACTTGTAATTGAAATCAGCTTGTTTGGGCTGATTGTGTGCAAGTTTATAGCAAAAACAGGGTGTATTTTCTTTCTCGTTAAAGTATTTTATGGAAATATCAGCAAACAGATAATTGTGCATCCTGCCTCAAATTAATATCAGTAATTCCCTAACAAACACAACAAATACTTTATAGCTACGAGACGAGGGCTCACTCCGACTATCTGTGTTGTGCATGCGCAGTTGAATAAAACCTCCGTCCTCCGTTAACGATACATTGAAATCAATAAAAACGAAGGGGTCTTTTGATCGGAGTAAGACATCTGGCAGCAAATGTTGCATATATTGAGTCATGCGATTAGTCTATGCGAACACGCACTAGAACATTCAATGGGGTTTTAAGGGAAGCCATGAGAAAGCATCAGGATGCTCCGAGGATCAGTGATCACATATTGTGCCGGACGAGGACGCAAGTGGGCCTTCTCAACCTAGTTTTCAACTTTTCGAAAAACTCATCTTCATACAATTGTTCGCGTGAGAAGGTTCAGATGAGGCCGCGCATCAAACCAAATGAATTCAACTTCAATTTAATGGATCAAGGAGGTTTTGCGACACATGCTGACATAAACCATAAAAGACATAAAAAGACATAAAACTTAAACCATTTATACAGAGCCTGGTGCATGCCATTCGAACTACGCCTTTGCTGAAGCAATATAATGCACAATAGCATCATCAAGTATTTGATACCTAAGGTAATCTAGCCGTCCATACACGTTGAGAATGAAGGAGATAATGAATATAGATGCAAGTTAGCTCGCTCCCAGACGTATCTTGTCCGGAACAAACGGATGTTTTCCTTAATTCAACTCGCTAGTCGATTTACATGCATTGTTCCTGTACTTTGCCTAAATTTACAAGCTTGCTACTCAAGGAGTGCATTTGGGGTTAATTACGAGCAATACAGATATTTGCTTCTATTCTACAATAACGGCAGGAACTTATGATGAGAGCTGGCCGAAATAATCTCCAATCATCCGCTAGTTTTTCAACTGGTATGAACAAACTAGAGTCACTTATGATTGCGATATATTTTCATTTGCCAAACACACATAATAAACTGTTATAGAGATCATTTGATGTACTATTGGAAGTGTAGGATGCATTATGTGTAGTATAGCGCGTTGTTTAGATAAAACATCCATGTACTTTAATGGCACAATAAAACTCCCTTAGTAAAATATCGTGTAATTGAATTGAGAAATATTGGTCCAATAATTGTGAATGATTTATATTGCATGTAATTAAATCGGTCCACCAATGAACGCCAGCAAAACAAACCAACCGAATCCTTCCAATACAAGTTATTGTTGTGGCTTTGTCGGGTTGAATACTCATAACGATACCTTCTATTATGTCCAATAGTCCTCATAAGATGTCCAACAGTTTCTATGTTCCGTATGAGCCGTTACTTATCCGATGTGAAATCAGCTTTGGAATCTTTCATCAAGACGCCTATGCCTTCTACGGATTGAGTGATTGCAGTCAGCATACCATCGACGGGCAGCAGAATGACAGGAGGCAATGGCAAAATGTAATGTAAACATAATTTGTCTGCTCTACCAATGCTATACATATTACTTTCAATTTGGTAAAAAGTCTATCAAGCAGGGTTTTGTGACCCACAAGGTCGAAAGCAGATGACAACCCTAGTTGCATCAGTAACACGCCTTCCTCTCTGCCCAAAGCCATGTGACTATTGTTAATCTTTTAAGTAGAGCTACTTCATTGCTGTGGTCTTTCTTTGGGGTCGATTTTAATGGATCAAGGAGGTTTTGCACTTGAGTATTCCTCCTACAGAAAAACGGTAACTGTTAAAACAGGGTTGACATTCGAACCTACCGCGTTGTGTACTAAAGAATCAACAGAGCTACTTCAGTGCTGAAGTCTTTCTTATGAGTAGATTTTAATGGATCATGGAAGTTTGTGTAGCTCAAATGTAAAGATCTTGTAATGAAAGCGCTTTATATGAGTGAAACTCTTAACGCCCGATTACACATGACCTTCGTTCTTACACTCAAGATGTCCACCCTGTTTTGGCTCAATTACACAGCACTTTGGGTGAAATACAGAGCTGCCTATTTACTGTCATGGCTCGCATGGATTGCATTCTATCGTCATTAAGATCCAAAGGATTGCGGTAAGCAGCTGTTTGTGGACAATTTTGCAACATTGGGTCTGGCGGTTCGTCTACACTTGTGAACATGGTAATATGTCTTTATAGCAATGCCGTGGTTTTGTCAGTGATACTGATATCCAGATGATATTATCTTACCATTTTGTATATATTTGGAGGTCAGCAATTCTGTAGTCAAATGGAAAACAAGGGCCATTGGACTGGGCGGTGGGCCCAATAGCTGTTAGCCCGCTTGCAAGTGTAATAAAAAGATCTTAACACATTAAGGCTGAAATGCAAGTTTATCGAAAATATGGTGTATAGTTTGGTTTGCAGTATGGTGCCATTGGATAATCGTATGTATCTTGCTTCTTATCAATAGTTAAATTACTTGTACGCTGTTTTAGCCATATTTTGCAGCTAATAGACGTGGGCTGGGGATGACTGGGCTTGCGTTTAGTATACAATCATGTAAAACACGCGTCTGTGGTCAGGTGATGAAACCATGAAATCTAGAAAAGCACTTGGGACTGTTGATCCGACGTCACGGGGATGAGCGTGGAAATATATGGAGTCCTCTGATTGGTTCAGGCGACCACCCAAATGAAATCTCCATACGGTCTTACGAGTAGCCTTGACAAAGTACCAAGTAGTCCACAGGTGGCATGTTCACACATATTTTTGGGCAAAGGCGCTAGTGAGCCTTCTTTGCATAGTAATGACATATTTATGTCAAAACGGAATAGCTTTGAAACCCAACTCAACGCAAAAATCAAATGATTATCCAGTACGATTATACAGGAGAATCATCCGGCCACAGCGATCTTCAATACACGGACGTTATTTAACGACATGGTTATTTGCATATTCCAGCCAGAATATCGCAAAAAGCAAATATATTGATTTGTGACATGCCCCTTCCCCAACCATAAACAAGAATATAGAGTGATATAATGTATCAAAAACCATATGATCCAACTTTGGAAGCAGAACAAATATGGCATACAAATACTAATGTTATATATTTGTATACCGCAGTGATGATAAAATACGAAATAATATCCTCTTTGTGAGCCGGTCATACCCGGAACAATTCTTGATTCGAGGCGCAACCGAGAGAGAGGGCAACTGACGCTCGTTAAAAACTGAAATGAGACAATTAGGCAATTAGTCGTTTTCATCTTTATAGGTGTGTGAGATCAGGACTGGACGAAGCCATTTGTTGTCAGAAATGATCTGATCAGATGGACTTCGTGATTATCTGGTCATTTAGTCATCAATGAATTCAAAACGATTATCAGGTCATCAATACGATTACTTCAAATTGTCAATCAGACAAACATATTATTCGATTAAATATATTGTAACTACATAGCATTAGTGGCTAAACCGTTGCTGCTCTTTAGACTTTATTCTGACAAGACACAGTTATGATGGTATAATTGTGACAAAATACATAACTAGGTTTTTGAAGCAGGGCATGTAAATGTTGTAAACAGGGTTCCGAGAACACTGGTCCAAAATATTTACAAAGGCGAAGAGCATGTTAGTGCTGCCTCACTTAGTAAATGCGTATTAGTCGTTAGAGGCGCTGAGGTTAATCACTTGAACAGTAAGATATGCAGCTGCAAAGAACAGCCATTGACTCATGTTGTGATGCAGGCTGGGTGGGTAAACTCGACGGCACTTCTGGTACAAACCATTCATACAATTGGATGGCACGGGGAAGAATCGTTATGGCGATCGCCAGTAAGAATATAAAGCAGCCGTAAGAAAATTAATGGTATGCTCTCCAATTGCACGGATATGTTGTAGTGTATCTACTCCTTATGTAGAAGTGCAATAACTAAACATAGTTGATGATTAATTTTAAAAGTAAATTGTTGTAGAGAGAACGTATATTCAGTATGAATATATCAGCGAATTCTTGCTATTGTTGTCGTTTGTATGTGTTACAAATAATGTACGGTACGTCTTCTTGGTATTAATCACTTGTTATTAATTTTTCGTTGCCGGTGTAAAACAGTCCTTACACGTTTAATTAAGGCCGAATCATATTCGCTATTACGTTTTTAATTGAAAGCACATATGATTCAGAATATTTAGCAAATTGAAGGTACTTCGTTTATGTTTAAATGCAGTATATGCGGACAGTATGAATATACGTTAAGGCTTTTTGTGAATCCGTTACTGCTGTGGGATGATATTTCTGCGCTTGGAACGATTCATACCTGTAAATCCACGTTTTAACCTGAACAGCCTACTTATCAAATAAGTTGGTCCAATGCGGTACGTATCATCTGCTCATTTGTAGAATAAGAAGCCAGCTTTGTCGAAATTGTTTTAATAACCGCAGTTCGACAACAGCCAAGGTCACGAGGAAATCCTGATTATAACCAGTCGAATCTTTCACAGTCAGTTTAATGCGTTTATGCAGTTATCTCTGCCAAGATGACTGGTGAATGATGCATTTATAATCTCGGCATAGGCTTCATTAGATGAATGTGACTGAGACCAAGCCTAACATACTGTGGCATTTGTTAGACAATTGTCATCATTCCAAACATTCGATAACTAACTAAAAAGTTGCAAATAGGTGGTCATGCACAAATTGATAGTCGCTACAAATGTGGTACCGAAATATTAGGTCTGTAGAACTAGCTCGAGGTTTGAACAGGTAGCTACTTCAAAACAAATACGTCCCTTAAGCCAACGTAACACTTACTCATAATTATGCTTCTAAGTATGCCTCTTAATTGATTCCAGCTATGGCAATGCACCATAGGTCGACGTTCTTACCGCGACACCCCCATCGGGATTATTTCATGATTCCTTGCCGAAACGGCTTCCTGGCACGTATCCTTTTCACAGGTTGACGCACTTAGCTCAGTGAGCGTTAAACAACTTTGGACACCATTATTCAAGAGTGGTTGGTGCTTAATGGCTTTGTCACGTACATATATAGTTTACGTGCGCCATTTGAATAGACAGATATATAATGGCTTTGAAAAGCCGTCGGGTTATCCATCTCGCTGGAAACTACTCAGATTTAGTTAGCTGCGATAAGTCGCCGATAAACCAGACTTGGTCCCCTTTGTGTGCAATAAAAAAGGGGATTAGCATGATATTGTTAACCCTTAAAAAATGGAATATCTTTATCAGCGCTATGTTATTGTTGTATTTTTGCAGTCATATAAGGCCAACAGATTTCCTCTGTCTGCGTTATTGTATGGTAAACATATGAATGAAAGATCTGTACAAACAATATCAGACAAATGGCATTGTTACTCATTGGTGAATACATAGACGTTATTGCGATTAATTGATATTCTTAAACGATAAGAACATGAATAAACGACCTTGAATTAATTGAGATTATTGACGCTCATACATACTTCTGATTCCGTGCACTTCATGTCTCTTCTGCGCAACACATTTATATGGCATTCTCCTTGATCGATTCGGCTACAAAATTTTACTCATCGCAATTAACGCCTGCAATCGCATGATCCCCTGCCGTTGCATCTAAGTTGGTCATGGTCATGGTGTACTGCTCAGGTATTAAATCTCAATATCTGAATTTTGACATTCAATTAGTTGTAAATTTTTGGCAGCATAGTGCAAATTACCAGAAGAATTAGATTTATACTGATGAATCCGGCATTGTCGTTGTGCGATCAACTAGTTTTATTTTGATTTTGTTGATAGGGCTATTCATCATAATGTTCTCCCATGCTGTCTTGTAGTTTGTAATAATATCCCATTGTTGCGCATTTATACACTATCGCAACCACTTTGCATGCCTATCGAGCGATATATGTAATGTGATGCAGCGAATCGATATATAATGCAACTGCCTGAGTAATGATGGTCTATATATACTTCCAAAAACGAAACCTTTTAAATTGTACCATACAGTAAAACCACAAATGCATTTACATCGCTATGTCCTCGACAAATGACAAAAGTAAGTGCTAGTGACAAATTGCAGCCATTGTGTACGGGCGGAACGAATTGCAATTATTTTACAATGTGCTGCGTTTGCTGCGTGATTTTAAGCGATATCTCTAAGCACCATGAAGGTTATATGTTCCGCGCGTGACCACACAAAAGTTGCACACGTCTAGCTGACACATGTTGATTGGTAAAGCACACCTCAACCCTAAATTATTGGTCGCAAGTGTGCGTAACACCTGACATATTAGTCAGTCACAGGCAGCTGGATGTAACTTCAGATATGCATGAGGTTTGATACAAGAAGGCAAGAGATATTAGGATGAGAAACTCAAATGTGCCTTTTGAATTTAGGAGATGCCCGAGGTGTTATTCATAAGACTTGGGTTTAATGCATAACCAGTTGTTATGCACGTTTACACAAATGCAACACTCATTCTGATATAAAGTGAATGAATTGATTTATTAAATGTCTATATTACAACTGTGTCCAAAATAGACTGCTGTTCAATATTGATCAAAGCGACCACAGTAGCGCTACCATCGACCGTGATTGCTGTCCTCTTTTGCTTAATGAATTCAATGTATGTTTATCACTTGCCATTATTACGCAGTGTCAGAAGATGTCATGAAGATGTATCTTTAAGAAAAGTAAGTATAGGGTTTAACGGCACTGGAGTTTTGTGAATAACATTTATGTTGTCACATTATGTACACATCTTTGGAACCTGGCCCATAAAGCTTTAAAATATGAACCAGCCGACCCAACCCTCCCAATATCTATATTTAGACAGTTCCCTCATATTTCTCAGCAGCAAGGGGTGTTTCGTGATCTATTCGAGAAATCCAAATTTGCACTTCTATCGACAGTGTATTGAAACATAATAAATTATATTATGACTAAATAACATTCAAAAGGCAAAGAATACAAAGCTTTGTTTTTGTCACCGCAACTACGTTACTCCCATCCGACGTATACAGTCATAATTTAGAAAGCAAACTTTACACCAATATAGTAACATTGAATGAAGTTGGGCGCAGCAAACTGTAAGAAAGTCGCTTAAAGCAGTGCACGAAAATGGGGGACTTCGCTACGTTCAGCGGCAATATGTTTCAATGCGGATGTTTCGTTGCATTGTTTAGTTAAGCAACTGAGTCACGTTTTCAGTCTAAGCTACTGGTATACACGATTGATAGAGCCACATGCTTAATAAAGGACGACTGTGTGATTGACGTTCGTTTTGTGTCGCTGCACTGCGTTAATTTATACTTGTACATGCTCCGCATGGGCAAATATTAGGGATGAATCATTTGCTTGTCGAGTAAGTCTCTAAAGTCTTAACTCTATGGTAATTGATTCCTCCCTTCTGAGCATTGCAACATGTGAGTGGTAAATCATTGATCTCCATCTACACATCTGTATATATAGAATGTCTTGAAAATGGACTATTTGTTACGCAAGGCTTTATTCTTTTTAGAGAATACCCAACTTTTAATTTAAAAAGCGACTTCATCCGACAGAATGATTTGTTAATGTTTTATACTTCGCCTTAAATATCGCTATGATCTTATAAGGATGAAAATAATTGAAATGGCGTTGATAAGTATACGACCACTGAATTCATTGCAAAAACAAACCACAAGAATTTCATCTCGCGTTGGCTAACAGAACGATGCTACAAATGCTGCTGTTGCAACATGAGATTGAAAACTAAAGTGCTAGGTTTTTGTCGCATACATACATGCATATTTGAACGGGTAACGGCCTTTTTGATTGCATTTGTTTTCAGCGGCAGCTGATGCGATAAAATGATCACAACCTCTATTAATAATATTCTTAGTTGTGATGTACGTATTCAGCGTTAGCACGTTGCAATAGTCAAACAATGGTGAAACCTCTTCTAATTACCAAATGCAGAAACACGGTTAGAAATCAGATATCCTTAATAAACAGGTTTCTAAGGTTCATCGTAATTTACAGCAGTTCCATCGCCCTTTCATTCTCCGTGGAGAAAAGCGAGCCGAATTCGGCGCCTGGTATGCTAATTTGCAATCTGCAGAATTGGTCTGTTACGCGTTATATAGCAATGCACGTTCGTTTGTTTCTAAGAAGGGAAATGTTTTGAACCCTTACATTATCGGGGCGGCGGGGGTTATGTCCACCCGTCCATGCAGAGAAGAGCTGCAGTTGCATTAATCATGATCTCCCTGTCAGTCAACATCAGGAAGACGAGAACTATGAAATGCAATTAGAAATTTAGCGAAGATACTATATTTACATATATATATACCAACAGTATATTTTGACTTGTGGCCAATAGAAACTTCTTATTTTCCACGTTTTGAAGGTACTATTGTTGCAGGATACATAAGTTCGTATTTTGGCATATGGAATATGATTAACAGATTATATATTGTCTAGTAAACTTTAACTTTCATAATAATTACACTATCGACACACTGATAGGGCTATGTTCAATCACAAATCCTAAGTCTCAATACAAGTTCGGCGTCACAGATGATCGTTGATGATATGTTGATAACCCTCCAGTCTGCCAGTATTTTCTTTTCATCAACCGCGCTTACGTCGAGCTCGAGCGATAACCTATAAACATATATGCAAATGATATGTCTTTAATCTGTTAATTCTTCAATTTACGATGCCACTTGGATGGTATCGATGTTTACTGAATTATTTTATCTTGCATGGAAATATGTTGATCCGAAATTTCATACTTGATTTGCAGGTTGTTGGTGATCTATCAACATGTAATTCTTGACTTTACTTCCAACACGCCCTGACTAGTGTTGTTCTCTTAGGGACAACATCGATTAACCCATGTTTGTGTTGTAATCATCAATGCGTGGTTTGCGGCTATTTACCCAATTTTGAAAGTGCCCCCTTCGAGATGGCTCGTCTGCAAAATAAATCGTGCGGCAGCCTTCACTCAATGGCTACATCTCGTCAAATAGGTCATATCGCTGAACTAGCCGAAGAGTTCGCTCAAAGCTTCCAGCCTGGTAGTCACTAGCTGCAGTTCCGAAAACAGACATGTACGCCTGTGGCAGCAATCATTTATCTACATAATAAAACGCAATGCATTCAAGGCGCAGGTGGAAAAAGCGGGTAATCAGCATAAAGCAGCTGTCAACGACAATGAGCAGACAAATACGCAGGTGATTTATGTAAAATAGCATTGCGGTAGATTTTATTTTGCCAGTCCTAATAATTATTCCGACTAAATCCAAAATCCGTCTGTTCTTGCATGTATCTAGAAAAGATAGCTTCATTTGTTCGCTGAACAAAACAATCCATAAGCCGGCGACGTAATAGTGACGGCTATTTCACCATTAATTCAATGGCGAAACATATTAGCACCATGCGCTCTCGGATCTAACGGGCTTGATATACTGCTCATAGTCACAGAGGTATACTTAATCTTCGGTCGACAGAATACATTTCCTTTCCAAACAGATGAAGTATATATGCTATTCAACTTTGCTGCCATATGAAAAGATGAAGAAAAAACACGATAGATCCACAATTTAGCTCGCAATAAAAGAGAAGCCGTTTAGTGAAATATTCATTAAAAACATTCGATGAATATAACAACCAACCGTTCTTTGTGCACTGAACAATCCACACCATTTTCTACGCATCTGTAAAACAATACGAGTACGCTATGCTGTCCAATTTATCGCGCAATATTATGATTACGCAACAAATAAATTAAAAAGAGAATACAAATATCAAGGTACTCACGTGTGTAATGTTGATTTGCAAAAGAGTATACGTAAGTAAGGTATGCGAGTTTGATATTTTCTTTCGACTACCAACATACTCCCTTGTCAACATAAAATATGCACACATACCCATACTCACGCACACACAAACACACCCACGCATACATATGTATTTATATTTAAGTTTACATGAATATATATATATGCATATATATAT
>CM067353.1:41353953-41453953 GCA_034190875.2 Urechis unicinctus
CATTGATCACGATCATGGCGACCAACTGGGGTCGCCGTTAAGAGGTTACTTACTCGAGATCTGTGCTTAATTATCTCACCTATACGTCTTTAACACCTTATTTTCAGTGTTATATTGATTACATCCCAAGTACATCAACGACGTAGCCTCTAAGCGAGGGTTCACATCAAATCATACAAAATGAGCCTGAGGTTAAGACGTTTAGTTCATTGATAACTTTACTTCTAGCTACGCGTATTTTACAATCGCGTATTTAGTTTCCTTCCGTATTTTACAATCGCGTATTTAGTTTCCTTCCGCACATTAATGCAAAGTAATGAGCTGAGTGTATTATATTCTGGTTTATTGCATTGTCAGCTACATCGTGACAAGATATTGCTGTTATGTACAACTGGTTCCATGCTGCGTCATTATTAGCAATACGGCTAGCTTCGATCCGACATAATTTATTTTGCATGATTTGTATGACATGGAAAACCATTCGACTTGGTTCGTAACGGGCTATCAACTATTGCTTTTGACGATTTTCTCGTTTATGTTTGCGTGGCTCGCTAGCTAATCCGTATGTGACATATACGGTGTTGGGAGTGCTACATCGAATCCATCATATGCTATCGGTGTTGCCCTTCCTAGTTCTATTTGCTTAGTATACAAATTACCCGAAACGTAACTTGCCGATGCAGCGTACATTAGATGAAATGTTAGTGACTTTTGAATGAAATGATATAGCTTAGTCTATTATTTTCATTATCTAAATATTATATGAAAGCTATGTTTATACTTCTTGATTGATGAGTGTGCGTGGGTACATTGGCATTCTATGGAGTGAGTGTATTTATACAAAATGACATGGATGCTCACATTTGAGTGGTCAATAGCTTAAAGCTAAAAACTAGTTCCGCAGTATTGTGAAACATGATAACCATTGATTTTCTATATAACAGCTTCTATACTCATAAGGGATGTTTCAGAATCGTCCACTTGGTATGTTATGCTTATCAAACCCATAAACGGAATATATATATTAACATCACCTCAGCAAGATTCTTTAATTATATTTTAATTTCCGGGCACTATATCCATAAATTTTTTAGTGATCAGTGTGGCTAAGCACCCTACATTGCGGTCACATGATGTTGTAAACATAACCTTTGTCGATGCGGCCTGTTGCTGATTCCGTTTTCGTTACGTCCATGACATGATGCCAGATTAGTTTTATCACAGTGCAAGGCATTTGTTCCGTCAGTCAATTGACATACACCAGTACAGTGGTTTGAATAACTTATGCTTTTTTCGTGAGAATGCGCTATTTTGATCAAAATAGATGAAAATTCTTTGTTAAGATTAGTTGGCACATTAAAGAGTGACAGCCAGCAGCTTATATTTCTTACAGAACTCACCACGTGTCACCTGTCACCTTCGTCTTAACGCACTCCTCATAAATCTTCGTACGTATGCCAGGTCAGCCTAGACTCCTCAATAGGGCGAATGACACTTCCCTGTTTTTGCTGACATGGATACTACATGTCCAATCATAATAAAAAAAGAATGCTTTAGTTGTTTAGGTAAAAGTGTCCTACATTTCAGTCACGACTACCGAACTTGACTAATCTGTCAAGCCAACCTTTAGGCAAAGTCCAGGATAACTAATGGATATTAAATTTCACTCACAACCTACTCCTCGCTCATTTTACTTCATGTGCGTAGTGTGCATCACTACACAACAGTACATGATACGACACGCGGTGGACAATTCATTAAATGTATTTAACATCTTGTTTGGCATTCGTGGATGATAATGTCTCTGCTATAGAAATTACATTGTCATAATCCATTGTTATGCCAACAGAATTGCGTAAAATAAAATCGAGCTTTGTAACAGGGCCGTGGGATGTTGTAAACAGTAGTTGAAGAACACTTCTCAAAGTATCAACATCGGCTAGGAGCAGTTCGTGCTGTCTAACGTCCTGAAAGCTAAAATATCATGGGAGGTTTTGAGGATAATCGAATGGACTGACAAATATGAAGTAACAAAAACGGGCTTGTTCTAGCATAGTGGTGCGAGGTTGGCATTTAAACGCATTTTATTTGTCTATCTCTGCACAGGATGTATATATTATTTTTGCATATGCTTCATAGCATGTGAGTAACTAAGACTAAAGTTGACATCATGTGGCAATGGCAATTGAAAAATTGCTGTCACCTTTACACCCATTCAATGTATTTTGCCCTAATGGTCGCATTTAGAATGCCAGCCACAAATGAGATATTTTTTGCTAAATATATGCTTCGTGGAAATGTATTGTACTACAGGCTATAGTTCACCCTATTTATGTCGATTTCAGGTTCATATATCCGACCGAGTACGTCCCTTTAAGCAGAATAACACTTAAGCACAATTCTGCTCAAAGTACGACGTTTTCTGATTTGGGATCGGAATGGATTGTGACATCTTTTCTACTACTTGTTCGGATGTATTTTGCTCATTCCATACCCAATTAGCGTTCTGGCACGTTTTTCATTCCTCCGCTGATCGCCCTTAGCTCAGTTAACGCAATTCAATCCGTGTTATGCCATTCACGAGAGACATATGCCTCATGGTTTTGTCACGAACTCAAATCATTGACTTTCCTCTACGTGCGCTATCTGTAAAGACCGATATATGATACGTTGTCTGCTTTTTCACATCGTGTGATGCTTAAGTTTGCTATTATTTACATTAAGAAGGAATTCCTTGTCCAACGATAAAAAAATCCTGGTTGTAAGTTAGTTTTGGCACAGAGCAGATTGTGCATTTTTAATGAGCATCCTTACTAGTTTTGAATGATTGACGCATTGCAATGTTTTCTTATCTTACATGCGCTGGTTAGTAACTAAAATGAACGCAGACCCACAGTGTGCGGTTAAATGAGATAACACGGATTATAAATAGTGGAAGGTCATTTGTTGATATTTTGAGTATACACAACTAGTGAGTTGATGTAGTTTAATGAAATTAAGGGGACTGACAAGTGTGCAAAGCACCCCTGAGAGCAGTTGAAACGTACTCGTAAAATTGCATCATTGGATACATTTGTTGGATACATCTATAGCATTTGGTCTTATAGTGTCTAATTAAAAATGCAGAAGTTCGTTTTCCAAACCATAGTGTACCGAATATGCTGTGGCGGTCGTCATAAGCTATCAGTTTTAGTTTGCGCCATTTTACAATCAGTAAATGATTGGGGTTTGTATGCATTGGGAGCGCATGAAAGTTGTAATCACGCTGTTGTCGGAACATGCTGCTTTCGGCTGAGGATTATCTCAATTACTCTGTCGCAAGGCTTGAATTATGTAACTAACGAACTGGACGAGATATTATAAAACCATGAGAGCGATATATTAATAATGCGGGATATTTGTGGAGAAATCAATGCATTCAGCCGATTCAAACTATGTGCATTTTCGGCATAATTACTTTCGAGGTATGCTCTTAACATTGTCGACTAGGTCACTGACAGCCCGATGGGTGTGTTACCTAGATAACTATGATCGATCAATGCACACAAGTCTTTCATAGTAGTGGTCGTATACCTCGATTAAAGCACCATTCTCGTTAAATATGTTGCCTTATTAACGACCGAAATATTGCTGACACAGTATTACTCACGTTGTTATATTAGCGTTATGAATTTTTGCAAGTACTATCAAGCAGTTAAAAGTATTTGAAAAAGTTAGGGCACTATACTATTCTATGTGGATGATCGATTGTATGAAGATTAAATTATATCAAAAGATGCTGTTTTTCCCATGGAATGAATTGGGCTGTTTTCGCTATATAGAGAGAATATGCTAGCTTGCTATCTATACCAACCATCTGTGCAATTATCATCCATAGCTAAACATATATACATGGATCTTACAACGACGCACAAGGCTGCATCTTTCAAGTTGATAAATGTGGTTTGGTGGAGGACATATTTACCGTAACGAAATGGTGGCAAAGGTGTTTTACACCGGACCAACCCGTCCGTTGAAGGCTACTTAGCGCATTGTTAATATACATGGGCTTTGTTACCTCACAGGCATGATAGATTAAGATGACACAAATCACAAAATATTCCAGGGGCGTTGCACAAACCGCTTGCTACGAATCCAAATCATTGAAAAAGTGAATATTAATGTATCTATCAACATGTGCAGAAAAAGTGGCCAAAGAGGTGCTCATATTTATTTTTGATGTCAAGCATCGGAATGATTAAGATAAATACAGTTTTTGCTAACACAGATTGAATGGCTTTGCATAACGCACTATCCTCCTCCTAAAACAGGATCTATTTTCTTTGTCAACTGGTTGACAGCCGAAAGAAGACATTTTTTATCAACAAGGAACTGTGCAAATGGGATACGATAGTTCAGTTGCAAGAAACATTCAGGCAAGGATGTTTTTTTGCATCGAGGTCAAACTCGTTTAACTTTCTTACAGATCACCAGCAAGAGTTTTATTCTTTTGCAAGTTATTTTTGTTCGAATCCATTAGTTTGTATGCAGTGGAGTCTTCGGTGCGGATAATTTGGTTCAACATAAACTGAGACGTGAGGTTCAGGGAAATAAATGATGCTGTATTTTGGCGTTCTGTATATTGTCTTCCGTCAATACATGCGTAGCAAAAAATACATCATCGTAGATATTACCCCAACGTGCGCACTGTATAAATGGTTAAAGTGATGGGAGGCTGTAAGATGCGTTCTCTTGCTCTATCACACATCATATGGGAGGGGCTTATGTTTTAATGAACATTCCAATGTTTGTGTTAATTACACGCAACTAGTTAGAGCATGGTTGGTGCTGAAAAACATTGTGTATGGTGCATGTGACCCTGCGTTGGTCGGTCAATTGCATAGATCTTACTAACATTATATGATCATTGCGTTTAAATGCCAACCTCGCACCACTATGCTAGAACAAGCCCGTTTTTGTTACTTCATATTTGTCAGTCCATTCGATTATCCTCAAAACCTCCCATGATATTTATGGTCCATAAAGTTGGAAAATGTGACATATACGACCCGACGCACCGGATATTTGAATTGTAGCTGCCCCCAGCCTTTCTAACTTTCCTAGCGGGTATTATATTTGATTAGTGATTATTGAGAAAAGCAACAAAATAATCGAAAAAATAATATCAGGCTCAAAAAATATTTGTCAAAACACAAGTGAATATAATGCTTGTTTTTTGTCACCTGAAGTAGATAGCAGTAGTCAAGGTCCCCTAGGCTCTTGGCCTTGTGCCCTGTCAACATATTAATGATAATTAATAGACGCGCCAAGAGACTAGGCTGGGAAGAATTCTAGGCTCTTGGCCTTGTACCCTGTCAACATATTAATGATATTTAATAGACGCGCCAAGACACTAGGCTGGGAAGACTTCTAGAACTTGACTACCATCCCAGATTTGGGATGCTCCAATCAGAAGCCTTGTCTCTCGGTCACTCTCGGGTACTTTTGAGTCATTGCCTCTCATTGGTCAGTGTCACATTTTGCGAAAAATCGGCGCCATATTTGTTTTGCTATGCTCCGTTTTACACCACTTTCACCAGGACCGAAGTATATTCTCTTGCTTAACATGGAAATGACTCCAACGTAAGCCAGCGCTTATACACAACAGTCTTATTGCGTGGTATTGAAAGACCTGTGCGCTCGACAGCTTGATGGGTCGTGACTGTTTGTGAATGTGCCTGCTGGGCGGGGAACCATTTTGCTATGCGTTGTTAGCTACGTTGTTAGCTACTGCTAACAATGCAATTCGACCCCAAAGGCTGTCCGCTTACCCAGAACAAGTGATTTGTCATGTCGGACAAAAGACTTGCCAAGTCAGCTTGTCCAACCTGACGAGTGACTTTTGTATGAGCCGGGCACGCATTCTACAACACCCCGATTTGTTGTTTCATGCTGAGCGGCACCCCTTATCACACAGTCGGTGAGAGAAGCAGACACACAGCTGGTCTTTATAACTGACAGCAATAAGTAAACATTCTATCATGCACCTAAGCGATTAAAAGGGTTGTTGTGGTGCCCAATTAAACTTTTGAGACGCTGCAGAAGACATACAGTGTGTTCTCATTGGATGCAGACCACAAAATGTACATGAAATCACATAAACCGAGGGTGTGTATCATGAGCCAGACGCGCGCAACTAAGGTCAATCAGGGTCACAACCTTTGCGTTGATTGGTCAAACAGGGGCTGTCACGAATATTACGAACGGATCAAATGAATATTCGGACTCGCCAGTTTTATACCTTGTCAAAGACTCTAGGGTGACAAGCGTAGCGATACCCCTGGAGTCTGGGACGCAGACTAAGATATCAGGATAAAAAAAACTTTTATCGAAACACCAGGGGCAGTAAATATAAGGCTTTTATGTTGTCGCTGGGGTTAAATTAACAAAGCTTCGTCCCTCTTGTGTATCACGGTAACAAGTTAAAAACGTAAGAACAACATTAACTAAGGAATATACACTACTGTTGAGCGCAGATGTAGATGGCGCTCAAAGCAGAAGACGAAAATATACCAGATTCTGCTTTGACATGTATTAGAACTTTTTGATACTGTAATTGAGTCTCAAGCAGCTGGTTATGGTAAGACATTGAATCGGACCGTTTATTCTTTGGCAAGCATTATCGAAGTAGCCCAAGGAACAGCAAACAATAATTTTGTGAATAACTTACTTATTGTGTCGATACGCAATGTTTTTCTTGTAGAGCAAGGTATTAGTGTGAATGCATAAGACAATTAAAGACAATAATTTTTTGCTTATTGAGCAAGACACTATATTCTTAATTCTATGATATTATATTCCTCCCTCCTTGGACAAATACAGAGCAGCACAATTTAAAATTATGTTTTTGAGTCGTTTTAATTTGCGTCCAAAGCGCAGTGTAATTTAGGACTAGTGTCTACAATCTTGCACATGACTTATCACAACATAGCAACATTTAACTGCTTAACCGATGCGTAATTCTATGTCTTTCTCTTTATTTGGTTTTATTTAACATATACATTATCCTTGCACCTTGAATATGATGTATGATTCATCTTCGACTATCAGGGAGTAGATGGCCAGGGCAACACGACTGTTCATTCTCAGTGCATTTGGTTTTGTTATAATCTCTCCCAAGAAGCGTTTGTACAATACCTAATTTCAGACCTAAGTCTGATGGTGTAAAAATCTACCGTTTTGAAAGTTGGTTTGAGTTTGCATAATGAGCAATATACGAGTACCCATGGTGCACATACCTGGCTTTGATCAAACTACTTGACAATTTGAAGTCAGGATAAGTACTGAGCTGTTTTGTGATATAATGGCAACAGTGCACTTTGAGCATGCTCCATACTGCCCTCATACTATTCTTATTCAGCTTGCGGTCACTTGTTGATGCTCAGAAGACATGCACGTCTGTAGTAGCAATCATTGATTTACATAATGATACGTAATACACATAGGGATGCAGATGGAAATGGGCAATATCAGCATAACGCAGCAGTCAATGTCAGACGAGCTAAGTCAATTGCCGCCTCCAATTGCATTTATCGGACAACGAGGCAGGTGATAAATGCCAATAACTTTTGGCGTTATAACCATTGCCACAAATGGTGCTCTGCCAGCGAGAATGATGGTTCCGATTAAATCCCATATCCACTTATCCGTGAGCAAATCCGCAAAACATAATTTTAGATGTCAACCGGATAAACCCTGCAAGCCAGCAATGTTCTTGCAGGGGCTATAATAAAGATAAATCCAATGCCTGAACATATAATCACAAGAACCTCTTTTATCCAATCGGTTTGACATAGAGCTCATGGCCACCTAGGCACTAAACCACTACTGGAACGAGTACATTGACATAGAAAGCGGATAGGGAATAGAGGTAATGTTGCATGCTGCTATAGAGAAATAATAATAAAAAAACCCTCATATATCACGAAATTATTTCTCATTATAGCTGCGTAAGGTATTGGAGTATCCAAAAGAGCGAAGATTGTGACACAAAAAAAACTGCTGTACATGCAGTGAAATGTCTACACCAGAAAGAGGTTTGTTCGCCCGAAATTCCGTGCTTGATAAATTCCAGTATGAACATATCTAAATGCGAACTTGTTTCCTAATTTTTTAATTTCAGCTAAAGGATGCGAATTGCACATGCATTAACGATAATTTGTCCCGCTTTTGTTCACCAATTGATTAATGCTACTTTGTTCTGTATGTACTTATATATATATATATATATATATATATATATATATATATATATATATATATATATATAGAGAGATATATATATATAGAGATATATATAATATATATATAACGGAGATATATATAACATATATAATATATATATAAATATATATATAGATATATATATCATATATATATATATTTATATACATAATAATATACATATATACATATATATATAGATGCGTATATATATATATATATATATATATATATATATATATATATATATATATATATATAAATATATATGCGTTTCTCATTAATAAGCAAATGAACCATGTGTTTATGGTGACGGAACCAGTATAACCACTATCCTTATCATAGAGGCTGAACGTTACAATTTATGAATGTCCCGAAAACGGCATTGAAATAATCGGATTATTATGCATCAAATTACATGGCAATTGATTTCGTTTGAATTAGGTAATTGAGAGAGCCTTTTGTCTTGCTAAGCAATGCCTGGTGTCAGAAACCTTAAGATACTCTATGTTATAGATCACGTAAATAGCGCACACGTCGATACATACAGAACATGATCAAACATGCAATCGAAGCCTGCGATAGAGCTTTTAGCATGCACGTATTTACACACCAGCACACCAATACAAATCTCTTCCACTTGATATTGGCGGCTTGAAACGATGCAAACCACTCAACACTGTTTGAATGTGGCTAGTATAATACTGGTTTACCTTGGAAATTCATAGACTGAGTCCATATTTACCGTGCCTCAAACCAATTTCTATATCACTTAGAAGGCACTTTGTAACAAAACCGTGTTAAATAGTAGTTTTTATCTGAATACCTCACAGTCTGCCTAGTTAATAACACCCTTGACACAACGGATGCGATATCTTTCTTAAGTAATGTGAACTAGCCAATTACCCCTTGCAAAGAGCGCGAGATGACGAATAGTAAATATTAGTGAGCACAGTATCATGCAGGTTGATAAAGCGTCACAACGTGTATCGGATGTATGAGAATTACTGCGACTTTATATTATCATAGACCGTGGAGCATGAACACCTCTGGGCGTTCTGTAACCGCGATAACTTCAGCGCCACAGCCGCCGATATCCCGGTCCAGATTGCTCCCCCGCATCAGCAAAAACAAATTTATGGGTAAGTCTCAATCGCTGAAGTGCAGCTCAATGACGTATCATTATTTGTTAGCATATAACATATCAGTCAAAAATTGTGCGCTAGCCTTGTAAGTATTGGTTTCGTTAGAGAGAGCCCGTCGCTTCGTCTGAATTGTGAACAATCCATCTACATCTGCACAACCAAATATTGTAAACGTTAAAATGAATATGCTATTTAACACTTTAACATCAAATTAGCTGAAGATTTCCAAACTGTCGGTTCACCCATGCTTGAGGCTCTGAGGTGTATATAACATGCATGGTGCGCTATATATAGTTGTGTTTTCCAGCTACAACAATTGAGTTCCTTCCCGTGAAATATGGAGTGGCAAATTATATCCTTTGCGTCGTTGCGTCGGGAATTATAAATGCTCTTATAACATTCTGCATCATGAGTCATGTCCGACACCGAAAAAAGAGTAAAATCAGACAAAGACTGCTATGGCCTCGGCGAACGGCTACGGGTTACGGTCAACCACGCAGCAGCGCCAGTTCAGACAATTGATGAGCAGAAAACAAAATGGAGGAATCTATGGAGCACAATTTACACAGACGCCAACTAGTTTATTGTAAAGCACAAAATGCATATTTTCTAATAGTTGTGTGCTTAATGATATCAGTCATGTCGTCGTATGCTCTGTTATGTCGTATCCAGTGTTTTGCAATTATTGTATAAAGACCGCAGCTTGTTGACAACCACACGGACTAGGTAAAGAAAAAACATTATTCTCTTCATTTCAGTAGTAATTGGCTTTGTCGCTTCACCAAAATTATGTCGCGTTACAGTATGCATAAACAAAACGGTCCTGTAATTTTTGATGAGTGGAACTTTGAATGACTATGAGCCAGAGCATTATGGCAACAAAACGAAAGTGAGGGACCAAATGCATATATTTCATGTTGACGAGGGATGCGCAACACCAAACGAGAAATTGTTTTCATATTTGTGGTGTTAACCTGTGGTATAAATTGTCACTTTATTTTATGACTGTTAGATAATTTTGGTAGTAAATGGAGCCAAATCAAGAGTTCAAGCCAAATAACAGGAGTTTAAAATCCTGCACTTCTGAAAACGGATTAGTTGTACAAAAAAATTACTCGATCAATGGTCATCCATAATTATAAAACCTGGAGGAGAGAAAATTTATTCTGTTAACTGAATAGCTGTTAATATTTGCTTGTCTTAAAGTGTTTTGGGGAATTTCCGCTGCACCGTGGCATGTCTGAACACTTTACTTGACTCCATTTTTTGTGGTAAAATGCAAGTGGTGAGGTTTGGACGCAATTATTTTGGTTCTTGGTCAGAACACACAAAATCCTCTCACAATCAACATTTGAATGGAATATTGCCCACACCACATGCAACGCTAATCTACTGATGTAATTTCTCCAACCGATCTCATTTGCATATATTATAGCGCAGAACACACGCGCCGAAATGCTGGAAGGTCGTTAGATATAAGCGCGCGTGTGTTACTTTAGATGAATGAAGCAGTGCTTGTAGTACGTTAGCCCTTAGCGGGGTCAGACGCAGTATACATATATGCAAATAAGAAAGTTCATTTAATGGTTGGCTGCAGCAATGGGGTCGCGTGACATTTCGATGCTAGTTCGGTAAATATCGTTGCCCGAACCGGACAATTTGAGCAAAGAGACACACTAACAGATTTTCGTAGGCGAGGCACTAATATCGTTTTGTATTGAAGGAATAGCATAATAATGGATTTAAATATACCCATGTAGAATACCCGCATTGCTGTTCATTAGCGACGTTGATAGTTGCGATGAATTGATACTGATTCGTTATTACTTGTTGGTCCGTAGAAGTTATGCATGGTCAGAACGATTGAGGGATATGTATTTCTAGTTAGGAGGTGGGAATGACTGAAATGCATATATAGCCTTAGTTGTTGACGAATCTGATGTCTAGATAAACGTACCAGTGAATGATGTGTTGTGTTACATATCACATCCATGGACGTCTTGTTATTCAAAACCCGTCCGGCATGAGACCTGCTCGATGGTGCAGAATATTATTGATGTCTATCAGAAGCTATAGAACGTTCTATCAACGGAAGCCCCTGGCAGCTCGCTAAGAGGATTTCCCGGATCCAACACATCATTTACAAAATATTCATTTAAGTTGCACTTACGAATATAAAATAGTACTTAATTTCTTTGAACATCATATTTTAAAGTGCACGAGAAAGTTATCTGAAAAATAAACTTTTAACCGTGCTGGTCATCACGCTCCAATATGTTCTCTGGCATGTAGTTCACCATATTGATTCATTGTAACGTGTAAGTATAATTACATAGGGGACTCACTGTGTCAGCGGGCCGGTGCCACCACGAATGTCCTAACGATGCCATAGTTTTCGTAAATGTGTTTGTCAGTCCCATGTCGATTATATTCTATTTGTTGAAAACATTCTAGACGATTAGAATAATATTCAAGGCACCTCAAAACTAATAACAGTTTATGTCTATTGTCTGGCGTGGCAGATCTGTTGCAATACAACGATAGTTTGTATCTGGTTGTGCTGACAATATAATGTAGAATACAGAATTTTCATTATGATGCATAATGTGGTTTACCGCAGTTTTTACTGCATATGATAATCACTGATGATGGTTGAATCCACGATATTCAACCGCACCACCGAACACTGATTAACTTTGCTATATCTGTAAATTCACAGCTAGTATGTAGCTGACCAATGACAGAGATATCCCACTGCTTTAGCTCTTGAAATTGTTGTGACATAAGTATCTACGTATCTTTGACTGACTATGTAAGCCTCATGCCGATTATACGAACATGGCATACTATCTGGATTCCAAGAGAACACGTATTTTACAATTTGTCGAATAGCAGGCATAACGCAATGCTTCTAGCGATATTGTTAAGCATCTCAGATAGGATTAGCTCGGTTCCTAATACCACGTATCTTATGCATTTACGCAGGCAAACAATAAATCAAGATTCGCGGGCTACATGGAGCTTAACAATAATGGACATACCATACTGCTTATTCTTAAGAAACTGTAATGACGTGAATATCTACGTGTCTTTGATCGCATGTTTATCCTGATGCAGCTTTGAAAAGGAACATGCCACTCACAACGAATTCATCAGGAATCAAAACTCTCACTAACATTTTTCAGATGGGAGGAGCACAGTAATGCTTATATCACCCTTGCTAAAACGACTGAAATGTTATGCAATCAGTTCGCGTTTTATTATCTATTCCATGTATCTTAAAGATTATTCCTTCAGAGCTGCCGTATAGGTAGAACACACAGACCGTGTGCGTCAAGTGGACTACTTACGAAGAGTTATCATGCTCCGTTATTTTAAAATCCCAGCAATACCGCACAACCGACAATTGATCATTCATGCTCTTGATGCGATTAAGTTTATATATATATATGAATATACATATATATATATATAAATATATATATATATATATATATATATATATATATATATATATATATATATATATATATATTATATTGATATATATATATAGATATTTATATCTATATATTTATATATATATAGGGGAAAGCTCTTTTTCTTAAGGCCGCGTAATGATAGACCGCGTGTTTCCGAAACCTCTCTAGTGTAGCTGAGTGAGAGCCCAAAGGGCTGCGTCTCCGGATCCATTTCATGCAATGCCAACTGTATAAATTTCATAATTCCTTGCCGGTGGACGTCCTTATCTCAGTGGGCATAATATAATCTCGGCTCCACTCAAGTGGCTTTGTGGCGTACTAATTTACGCGCCTTTGCGTGCGCTATTTGAAATGACAGGCAAATAATCTTCCTCTTGTACAACCCGAAAATAACTTTAAAAGGAATAATTGCATTAACAAAGAAATATCGCTTGCTGTTGATCGCATATGCGGATGTCGCTCGAAACAGCAAACGAAAATGTGCAAGACTTTACTAAGACATGTGATAAAATGTTTCAAGACGTTTGATTGGTTCAGTAATTGAATCACGTCTGAAGTTTAAAGCAGTTGGTTGAGTTAAGACGGTGAATCAGGCCATTTGTTTTCGGACAAGTATTATTAAAGTTGCCAGAGGCTAAGCATAGAATAATTGTTCGATTAACTTTCTTATTCCGTCGAGACGAATTCTTGTTTTGCAATATTTTATTGTCTATGCTACACTTAGGCAATTAAACGCAATGATTCATTCGCTTATTTGGCAGCAGGCTAAATGCTTAAGTCTATAATAATCTATTTACCCCTTATACAGCGCACAGTTTGATGCTTACATATGATGAGACTGTTACTTATAAAACAGCTAGTTCTGGTGTTCCAGTTACTGTCAACAGCACAAATAAGTAACGGATGTCTTCATATTATCTATCTATGCAATCACTTATAAACATCATTTGCTTTTAGTTTCTCATGCTGGCTTGCGTCGTGCTAACAGTAATTCTGCATGCTAAAGGCAGAACAAAGGGAATGTGCTCGTACGAAACGGCTCGCTTTATATTCGAGTTGTATCAAATGGTCATCGGCTTCAGCCAGTTGAACACTGATTATCGGCGATATCACTATAAATCTGGCGGTTGGAACGTTAATACTCGCAAAGGACATAAGTTAAATGTATTTCTATAGCCCGATTGTGTACCAAATATGCATCGATATAATCCATCACATGTATGAATGGAAAATGTGAACATTAAAATCATTATGACAGATATTCTCAAAATAAACGTGACCTGTCGACAAGGATCGAGAGCGCGTTGGTAGTTCGTTCTGTGCTGGCCACCTTATATTACAACACACCTTGCGGTCATTGTTCAGAGTTTGGATGGTAGGCTTGTAGGCCTATGGTAGCAATCATTAACTTACATGATAATACGCAATACACATAGGGCATAGTTGGAAAATGCGCGTTATCAGCATGAAGCAGCTGTCAGTGTTAGGCGAGGTAAATCGATTGCCGCCTGCAATGGCAATCATAAGTCAACAAGGCAGATGATTAATGCAAATTACTATAGGCGTATAAACCATTGCAACTGTAGTTGCTTTGCTAATGAGAATGATGGTTCCGATTAAATCCTATATCTACGCGTCCGTGCGGAAATCCGCAAAACTTTATCTAAGATTGCAATTTGGTAGATATTTGCAAGCCGGCAATTGTGATGGCTGAAGTCAATATAAATCCGATGGCCCAAAAAGCAAACGCAAGGTGTCCAATCGGTTTGACACACTGCTCAGGGTCACCGAGGAAGGTCCATAGAGAGCGGATAAGGAATTGAGGAAATGCAGCTTGGCTGCTATGAATGAAGAAAAAAAGTATGATGTGATGGCTATACCTACAAATGATGGACATACAGTGAAATGTGCTCACCAGGGTATAGTTGTCGTCGCCAGAAATGCCTTACTTGTTAAATTCTAGCGTGTTTCGACTTCTGTACCATTATTGAATACTAAAAAGTCAAATGTCTGTGAATCATGGTTGCCCAAATACGCAGGGAATATCTCGTAAGCACACATAGATAAATATGTATGCATATGCACACACACGGCTGTTGTGCATCTATATCGTGGAAATCGTTCCCTGTTGAGATAGGTAATGGAAACTTTCGAGAGACCTTTGTCCCGTTAAACAATGGTTAGAATCTACAACATCAACGTATCATATGTTATCGAGTGACAACACTTTATGTGCGCACACAACAATACAAAATGAGCCCTCAATGTCTCCAATCACGCGCTTAGCAAACATGTATTTGCTTACCGGCACAATGATACAAGCGGCGTTCATCGAATATTGGCGGTACAAATAAAAAAACACTGCACATTGTTGCATCAGTAAGTGTAACGTAGTAGCAGCTCATGTATTAGTAATTTATCTCATGAACTCATAGATCGAGTCCATGTTTACTGTACCTCAAGCTTATTACTGTATTACTTAGACGGCACTTTGCACCTAAACCGTGTTAAATAGTATTTTTCACTCGATCGTCTGAAATACAATGGAATACCTAAAAACCTACCTGGTTAATAACGCCCTTGACAACTGCGCTTTTGCTGTCTTAGTTGAGGTGAGTGCTAAATGGTGAGTAGAATATTTCGTTGATCACAGAATCATGCGCATTGGTGAAGCGTAATCACAAATGTCGGCTTTTGAGAATTAATGTGACTGTATATTACCCCTGACGGTTGAAAATAAACACCTCAAAACTTTCTACAACAACGGCAACACTTCCAACTGGTGTGCCACAACAGCCGAATCTCGATCCGGACTGCGCACCCGCATCAACAAAACATTCTGATGACAAAATCGCAGTCGCATATTGCTACTTAAGTGTGCTTTAATATTAGTGACCATCGTAACAAATCATTGTTAGAAGCTATCTGAAAACCAATCACTACGTCTTTATTGAGCACAATGCATTAACAGCTTCTCTATTTAATATGTAGACCGCTTTAATGGGTATTCTTCCTCGATAACAAATTACGGGAAGATTGAAAAACTGACGGCTCCATCATCTTTGAGACTCTGAGGTGTATGCATTGCGCACTTTATATAATTGACAATTTGCGTTGGCAAGCTACAATAAGTGAGTTTAATCCCGTGAAATGTGGAGGGGAAAATTTTCTCATTTGGGTTATTGCGTCGGGAATAACATTTGCTTTTTACCGTTCTGCATCGTGAGTCGTGTTCGACACCGAAGCAAGAGTAAACTCACTCAAAGAATGCTACGACCGCGCCAATTTGCACACATGTTGTGCAGGATTCATTAAATGGAGATCCTATGGAGTACAATTAGCTTGGACGTCAATCACCTCATGGTAAAACACAATATGCTTACGCTATGGATATAATCTG
This sequence comes from Urechis unicinctus, assembly GCA_034190875.2. Taxonomy (NCBI): domain Eukaryota; kingdom Metazoa; phylum Annelida; class Polychaeta; order Xenopneusta; family Urechidae; genus Urechis; species Urechis unicinctus. Next base: position 41,370,243 of record CM067353.1, read on the forward strand.
ATTGCATTAAACCTAATGAAGTCAGTCATCTTATTGTGTGCTCTGTTGTCTCGGTTTCATTGTTGCGCAATTATTAGCCATAGACTGCTCCTTTGGGGGCAGCTACACGGACTTAGTTAAGAATAACCTCCTTTCTTTTGTTGTCTTAGTGTTAAGTTATGTTGCTTCCCCAAAGTTATGTCGCGTCAGTGTATGCATAAACAATGGCAGCTAGTCATATGGATGAGTGGAACCTCGAATGGCTATACACCCGAGCAAAATAGCACAACAACACAATTATACCAAAATCTTCTAAATTCCTACAGCCTGCTCGGTACAAATTGTCGTATGGTATTCAAGCGTCAACTCTTTCTGAACCAGGGTTTTGAACGACTCGATATAGAACTTTTGATTCCAGCAGTAAAGCAATCAAAATGTCATAGCTCATAAATGAAGCTGGCCCTTTATTGTCCGTAACTATCCAGGCCAAAGATGTAAATACTAGGAATAAGCATTGATGGTAGACTCTTTTTGTATTTCCCATAATTTAACCATTCGAATTGTTCGATAATAGTTTAGCAATTCGAAAACGCAGCAATCATCACACTAAAACGAAAGTATTGGACTATCATGTATCAAAAGCGATTACCCAATGTCAAACTTAGCCAATTTATGCCGCGTATCTTTTCAATGACCATTTTTGTTAGCCAAGCTTAGCGTTACGTTCAGTCACAAATATTTATGACGGCATTTGGTATTATAAGAAGCTTTATTAGTGCGATTTTTACGCGGCAGCTATAGATAACAATCACCGATAACAGACTTATTTAAGCTTCACATATCGTTGTTGTCTACATCACCCACATGTCTCATCACACTAGGCTTTTTACATGATTGAAGTATAAACCTGTTTGTTGCACGAATTAGTGTTTATTACCGACGTTGATAGTGGCAATAAATTGATAATGATTCTTAATCAACATTCTAAATGATTATTTCGACTGCCATTAGAAGCACTGTATACAGTTGATGTATCATTACCATTATAAAAACAATAGTAAAATGCCTGATATAAATCGATACGGATGGGCAGAGTTTTGGCGAAACATGACACAAAGTACGATGCAAACGTTGTAAAACCTGATAATCGATATATGCATTATTGACAAATACCAGGACAAGGTTGCCATATGTTAGATCAAAGGTTAGTGTTTAATTAAATTAATAGAAATATGGAGTAATCATATACAACTTCTCGTCCTATGTAGCACCATTCGTACCCATCAGCGTTAAGCATCACTATAATGCCTGGCTTAGTATCGGAACATAATGAGATGAGCAATCAATCGAATGCAGATTACTTTTGTGTGGTCAGATATATTGATTGGAGTCACAATAAGGACAATCAAGATTGAGTTAGGAGAAGAGGATGATTAGAATGCATATAAAATCGGAGCTGAGCTCGATCTGGTCTTTATATAAACGCACTCAGGGTGGTGAATACCGCCTAGAAAAAGACGTGTACTCGGATTGAGTTCTGAGAATAGTTGGAAGTCATTGTAGTTTTTCATTCAAGCGAAAGTAATCACAATTGACTTCAATGAATGACGTTTTGTGTTACTCATAACATCAATTGACATCTTGTTATTCAAAACCAGTCAGGCATGAGCCCTTTTCAATGGTGCAGAATATCATTGATGTCTGTCAGAAGCTATCGAACGGTATATTAAAGGAAGTCCTTGGCAGCTCGCTTAGATGAGTTTTCTGATATAAGAGGCCAACACGTCATGTATGTGAATGAGGTAGATCTGCCTGTCGCGCATCTTTAAGGGGTCTTACTGCTTCATCTAATGAAATTGTTACGACATAGATTCCTACGTTTCGTTGGTTGCATCTGTAGCATGATGCATTATATAACAGCAACATGCGACTCACCAAATGTTGGTCAGGAATGAATGCTATCATTTACATTTTTCTAATTAAAGGCGCAAAGTAATATTTCCATCGCCTTTTCTAAAGCGCTTGAGGTATGATGTTATCTGCTCGCGTTTTATTCTTTATTGATGCATTTGTAGCAATATACTTTCACAGTTGCCTTATTAGCAAAACTCACAGACCGTCTCTGGCCAGTTGCCTACTTACCAAGCGTTATCGTACGTCAATCTTATCATCTCCAAGCAACATAACGCAATAACATACCACAATTGAAAATATTACGTGCTTTATATATGATATTTATCTCACTCGCCAACCACAAGATATCAATTGGGTGATTATAAGCTAGAAAGTCCGACAATAGCAACACTCGGTGCAATTATTTATCAATAACTGATGCATACGAAAATATTTGTTAGGCAACAGCATTTAAGATAGCACATTTATCCATTGCAATCACAATACAGGAACAGTACCAATCATTACGCCAGAGACATTTGGACGGATATTAGCTGATAAATTACCGGGCAACTCGATGAAGCGAAGTGTTATAAAATCAAATTAAAAATTCAATCTGTGATTATTGGTCCACAAATCGTCAAACATGTTGAGCCATCCGCTAGGTAATGTTTTACCTTTTAACGTATAAAGCTTGCACGCTTATTTCATATGGATCGAAGAGTTGGGTCTGTGTCTGTACACGATACAGTTCATTATTATGTTTCTGCGATATCCTAAACGTTAGGTTTGACACCAAGCCAACAATAATAAATTTGAAACCCCGTCAAAATTTAGTCAAGCATTTGGCATTTAACTTAAGGCGCATTGGCGACTAGAAGCGTTTTTGCAGTTTTGGGTTGTGCGAATAACGACTGATATTGAAATAATCCACCATAGTTAAATATGGTTGCTACCTATATTCATAGATTCGCTACTAAATGGCGGTGCGTAACACTTTATGAAGTCTTTAGATGACAGCGAAAACAACGATAGTATCGAAAATGAAACTGCCTTTTATGTGCTTATGTGAGCAATTCTTGGCGATTGCTCTTGGGCAACAACAACACGTTCGACCGAACAATCGCACATCATGCATGACCGCGCAAACTACTACTACTACTGTTCACTCTTCATCACTATGCTCACAAACAGCTTCCAAATTATTGTCGCGGCTGTGGTTGAATTTGCTAATCACCTATATGTCAGCAATCACAAATGTATACCTATGTTTGTCACAGAATGAAACACATCCGTTGCCACTAGTGACGCAGAGTTTGGAGGACAAACACAGCATACCACCGTTTACTGGTGACCGTGATATTTATATCAGGCACTTCGATGTAGGATTAGTTATTATCTCGAAATTGGTAATCCAACAACCTTTTATCGCATCATAATCATTCAATTGTTACAAACGGCTTAGACGGTGCATTATACTCAAATGTACAAATCTAGCTATGAAAAACTATGGCAAGGGCTTCATAAGCTTGAGTGACACTTTTAACGCCTGATTGCACATAACCTTGGTTCTTAAGCGCAAGTTGTCCACCCTGTTTTAGCTCAATTACACAGTATTGCGGTTGAAATAAAGCAAAGAATATATATATTTGCAACATTAGCTCACGGCCTTCAGTCTACACTTCTGAATATATCGAGCACAGCAAATGCGTTGTCTGTAATGCCATGTAGAACGACCACGCATTCTGTGGGGTAATGGATAGGTTAGCGTGTCAATTCACATGCTTCCATAGTTGCATAATCGGATGTATAAAACAACTTGATTTAAATTCCAAGATATGCGGCTATTATCTAATATCTATATATATTGCAGTTGTATTTGTGAAATATATGGGATACATTCCTATGAACAAATGTTTTTACGTTTGTCGCCAACCGTTCAGCTACTGCACCATGCAACGACGAATAAATCATATTGAATTTGGAGTACAAACATTAAGTCAGGTAACAAAGCCTTGCCTCTGATAATCAATTCTAATGTAATCACATGGAATGATAAGAAAGGTTAACAACTTTCTGTAAAAGTTGATGAAATAGTTGTCAAACGAATATATTCCTATTTCATAAGTTTTTAATCGATTTAATTGTAGTTGAATCTGCCAAGTGCATTGTGCAAATTCATCAGGAAGCGGAGCTAAGAGTGCTTCAGGACGAATTGAGCAGGTATGATAAAACTGGTTAATGAATTTTTATACCCTGTAATGGCTGCCACTGTACTAACGACTTCACCGTATGAACCCAATTTCCCAAAGCATTATGCGCATTGTGTTCCAATTTGTTATATTGCCGCCCACTCTGCAAATTAACTGGATTTATACATACCCTACGATCAGTTAACTTGTTAAGCCGCCGAAGTTCATATGACGTGATAATATAATGAGTAGATGTTTCCTCGGCCTAGCCTTGCCTTTAAAATCGATAAGTATGCCTCTAACACTTTTGCTTGGACCAGTTTGTTTGCTATGATAGAGAACATTTTCGCGTTCACATTATGAAGTCTAGTTCGCCTGCTTGACTTAGGAATCATCACTTGAAGGTCGACGGAACACCACGGATCACATATTTGACGATTTATGGCCAATATATCGCTAGCTTGCCTAAACCAGAAATACAATGATAAATGGCAAATTCGATGCAACTGCATGTGGAACAATCCATCGCTCTAAGTAAGTAAGCTATTTTCACGTAACTGCGAATCCCGTAACTAATACGACTGTCAATTGTATATTTAATCATTACACATGAATGAAATTAAACCGACTTCACTTCAAGAATTAATTGTGAGCATTTCATCAAGCGTTAGAATACAAGTCATTGCTACAATTGCAGGTGCTACAAAATGTGACAGGTCGTTATAATATTAAAAGCAACATACATAAACATAGTGTGTTTGTTCCGGTTTGTATCATGCTGATTGAAAAACAAAAGTGCTGGGTTTTCTTTTTCACACACATACATGCGTATTCGTATGACTCACGGGCTTTTTTGATACCATTTTGATATTTTTAAGTTTCACTTGACGTCTCTTTGACGCTTTGTAGAAACTTACGCGATGTGAATAAATGGCAGCAACCGTCCATCAACAATTGTCTTAATTGTTGTGTACATATTTAACCTCCACTGGTTGCAATTCAAAAACAATTGTGATGCTGCTTCGCTACCTATATAAGCTTAATGTTGTGCGAAAACACAGTCGGATCCTTGTATTCTTCAAATTACCATATGCAGCAACACAGTTATCATTATGGTAATCAGATATTCTCATGAGACAGGTTTCTAGAGTTGATCGTAATTTACAGCAGCAGGGAATAGGTAGCCTCGGCGCCTTGCAAGCTAATTTGCAATCACGGGAGCATTTTATGCAGCCCGACTCTATACGTTTTCCATACAAATAGATCTGTAACACGTATTATTGCAATGTACGTTCATTTGTATCTACGGAGAGAAATGTTTTAAACCCATATCATGCAATTCTCACAACAACATAATAATAACTATGCAACATAATTTGCAATCTAATAACATCCCCGAGACGTTTTTTTTGTCATGCAGAGCAGTGCATGCAGAAGAATATGTGATAGATGTTTGAAGATCCTGAACATGGCTACTAGTATAAACGGTTCCGACTTTAATGATTCCTACATCCGCCAACTTGATGAAAATCAATGGTTTATAAATCAATAACGAGCGGGTAATCAGTAAAATGCTAATGCCGCAATTAGAATAATGGTCAATGCTTACATGAATTTCTAATGCCAAAGATGAATCAATGCAGTGTTGCCGAGAGAGGCAACCATGCTATTACAGCCTCTACTTTACCTTTGGTCGCAGTATTTATGTATTTGGCTCAATACCTGTGCTCCATGTTTATTACGCAAAACTGTATTTGAATAACATTTGTCCTGTTAGTTGGCATTAATGGAACGACGTCGTAAATCGGAATATACATGCCGGCCAAAAATTTAGTAGGTCTAGTTAATGGATTATTAAAAAGGGGTAGCAACCCTAGCTCGCAATGAATCTACGTCCCAGCAGTATATTTGTATTCACTAATACGTAGCTCAACCACATACACCAGTCTTTTATAAAGTGGCCCAAGATTTTAAGATTTGGCTGAAATTACTCCTGGCGTTAAATAGCTGCCTTAACATAACTCTCAGTAAATGACCCTCAGTCTTAATTCAATTGCACATTAAGCAGAGCTAAACGATGAACAGTAAACAAACGGAATATTGCTGCTAGATTGAAAGAAATGGCGACTAGAGTTGCCACAGACTGTGTATCTGTATGCAAAGTTTTTCGTCATTCCTTTTGGCGTGTGCGATGTTTGATAAAAAGCCAATATAGAGTAAACTGCACCTTTTATTGACCACTGTTTTAGATGAACGACAATTTGTCGCTGAACAACCACATTTAGTTGCATGTGCCATCTAATATCTATACACTCTGCGATCGCTAGTATATTTGATCTTTTCTGCAGGTTATGCTTACCGTTTCTGTGTGCACTAATTCGCAAGATTTGTTGCGATCATTGATGTATGCAAACACTCATGATGACAGCTTAAATGAACGCGTTATTGTTTAGTTCTTTGATCAGTTGCGTTAATATTTTTCCGATGTTTTACATAGAGACTTGCATCAATAAAAACCTCACAAGCAGTGTACGATTACGCCCTAATCTGGTAGGTACGATGCTCCCAACGGTGAAAATTGACGATTCTTAAACGAAATAATGGTTTGCATGGGCGGTTCTTACAATTCTTTGACAATTGGTTGCACTATATTTTGTAGATTTGTTGTAAATATCGGAGATAACCTAAACTGCATGCCATTGTTTTTTCGACACCAACTCTTACATCTAACATTATTACTAAGGACGAAGTTGAAAATCAATAAAGTTTGATGAAGTGTCAATTGAGTTTGCCGCAGTGCAATTGTTACGCATTTTACGACTTAAATCATAGTCAAACGCATTGCATATTTGCGTGGCTTACCTGTGAATCTGTATATGATAAAATGCGGTTTTTAGAGTATCATTATTGCATCAAGTCCATCATATTCTACTGGCATTGCCATTTCTGATGCTAATAGCTCAGTATGCTTTAAGAATTAACCGAAAAATAACAACACGAACGTTGCTTGGGTGGAAATCTGAGAATTTCAAGCCGCAGATTTAATTCGGATTGGCAATTTATAGAACATTTACTGCCAATTGCCAGCAATCACTAATAAACGGACAGCTTGCAGCAGCAATGAAGGTTAATTGAGTGCGATGGCGTTATAATAATTGATAACATAACAAACGTCGACGGTTGGGACAATTTTAAAATTATGTGATTCATATTATATGTTGTTTACCGATATGAGGTTCCGTGACTGTCTTTTTAGGGAGATCTATTAATAAATAGCTGATGTAGATGCTTAACTTCATCCTTGCTTGCCTTTTAGAGCTATATAGCTCGTCCTTGAATAATGAATAATATGTCGATGTCCTTGTGATCTTGGCTAAATTTCGCATCACGCATTATTGCTAAGAAGTGTATTATACATTAAGCGTTTGTCTAATCATCCTGCATAATCTGGTTGCATTGACAATTGCTTCTGCTGCTTAGCTTGCGCGTGGGTTTGAAACACTAGTCAAATGCAACGGCTATGCTCTCGTAACATTCAGAATAAGTATGCCATCATTTATATTTGGAAGATCAATTGCATTTCCCTAACGATTCTTAATATTTGTACTTGTTGCAATATTGCCCTTCGCTCAGGGATAAAAAATTTGATGGTCATTTATTGCATTATAAAGAAGCTCGCGGTTCACAAGAAATATACATTGACTGCTATATGCGTTTACACACTCGCACTGTACCCGAGGTTTTATATAAAAGTTTTACTAAATAGCAGATCATATACTCGTTTGGGGATGAGCGAGGTTCGTTTATTTTGTAGGTCATGCTTATCAACGAAGCGAATATCTGAACAATGACGTTATCTGCATTACACGCAAATAGCACGGCACGATTTCTCAATCAGAGTTGAAAGGTTTACGATATGTAAGTAGCACGCTCTTGAGTGGTAATATATACAAGCTCGTGCCGTAATATTTCAACAGCAGCTTCCTAAGCAAAAATATATACCATCGTTGGGATAAGGACCTGCGCACCCTAGAAAGGAAGCGTGGCAATATGCGAAGCTCGTGTTTGGGATTCCCTTTTAATAGCCACACTTGTTCTTACATTTGTATCCTTTATAATTTTTTTATAAAGTGCAGGTTTTACTGACTATTGAAAAGTCCGGTTTAAGCTTTCATTTATACCAGTCTCGATCATATATACTGAAAAGTACTGTCAACGAATAGTAAGGTTGATTTGCATATAACCTGACACAAGATATAATGCAATTGTGGGTATTGCAAGATTTCGAATGCTAACCGTAACTTACAGGTGGATGTAATCAACGAAGAAATATTCTTCGTTTCGACATGTTGATAAAAAGATATGATTATAAAACAATCCGATATATTTCGTTGGATAAGGCTGTCTGTCATATTTGCAAAAGCATACGAATATCATATTCTTCCCTAGATCAATGCTGTGTAATGCCTGCGTTGCACATTTCTAGTTTAACTGTTTCACAAAAAACATAAACATCAAATCGGTGAAGGTAGAAAGGTATGTATATTCCAGCTTGTTCGGACTATTAAAACGGGACACTATCACATGTTGTGTTGTTCAAGCATAGCTCATAATATAGGTCTTTTTCGAGTAAGTCCTTCCTGCAGACGTGCGCTAGTCGCCTTATATTTGCTAAAATGACGTAGAAAAGAAAATGTGCAAAATATGCTCAGTTTTGTAATAGACCAATATAACCCAGCTTTCACAATTATCCAGGAAAACAGTTTATGCATAATCGTCGATATTTGATAGACATAGAAGCAATTTAGTTTGTATTTCTCAAGGCGTGGCGGTGACGACATTATTTATAATATTTTAACGGGGAAACAGTGACGACTGTGTTACCAAATTTAAAACATATTCTATAATAATTAGAAAACAATGTCTTAGCAAGTCTAATATTTTTCCGCCGATTTAAAACCGATGTAAACAGCATTTGTGCGATGCAGATGAATGAATGTCCGTAAAAAGGCGTGTTTGTGTTAACTACAATGCATGAGTACGGTCTAGTTATCCTGCGGGCTGAGTCGAGCAATATTGTTTGAGTTAGGGCCTCTAGGCATCAATAATCCCAGCATATAAAAGTAAACAATGCGACCTATTCAAAACGAACATTTCAATACGATATTAAGCTTCACGCTAACGTGTTCTATAAATGTACATAAATCAAACAGGTAAATTCAATAAATGACATGTTCGCCTCATTATGGTCGTATGGTAAAATTACATTTTGTAGCATTGCACACATGCCAGAAGACATTGATCAGTGACTGGCAAGCAATAACACAATACATTATGTCTGCATTCTATTGGATTTGGCCTTATCTATCATTATCAATGACATTTCGGATCAAAGATTTTGTAGAAATAAATAAGAGCAGCTCAAAATGCAAGCAAGTTTTTAAAAGATAATAGCCATCTCTTAAAAGAGTTTGTTTGCCTTTGAAGCGCTCGCAAATTGTAAAGTGCTCAAAATAGATTTCTCAAAATAGACATTACTGTCAAATCTTGTTCGCCACGCGGATTGAAGTGAATGCGTCCAAATGCATTTACGTACGGGCCAAAAGGTTTATGATGGCCATAGGCGTTTATGGGTACTGGGGTATGCAGCGGGGCGATGGTGTCGCACAGAGACAAGCACGAATACGAGGCTTAGTGATTTATCTGTGGAGAAACAAATCAGTGGGGTTGAGGCAGCCATTAGCCGTATCGTATCATTCACGCAAGAAAGAGTTTTTACTGAGCTGCAACCTTTTGAACTATGGTGGTAGTCACATATGTAATTTGGCACCTTATTAAAGCGAATACTTATTGCGGATTTTTGAGTTGCTCTTTTTCATATAAATGTTTCCACAACCATGTAAAAATACGTACCGAATAGCCATATTGAAACATTGTCAAAATATTATTTGAAATCCAAACATCAACTGATTATTCCATTTTGCTAGAGCGTGAACGCGTGAATTAAAAATTAATCTTTATGTCCGAAAAAAACTTCTTTAATTGTAATCATTCTATCCCGGGTATGCTTAACTTGTGCATTTATAAAACTGGTTTCATAGTTGACCTAACATGGTGTAAATACGTAATCAGCGTGATTGTCTTCGAAACAAATAGAAATGAGACCCACAGCTATGAAGCGGAATAGTCTAGATCGAAAACTGTACCGCGCACGTCCTTGCGAAGGACAGCAGTGGAATTTGCCAATTACAATTATTCATAATTGATTTATTTTCTCCCATCCCAACAAAATAATAAGACAATAAAGATAAACTTAATTACATTAGTGCAACATATAATACAAGCTACTGAACTCAACATCACAGACAAGCGAAGTCATTTATCGTCTACAGCACTTTTTAGCCTATGCCTTCAGCACACCTTATGGTATTTAAAATAAAACCTTCGATTTATAGGCTAGGAAATAACATATAACATTGCGAGCTTAATGTATGATTATGGCTCATTTATTTGGCCATCTCAAAATACACTTAATTTGCTTTATGCGGTATTGCATAATTATGGGCTCTGCTACAAATACAAAATTGTGAAAATTCTTATCACAAGTGCGCATATTGTCAACACATGAAACAGTTGTTCGTTTTCAACTCTGTCAAACCCTTGACATGAACTCTGCAATAAGACGTGAACATTTCCACCATTGTCTCTATTAAACATTAACGACAAAATACTAATATAGGAAAAGGGTTTCTTACCCATTTACTACTTGCATTTGTGAATAACGGTATATACCTTGATTCAATTATCTAATATTGAGTCTTCAATTCCATATAATAATACGTCGCATAATCGAGGTCCTGGTAATTTGACGATTAATATCCGTCCGTATGCCTCTGCCTTAATATATTTTTTAAAAATCGTTTGACCCAAGGCAACGCAAATAGAACAAAAATTTGATTTGTACTGTTCGAGTGATTCGATTGCATTGGAAAAATGTCCCAATTTACCTGAACTATAAAGCAAGTAAAATATGTATCAGGTTAGATGGAATCTTTTTGTTTTATGTATCAGTTATTGGTAAATAATTGAACCGATTGTTTCTATCATGTTTCTATTTTGATTGGCGAATGAGTTAGATATCATACAAAATGCATGACACCGTGTGTAATATAATCAATTATGGATTATTCGTGCGCTATGTTGCTGGGATATGATAAGATTGGCGCACAATAACGCATCGTAAGTAGGCAACTTGACAGAGACGGTATGTGATATTTGCTAGTACGGCAGCTCTAAAAATTAGAAAAAATGTATATATTTTTTATTCCTGACGAATATTTTGTGGGTCGCATGCTGCGGTTATATAATGCGTCATGCTGCACATGCAACAAAAGACACCTGAGGACTTATATCATAAAAATTTAATGAGATGAAGCCGTAAGACCTGGTCAAGATGCGCGATTAGTAGATTCACTTCATTCTAATGCATGTCGTGGTGGCCTGTTATACCAGACATCTCATCTCAGAGAGCTGCCAATGGCTTTCTTCATTATACCATTCAATAGCTCATGACAGACATCAATAATATTATGCGCAATTGAATAGGGCTCACGCTTTACTGGTTTTGAATGGCAAGATGTTCATTGATGTGATGAGTAACTCAAAACGTCCTTCACTGAAGTCAATTGCGATTACTTCAGCCTGAATGAAAAAACCCTACGACTTTCAACTGTTCTCTCCACTATGAGCGAACGTCTTTTTCCCGGCGGTATTTATATCAATGACCTACTTTAATGCGCTTATTTAAAGACCAGATCCAGCACATCTCCGATTCTGTATGAATTCCAGTCGTCCTCTTCTAACTCAATCTTCATTGTCCTCGTTGTGGCTCCAATCAATCGCTATGACCATACAAAACGGCTCGTTCACGTGTACGAATGGTGTGACGTAGGGTGATGAGATAGATGAAACGTGTAAATGATGACTCCATATTTCTAATCCTGTAAGTATAATCCTTTATCTATCATATGTCAACCTTGCCTTGTTATTTGTCCATAATGTATATATAGAATATCAGGCTTTACTTCGCTTGTATCGTGCTTTGTGTCATGTTTTGCCTAAACTCTACCCTCACATTCACTTCGCCTTAAATAGGGCATTTTGCAAATTTGGTTTAAAATGGTAATGATACATATGCTGTATGATGTGCTTCTTATGACAGTCGAAACAATTAAATTAGATTCTTGATTAAGAATCATTATCAATTAATCGCCACTATCAACATTTGTAATGAACAAAAATGCGCGTAACAAACATGGTTATACTTTAATCATGTAAATAGCCTAGTGTGATGAGACGTGTATAGCTTAAATAAGTCAGTTGTCGGTTAACGATATTCATAACTGCCGTGTATCTTTACAATTACACGAAAACAGCAACCAAAATCACACCGTTAAAGCTAGTGATAATACTGTAAATCAGTCACAAATATTTGCGATTGAATACAAGGCTAAGCCAGGCAAACAAGATGAGTAATTGCAATGCTCTGCGGAATAAATTGGCAAAAGTTGACATGGTTTAAATTCTTTAGATACATACATAGTTTATTCTGCGTCCCATTCTTTCGTTTTGTTGAAATCTGTTTTGTTGATTGCCGCCGTTTTGTACTGATAAACTATTACGAAATAAGTTAAATAGTTACAAATTATTGGAAATATTATTCATACTCTTCAGCCAAGTTGGACAGGGACTGATCACTTTACTACCCATACATCAATTATACAAAGCTGGTTGTAGAAATTCGAATGATTCAGGAATGATTGTGTTGTTGTGGTATAATGCTCTGGTGTATAGCCATTCTAAGTTTCACGCATCTACATGAATCGCTACCATTGTTCATGCATACAATGACGCGACATAACTCAGACGAAACGACATAGCTAAACACTGCGACAGCAGAAGAAAATGATGTTATTCTTAATTAAGTCCGCGTAGTTGCCTTCAAAGCAGCACTCTTTGGATAATAAAACTCTAATATCATAAGCAATTAATGTTTAGATGTGATTGCATAAATAAATGAAGAGAAGACATCCGACACTCATTTGCGCTTTTGTCAGTTACTGGCTACCCAGAACTAGGCCGTTCCATGAGTAACAGTCTCATAATTTTGAAGCATTGGATTGGGCTCTTTATAAGGGATAAATAAATTATCATATGCTTAAGCATATAGCGTCCTGTTCAATTAGCGAATGAGTCATTGGGTTTTATGGAGCATAGACCATAGCACATTGCCAAACAAGAAGAACATTGCGCATCGATGAAATAAAAAGAGTTAATCCCACAATCGTTCTATGCTAAGCCTCTGGCTGCTTCAATAATGCTTTCTTAACTCAACTAACTGTTTTAAACTTCGAACGTGGCTCAATTACTGAACTAGGCTAACGTCTGGTAACGTTTTAGCACATGTCATAGCAAAGTCTTGAACATTTTCGTTCGCTGTTTTTAGCGATATCAGCTAATGCGTTCACCAGCAGGCGATATTTCTTTATGTAATTATCCCTTTAAAACTGCGTGTTACACACAGCTTTTATTAATCTAGCAAAATAATGTTCCGCGACATTTGCTTGACCTATTCACATTACAATAGAACAAACAGGGGTCAAATGACGGTACATTTTGTTATATGAATGCGGGAATAGCACCAAAACATAGCGTCTATACTGATATTCTGGCTTTGCACGTGTTAACAGATGCCTACAAATCCCGGTTTGGATGGCACAATAATAGCAGTCGAGCGTGGTTTCACTTCAAACCATTGTTTGCTTAAACTAAGTCTCTACCAGCAAGATCATCCGCCGGATTATCGAGGCATTATTTGGCTGTCCTATCAACAATTTTGCAAAGCTCGCTTCTTTTGTAACTTAAAAGCAGGCGTTACGCTCTGTTTAAGACATAATTATCTGATCATTAGGCGGTTTGGAGTGTAAATATTTGCAATTGACATAAATATCATTAGTTATTACTCGATATAATAAATAAAGGATGTACCTTCGAGGAGGTTAACATTTCTGAAATAAATTTGTAAGCAAGCATTACTCGTTTATATATTGTCTTTATTAAACGTTTGCAGGCCCTATTCTAACGCATCGACAACTATGAATTAATAATCATTTTATGTTCTGTATGTAATAAGAAATTACCATCAATTCTTGTCTTAAGACAGTAACAAAAACCAAGCATTTGTTAAAAAATGCATTTTATATATAAGTCTTGTTGCATACATGGCCCTCATTTGTAAAGATTCATTATCAATTATATTTGTATTAGCGCTGCTACATTTGGGATTTATACACTTAAGCACATCCGTTTGACATAAGAGCATACCATTAACTTGCATATGAGTCTGGTTGCATACATGGCCCTCATTTGTAAAGATTCATCATCAATTATATTTTAATTAGCACTGCTACATTTGGGATTTATACACTGAAGCACATCCGTTTGACATAAGAGCATACCATTAACTTGCTAACGACTGCATTATTTGTCGATTCCTCTCCTTTCCATCCAATTGTACGACAGGTTTGCACTAAAACAGTCGGCAAGCTCATTTGCTCACATTGCATCATAACATAAGACCACGACCGTTCTTTGTTACTTCATATTTTGCTGTCCAAGTAATTAACCTCAACACCTCCAATTACCATTTAGCATTCAAGAAGTGAGGCTGCCAAACAGGCTCGCCGCCGATTTAAATATTGTTGGTCAGTGTTCTTGGACTTCAGCAGACAACATCAACCGACCCTGTTTCAAAAGCCTAGTTATGTATTCCTTCGCAAATATACCTTCATAATTGTGGACAGTCGTAATATAGGTTACGTATGCTTTGTAATTAGAAAGGATCTTACATGATGTGCGGACTTCATGAACACAGGAATATATGTTATCAAGCAGCATAATCATACATTCCGTCATAATGAGTGAAAATATTTCTTTGGCTGAAATACTATTAAGATAACAGAGATTGACATTCAAGCGACATTTAATACAAGCGATTGAACACCAACGATGAGCGCAGATGTGAAGGTTATTACCAGGCGTTAGGTGATGATGTTGCTGATTATGCATTAAAATAGTAGCAGTCATACTGATTACCATGACAATATATTCGACTCTATGGAAGTGCAATGTATATATATAGAAAGTATCAGTCGCGGAATTGACATTCACGGAATATAGCTCACATACTAAGAGCGATGGAGTGTTCATCTTGATTTTGCATCGAGTTGATCGTTCATCGTTCTATTCCTTGTGCAAAACCTTGCAAGCTTTACAGAACAAAACAATGAGATAACCAAGATTGACACAATTACATTAGTGCGACATTTAATTGAACACAAAAGACGAGCGCAGGTGTGGAGGTTATTGCCAGGCGTTAGGTGTTGATGCTGCTGATTATGCATTAGAATAGTGACGGTACATTTATCATTAAGCAATCATATGAAAGAAATTAAACGTCTAAAGTGCTTACGAGACCATACCACCAGCTTTTCCTATAAAGCATTAGCTGAATCATATTGGAACACGATAAACGAGAAAAATATTTTCTTCTTAAATTAAATTACGGATCATTACTGGGTCACCTCAATATATGGTTTTTATCCATATATATATATATATATATATATATATATATATATATATATATATATATATATATATATATATATATATATATATATATATATATATATATATATATATATCTATATATATATATATATTATATATTTTTAATTTAGAGGTTATTCACCTGGAACTGAAAGTGGTGAATATGTTCGGCACTACTGTCCCTTAAGCAAAGCTTCCGATATGATTTGGCTGAAAGCATCTCAGATGAAGCAGATCTAACAATCAACACTATTAGAGGCGAAATGACGGAAACTAGGGAATCATACGTGTATTTCTATCGACTGTAACTTTTATTGTAACTGTGACGCTGGGGTACTTAAGTGGCAAAAGCCTTCGTGATCAATTAAATTCGACATACAAGAATAACCACGGCACTGAATTTCCTATATTTTAAAGAATAACGGTTGCGACGTGGCTTTGGAGGGATAACACAGTGTCTTACTGATACTACATGGGTGTCATCAGCTTTTGATTTTGTGGATCACGATAACATTCCACCACATTGAACGTCATGAATGCAGCGGACGCCAGGCTGACAAATTATGTAGGTGTTACATTCTTCCATCATCTTTTGTCATAATGTTGCTCGTCGCATGTATCACGACGACAATAATTCAATAGACACACATTTAGCTGTTTGGTAATAAATATATATTCTTAAAACATGCAATAACGGTTTGCTTCAAACGTGAACACATTCAGTACAAATATGTTAAGATTGTTTGATTTCACTCGTTCGCAGCCATCAGGCGCACAACCCGGTTTGGTGGCTCGATTTTTCATTTGACTACCGCGTTATATATCCCCCCGGATAATTGCATGGTACTAGAAATCATAATACCTCAGACAAAAACACATTTGAAAGCACGATAATGCTATCAATACCTATTGCAATATTCACAAGTGTAGACTAGCGTCTGTCAGGTAATGTTGTGCATATGTATATTCTCTAAGGATTTGCTTCAAACGTGTACACATTCAGTACAAATATGTTGATATTTATGTTACAACAATTTCACGAGCGGAAGCAGAGGGATAGCTTTGTCATTGTTTAGCCATTTTTCGTTCAACAATCATCAATGAGTATCATGTGCAGTACAAACTGTGGTAAACCACTAATGCATCATCATGACAATATTATATTCTACATTTCATTGTCCAAGCATGGTCCTCAGCACAACCCGACACAAACTGGTTTTGCATTGCCACGCCAGACACAGTGCATTCAATCAAGCTCGTTTTAATATACATAAACAGCTATTAGTTTTCAGTTGCCTTGGACATTATTCTAATTGTCTAAAATATTATCGAGATACATTGAAGAAAATTTCGTCCGTGTTATGACATCCGTGTTGGCCCTAACCGGCTCACATAGTTTGACTCCTATGCGATTAACAATGACAATGTAACAATGAATAAAAATAGTGAACTACATTCCAGAGAGCATATGGAGCGATATGACTACCACTGTTAATAGTAACAATATAATATGGTTGGCAGATTCATTTAATTTAAATGAATGATTTGTTTGCTTGTTTTATAAGGAATCTCATCTCAGCGAGCTGTCCAGGGCTTCCGTTAATACAAAGTTCAATAGCTTTTGATAGACATCTATAATCTTCGGCACCATTGAGCAGGGCTCATACCTGACTGGTTCTTATCAATAAGACGTCCATGGGTTTGATAGGTAACATAAAACGTCAGTCACCAAAGTCAATTACTTTCGCTAGAACGAAGAACTACAATGGCTCCCAACTATTCTCTGAACTCAATCCGAGTACTCGTCTGCTTCCCGATGTTTTTCACAATCATGACCTCCATTGGTGCGTTTATCTAGTTACCAGAATCGACCACAACTAAGGTTTTAATATGCATTTCAGTCATCCCCATCTCCCTACTCAATCTTCATATACCTCAATGTTTTACAAGCTGCACCAATCAATCGTTCTGACCATACAGAACAACCAACAATTTATAACGAATTAGCATCAATTCATCCCCACAACAACATCGGTAATGAACAACAGTGCGGGTAACCAAGATGGTTATATTTCAATCATATAAAAAATCTAGTGTTATGAGACATCTGAGTTATTTAAACAAGGACGATATGCTGTGCTTAAAAAGGACGTGTTAGTTATCGGTACCGAGAATCATTACAGCTGCACAAGAAGGGAAGTCAACATTATATAAACAACGCTTCTGATATTAATGAAAGCCGTCACAGATAGTGTAGTTGCCTACAAAGCTGTGAGCCCTATGCAAGAATTGCGTAACAATCTGACCATATCGCTCGAGTAAGCATTTGCTTGTTCAACTATGAACTGCTTGACGTCTGTAAAACTTGTGTTCCATAGGTTCCCCCGTTTGATGTTTTCTGCTAAAAAAGTGTCGGCATTTACACCTCTACGTGATTGACCGTAATCCGTAGCTATTTGCCGAGGTCGTAGCATTCTTTGTCTGATTGTTTGCTTGTTTCAGTGTCGGACAACACCCACGATGTAGAAAGTTATAAAAGCATTTATAATTCCCGGCACAAGGACCCAAAGGATATAATTTGCCACTCCATATTTCACAGGAAGTAACTCTATCATTGTACCTAGGAAACACAACTTGTGCAGTATATATAGCGTACCATGCTTGTGATATCCACCTCAGCGTCTCAAGGATAAGTGAACCGACAGTTTTGTAATTTCTAGGTAATTTGAAGCTGATGAGAAAAAGATAACGTTCACCTGAAATAGCATACTCAATGCGACGGGCTATGTCTAACGAAAACCAGTGCTTACAATGTTTGACAGTGATTTTCTATGATACTAACAAAGAATGACATGTCATTAAGTTGCACTCTATTCTGCAATTGAGACCTACGCATAAAGTGGTTTTTGTTGATGCTGGCGCGCAGTTTGGACCGGGATATCGGCTGCCTTGGAGCAAAAGTCGGAAGGGTTTTCATAAGTACAGAATGCCTGGACGTGTTCATGCTTCACGGTGTGTGATAATATAACGTCGAAGTGATTGTCAAGTATGTGATACATATAGTGACGCTTCACCAATGCGCATGATTCTGTGCTCAATAATATATTCTACTCGCATCTCTCGCTCTATGCAACGGATAATTGGCTGGATTTACTAAACCACCCACCTTGCGGCGCATGCACAGTTTTCAAGTGTGTTATAAAATAGGAAGGTTCAGTTATTCAGGTAAACACTACTACTTAACACGGCTTTATAATATAGTGCTTTCTTTATGATATAGTAATTAGTTCTAGGTACGATGAACATGAATTAATCTACGTTTACGAGATAAACCAATATTATATAACCCGCGATTACATTACCGTTGCAGATGACGAACTTGATATACAACATGTTGTTTGAAGTCAACCATGCCTTCAATCAGTGTTAAGTGGTTTGCCTTGATTCAACCCGCCGATCTTCAGCTGATGAGATTCGTTTTGGTGTGCCGGTGTCCAAATACATGATAGCTTAGCGTTCTTGCGAAGCCATGGAGTGCATATTTACCCATGGTATGTATGTATCGATGCATTCCTATTAGAGTGTTACCGTCCATTACCAAACATTGCCTTACAGGACAATGGATGCATAATAACATGGTTATTTTATTGCCGATCTCGTGACATCCAACCGCTGTGACAAGCATTATAGAAACATCGATTCCGTCAGAGCAACACATTTTCGTTTGGTTATCAATAATACACACACGCAGACATATATATATATATATATATATATATATATATATATATATATATATATATATATATATATATATATATATATATATATATATATATATATATATATCTATATATATATATATATATATATATATATATATATATATATATATATATATATATATATATATATATATGTATGTACATATATACATATATAACTATATGTATCGACATATCGATATATAAACACATATTGTATATATAAATACATATATATAAAAATATATATATGTGTATATATATGTATGCATATATATGTATTTATATATGTATTTATATATTTATATATATATGTATATATATACACACACACACATATATATATATATATATATATATATATATATATATATATATGTATTTATATATATATATATATTTTTATATAGATATAAATGTTCATTGTGAGTTGACAATTTTACATTCATTTCTGGTCGAAAGACGCTTGAATTGAACAATTAGGGTATATCAGCCGATTAACCCCCCAGCAGGTATAGTTATTTTTAATGCATATTCAGCAGTTTTGTGGCGTAGCAATCTTCATTCTACTGAATACTCCAATAATAATTAATATATGATAAGACATAATTTCGTGATATATGCGGTTACTATTTCTCTACCGCGGCATGCTTCATTCCTTCTCGTCCCTATCCGCTTTTTGTGGAAATGTTTTCGTTCGACAGACTGTTTAGTATACCTATGATTATATGTTGGGTCATTGGATATATCCTTTTTTTAGCCCCTGCAATAATATTGCAGTCTTGCCGGTTTGCTAAAATTATGTAATGCGGATTTACTCAGAAGAGTACATATGGAATTTAATCGGAAACATTGTTCTTACTGAAAAAAACAGCAACCGTCGCGATGATTTAAACGCCAATAGTTATTAGCATTAATCATCTGCCTCTTTATTGCTGTTGCATGCGGCAATTGACTTAGCTCGACTTACTTTGACTGCTGCTTTATGTAGATAACGCGCATTTCCATATTCGCGTTGTGTGTATGGCGTTTTGTTATGTAAATCCATGATTGCTACTACAGGCGTTCACGACACCAACAAGTGACCGCAAGCTGTATAACGACAAGAGTTTGGCAGCATGGAGCATACTCCAAACGAGCTTTTGGTTCTTGTCGACAAGAAACGTTTGTTTCAGAATATCCAGCCACATTAAAAATAAAGGCGTTTTGATGAACGTTATATAGCTAGCTAGCTGCAGATGCTTAAAAACGCTGAAAACGTCTATCCAAATTGCGAACAGGAACTTTGAAACGTAGGTCAGTTCTGAATCGGTAAATAGTCATAATTTTGTGGATTGACAGCAATGTGGCACGGTTCACTTAGTGAATGTGGCATGGTTGTGAGAGGATTCATGACGTTTCTTGTCATTACATAATACTGCATCATATAAATACGTGATGCATTCCAGGTCAGCCGAGAAAAATATACAATGGTCCGGTTCTCTCAAAATATCCCGTAAATGCTCTAGCATACTGGTCTGCATGCCAGACGCTAAATACGGCCCTCAGATTCTAACGAACATTGCATTCTAAGTAATGTTTTCCATTTGCAGCGTGCTGAAGCGGAATACAAACAAATCCATTATGGCTTTTACTGGTAGATTTTGTTGCCATTTCATCTACTGAACGATACCAATGTTAATCATTCTGTCGCTAGATGTGATACTTGCGTTCGGTGACTGTGTACTATTTTGTATTACATCAACTTATTCTTCCTAAAACAATTGACGACTATATCCATCACAAAATGGAAACATCAACATTTTGATCGACTTATACTCATCGTACTTTCAGATTAAGTCACCTTTAATGTGAAGCATCCGCTGATTGCAAACATATGTTTATATCTGGTACGAACCTCATTGGCCATGGCGTCAGTTGAAAATACAATCATCCTGCAAGTCTGGTCGTGTGAATTATGACCATGGTCCATCAAATTATAAGCTGGCAATCAAGCCGAATCTTCTCATGGGCACATTTCCTTTCGGCGCTATCGAACAATGTACGTTTGTTGATAAAGAGTAAAGCCCTGAAATGTTACGCTGTTGTAAACAGTCACCGACATGATTGTAGACACTACTCCGGAAATAAACGCAAATTAAAACGACTCAAAACGTAATTGCATATCATTGTATACAGTACACAAGACTGATAAATATTGCCGTTATTACTTTTCCATACAACAGTACCGATGAAATTTTATTTGAACGGCAGTTACTTGTAAACCAGAACTGGGATGTTCAATGAATAACTGTATTATAATGTAGTATCCTTATCGATAAGCAAATGATAAATACCTTTTAATTGCCTAAGTTGAGTAGAGACATTAATACATGGCAATACAAGAAAACATTGCGCATCGACACAGTAAGAAAGCATATCACAAGATCATTCTTTGTTATGCCTCGGGCCATTTCAAAAATGCTTGCCAGTAAATAAACAGCCCAGTTTAAAGTCTCAGCTTAACCAACAGCTTAAGAACTGCGGACATGACTCAATTACTAGTAATATATTTTAGTACATGTCATAGCAAAATAGCGCTTACTTGCAAATTTTCGCTTAAGGATTCGAGCGACATCCGTATTTGCGCTAAACATGGGGCTATATTTCTTTGGTAATGTAACTATTGCTTCATACCATGATGAACAGTAGGGAATTAGCTTTGTTGAACTACTGCTGGCGACGAAATAAATCTTTTTGGGCAGTTTCAATGAAAAATCCGGGTGCGTTGGGTCTGTTGTATCAACTCTTTTTAATATACTGGCAACATATTCAAAATGTACATATAATATTTATAATGTTTATGCAATTGACCAACCAACGCAGGCCGCACTTTTCTCTAACTAAGCATTGTTGTCTGCATACTATGATCAAATGAGTGATTTAGGATATATTTGGAGTAATTCAGTCAATGACAATAAAATCATATCGAAGAAAAAATTACAGAAAATTATTCAAGATAAAATTCAAGATTACGGATTCAGCGACGGTGTATTGAAAGTGTCCGTCCTGGCTTTTGCAGATTCTTGCTGAAGCGGCCATGCTTTTTAATATATTTTTATCATGATGTTGTTGCAAGATTATTTATTAAAAGTTATCTTTGACTGTAATACTGAAAGCTACAATTTGGCGAGGATATTTATTATGAATAACCGGTCATTCTTTCTAATGTATCTATTAGAAGTTGAATAGTTTATGAACAGTCTGAATGATTTCAATTGATTAATTCTAAATTTAAAAACAATAACTCATGTCTTTGAGAAAAAAACACGCTGAACGCTCCTTGTCTTGTGATGATATTTCGTTTGAAATAGAATACGACGACAAACGTTCAATTTGCCTTTATGCAACGATTTGATCTGCATCTTATACCCGTTTGGCCTGATCGTGTCATAACTGCAGACGCTAAGATACCATATTGATCATTACAAATGGTCGGTTTTGTCGCCGGGATTTGTACAGTTACAATAGGTTTAACTTGATGGAATTTTCGCTAGTTTTGGCTGTAGTTTAAGAAGACGATATATTGGCTGGCTGCTTAAATGAAATGAAATTGAAAAGAAAGCCTCAAGATTGGGGTTTCGGCCTTAGACGTTCCGAGGTATCGGGCCTATGTTGTCATGCTTTTGGCCTTTAAACATTGGACGACCTTATTCACCAATTTGCTTTGACCGTCAGTTCAAAATAGTTGCACAAGCATCCGGCTTCGTACAAGAGAAGCATGTTTCGGGCATCATTTGCTACAAATTTATTACGAATGAAGGAATTTCTTTATATATAGTAACTCCGGATGCGTTTCTGGTGATTAGGCGCGTTTGCCCAATTGAAGAAAAGAGGCAGTTACTTAGATGGTTGCTGTCCATTTTGGGGGCTAGCATAATAATTTTAAAAAGAAGCAAGTATTAATTGTTTATCCTTCTTACATTCTTAAAAGGTGATCCTACTTTTAAGGAAAATATCATGCATATTGCATTATTTTGTCAACTGTTCAACAAATGTCCCAGTCACATTGCGTCGATAAATTATGTGGTTACCTAATTCCCAATGAGCAGAGTAGGCGAACTCACATAATTACGTCAGTTAATTACAGCAATCTTTCTATCAACTAATAAATAAATATAATGCATGTTATCAAGAGTTAAAAAACTAAAACCTTCGAATGTTCTTTAAAACATAAGCACCTCGCATATGGATGAGTGATATAAGAAGAGGACGCATATTAGATCACAAATCATTAACAATAGTCTTGCGCTTGTGTGTAAAAGTAGCGTAGAGCAATGTGAAGATACGCAGTATACCTCATCGAGCAATTGAATATTCCCACGAACTTTAAACGAATTTGACTTGTATGCATATAGCTATCTTTGCCTGAATGATACTTGCGACTTAATTATCGTATCCCATTTGCACAGTTCATTGTAGATAAAATTTGCTTCTTTTGGCCATCAGCCAGTTGACAAGGACAATGTGTTATGTTGTAGGCGGGGAATGGTGCGTTATGCAAAATCATTCAAAATATGTTAGCATAAGCTGTGCTAATCTATATTCTCCCGTAGCTTGGCGTGCACATTATGAGGAACTCTTTGGCCACTTTATCTGCAAATATGTATAGATTCACTGCTATGCATATTTCCAATGATTTGGATTCATGTTTAACTATTTGTGTAACGCTGCCCTTGGAGCATTTCATGATTAATCTATCTTAATATATCATGTCTGCGAGGTAACTAAGCCCATGCATTTAAACATATGCGCCAAGCAGCCTGTAACGGAACAATTTGTCTGGGGAAGAGCAAATTCCTTAGGGCCCATGTGCTTCAATAAACCACATTAGCAACTTGAACGATGTGTCGGTGTGTGATCTATGCACATGTGTTATCGGATTTGGCCTTATCTATAATTACCAATGACATTCCGGATCAAAGCTAATGTAAAAAAGGACAAGCAAGGCTCAAAATGCATCCACGTCTCACTCTCTCTCTCTCATTCTCTCTCTCTCTCTCTCTCTCTCTCTCTCTCTCTCTCTCTCTCTCTCTCTCTCTCTCTCTCTCTCTCTCTCTCTCTCTCTCTCTCTCTCTCTCTATATATATATATATATATATATATATATATATATATATAGAGAGAGAGATATATATATATATATAATTATATTTATATATAATTATATATATATATATGAATACATAAATATATATATACTATGTATACAAATAAATGTATATATTAGATATATATATATAGTTTATATATTGATATATACATATATATGTTCATTACAGCCAGATATATATTATATATATATATTATTATAGTTATATATATATAATATATATATATATATTTATATATATATATATATTTATATACGTATGTATATGTATAAATATTCTGAAAAATTATTACCAAGTAGGCTATTAGGTTGTTTCAGATAAACGCAATGTTTGATTTTGACAATAACCAAATCTTACAAGCCAGACAGAATTTTGCTAAATCGATATTCCTTGTAGTTACAGGGACCGGCATACTCTGGTTGCTTACCCGTATATACAATATAAATATATAAGACAATGCTTGTAGACAGTTAATATCTAATCTTGAACGCAATTCAAATCTGCTTGGAATAGCCATCTATATAATTGTCGTCATTGTACTAAACAAAGGTGCACATGCACTATGAGTGATGCTGTTGTTATAATCATGTATGTATAACAAAACCGAATTTGTGTTTAGCACATTGTAAGGTGCATAAGCTATAGACTTACACGTTTGGTCGCACACAATATGAAAATGTCGATGATCATTGTCGCTTATTATTACCAAAATTTCAACACATAACAATACAGTTAATATTATTCTGCTAAAATGTATTCATTTTGCATTAGCTTTGCCCTTTTTATAAAGTGTAAGTCATTTGTATGTTCGCATGCTAGACATCAAAACCGTCGGGATGTTGTTAGCAATATACCCTGGAATACATTACCTCTGCGCAATCTCCACAATTCGTCCGCTGTTTAGTCTGCCATAAAAAACACCGTGTATACGACAGGAATTTCCATAAAACCATGTACTCCCAGGAAGCAGAGGTAAAGAACGACTCGGATCAGAGACCTTGCATTCATCATGTTGATTTTGTGAAACGATTACTTGTATTCTTAGTGTATATCCTTTATTGATACTTGTTTTAATGCGCCCTTTATTCCGTACCTGCTGCAAATCAAAACTTTGGTTTTGCGCACGAATAAATATTCCATCGATACATATATCTTTTTCTTAACCCCTTAACTGTTTCCGACAAGCCACCTCGTTCATGACAGGTTGCTATGCATAGTTTCGACGGGTTAACTCGTCAATGCACCCTCACCCATTTCACAGCTGTTTCCGTCGAGTTTATTGAACTATGTTGACACATGTACTCTTCTGTGGTAAAATATATTCTGCAAAGGCTTATGACAGCCGACGATATCGTTACATTAAAGACTCATTGAATGATATCGACTTCCGATTTGAATAACAACATTGTAGAGGTAACAACTAATAACATTATAATTCCACGATGAAGTAGTACCATTTTCGTCCGCTCCTTGTACAACTGGGTGCCTTGACAATCCATGCGCCAAACTAGGTCACTGCATTGCATTATGACGTGTGATTGACGTAATAATTTGAAACCTTATAGCAAAGAATAACTGTCCATATGCGCACGATTTCGATCTCTCTTACTCGATAAGAACAGCCTGATGAATTGACCCGATTGTTGGTACAGAATGTAGATCGATGCATATTCTGATATTAAAAGCATACAGATTTTTGTTCATATCCGGGTACGCATTTCCGGGAAATATTGCGGTCGTAAGCCTCCGAACTTCATTTATCCAACAAGAAGACTCAAGTTTTGGTTTCATGCTGTTGAGACAGCAAATAAGCTTCCCGTCTGCGTTTATTACCAACACGACCCCTAGTACAATACATCGAGGAAGTTCATCCGCTGTGTATGGTTTCAGCGTGGCTGCTCTGTTTCTCTCAAATGACCAATTTATTCGCTATGCGTTTCTATCAGATTGATTACATTTGTTTTTATTTAATAATGTAGGTGAGACCCTGGTAATGAAAGACGAAACCGTATAAAGTAGCGATAAATCGGAGATATCTAATAAAGGGGAAAAAAGCTCTCACGCCTAAAGGCGATGGTTTTCTCCGATAATGTTACCAATCGGAAATCCAATTCCCTCCGCTAAGTGTACTTTTTGTTAATGGCGTCGATGTGCTTCCTGTTGCACTGCTGTGGCGAATCACGCTTTCCGATGATGTCTGTAATGGTTAACGTCAGACTAATGTTTTGTAGTATTGTTGATATGAACTGAACATTGTCACCCTGGTATGTTCATCGTCATGCACTATAATCATGGTAAAGGCAAGTTTTGGTGTTTGATGGAAAACAACTTATCGATTTACACCAACGACCAAACTGCAATTACCTTCGACATTTACTAAAAAATCTCGGCCATATGCAGAATGTAGCAAGATATTCGTTACACTAAATCTCAATTACCGCAGCTTATATGCTGTGAGTACTTTCCCCCTATAATTTACTAATGCAATCATTATAAACAACAATATGATGACAAGGAACACATGCCAATTCAAGACTCAATGTATGCCTGTTTACGGTTTACTGAACAGTTGTATTTTATCAGGTAAGGTAACCTAGTGGTGGCAGCCAAATTTCCAAAATAACTAGAATGCATAATGAACTAATACATCTGACAAAATCGAGGGCCTTGACCTAACGATGTGTTCTCATAATGTGACAGCCTGTTACTCTTACCAACCCCGTGGTTGTGATTTTATACCAGCAACTGCTGCATCATAACATCCATAAAGCCGCAAATTCTCGAAAGCCATCGGGCCATTATGGTTAATTGTAACACATTTGCATTTGAGTAGCTCCCAGTGCACAACTGTTCTCTATTTGGTCGTTTATGGTATTCCCGTATGCTTCTCAAATATCTCGTCCGCACCAATGGCATCATGCATATTGCGGCGAAGGTTAATAATTTCACCAATGCATCATTCCGATGCTAATGAAGATAACTCGAAGAGGACTTATCATATAACTCTTATATCATAGAAGCATCCATGATGTTATTGCTTGTCACATCCTGCATTATCGATGGGCGTCTACGGTACTGCAAGCGAAGATGGCGATGGAAGTACAAATAGGTAGAAGTGATGGTGTTTTGCTGCATACATGTCCTCTTAGAAATATTGGCAATTTGCAAACTGGCAAAGACAAGCACCGATCACATAAACAATATTGAGCATTGTTTTGTGCTTAGTGCAAACTATCAAACAAACTTGATTTCCCAATATTATGTCCGTCCATCGTATTACTGATGTTATTGTAGTCGATTAAGTAGTTAAATGCAGTAATATTGGCACGAAAAAGCATGTTGATATTACTCTTTACGTTGCACCCATACACGCGACCAGAGAGTAGTATGTGAGCGAAAGTATGTGTAGGGACGCCATCTAAATATCCCAATATTCTGAACCGAGCTATGTCGATGGTGAAAGCGTCGAATTCTAGTATTTTATTATAGTTTCAATTCTGTCTTATACCTTGAACCTTTATTGAATGAGTGACTTTGTTCATTTATCCAGACCAACAATAACACTTACAAATATGTTTTTAAGGGCAGCATGACAATGGTCTGAACCTATAAACATCGATTTTATTTTGGTCAGATTCCAGTTCAGATAATATTCATCGTAAAAGATTCTTACAAGTTTAAGCACATTGAGGCTGTCACATTCCTTGAGTTTTCTTGATGTTGACGCGTTTGTTAAGTGCTCGAAAGTGATCCATATTTAAAATGTTGTGATCATAAATGTGTCCCACATTTTCTCGCGCAGTAATTCGCATTTATTACAATAACACCTCGCCATGTTCCGTATTTTATGAGCAGGCTGATTATTATCGGCAAATGGCACGTTTGGAACAAACTGACGCAAAGCGTGTCGAGATGTTCAATATATGAACATGCATTATATACAGCGTAACTATAACAACCAGGGAATATTTTATGCATTTATCTCATGTGAAAACATCACCACTCAATGAACATGAATAAGTTATTAATATCAGCAGCAGATCATCGAACTAGAGTAATCGTATGATCCCATATTGCACTATACATATTGATTCCAGGTGATAATTAAATAGCTTAGTAAACAGAATATCACTTTACAGCCTCATTCCATTGTTTTTTCAACTTGAAATGTTTCGCAAAACACCAGAAACAATAAAAGTTTGAGCAAACAAGAAGTACATCCACCTAATTTATCCGCGCATCATTTATCTAAGGTTCCACAAAGCCAAAGGTAAGGGCGAAAGGACCACTGATATTTACGAGGTACAGTCTAATTGTATGGTTCAGGAATCGATCTAATCACTGTGTGTCTCGTAAGCTTGAAGCCCCAACACAATATTCGGATCTCTAATAGCTTCAAGGCATACAATCCTATGTCGCGTTTATATATATCCAAGACGATAATCGCGCCAGTGTGGGTATCAATTTCCAGTCTCAATGCAGCGCGGTGACGTATGCTTTTAACATACTTGTATATTTATTGTAATTATATAAGGCCGAGATCCGCAGACAGCGAGGAAGAACCCATCCATATTATGGATCCTACCAACTGATGGGTATATGTCGAATGTTATATATATATATATATATATATATATATATATATATATATATATATATATATATATATATATATATATATATATATATATATATATATATATATATATATATATATATATATATATATATATATATATATATATATATATATATATATATATATATATATATATATATATATATATATATATATATATATATATATATCTATATGTGTCTCTATATATATCTATATATGTCTATATATCTCTGTACATATATATATATATCTATCTCATATATATATCTCTCTCTCTCTATATCTATATATATATACTATATCTATATATATATATATATGTATATTATGATATAATATATTTATATATATATATCTATATTTTTCATGTATGTACTATTGTCTCTATGTTTAGTCATTTTAAGTCACGATGGAATAGAAAAAGAATATTTGGTTGTGGTAGATATCATTATGAACAATTTGTAGCGTTTCGCGGTCTTATGCAATGTTGTTGATAGTTGAATTGTGAGAAAAAATAGTGCTTTCGGTATTAAGTGATCCAATCGTTTAATGCTTCAAATATACATATTCAACACTCATGGTTAAAGATTATGCCGACCATTTGGTTCAAAGTGTATGTGGTTGTAGGACTGATATTGAGATTTTCGAGATTTGTCAACGAATGGTAAAAATTTGATATCGCAACAATATTCATAATCCAAGAGAATCATTCGTGAAAGGTTATCTTTTGACATCACTTATACTATCATATTAAAATAGTCAAACACAATTTTCAGAAATTTTTTAAGCAAATGTGCATTGACTTTTATTTGACACAGTGGCATGTCCCTTCATCTACAAAAGGCTGAGGGTGTGTCTACTAAAGATCGCGCTCGTGCTGGTACATATATATATATATATATATATATATATATATATATATATATATATATAGAGATATATATATATATATATATATATATATATATATATATATATATATATATATATATATACATATATATAATAATATATATATATATATATATATATATATATATATATATATATATATAATATATACATATATATATATATATATATATATATATATATATATATATATATATATATATATATATATATATATATATATATATATATATATATATATCTATATATATATATATATATATATATATATATATATATATATATATATATATATATAATATATATATATATATATATATATATATATATATATATATGCATAAATCAGAAGTTTTGGGACAATGACTGACTTACATAAACTATCATACATTCACACATGATGTTTGCACATATCAACAAAGTGTGTAGTCTTCGATTGCCCGGTATTCACGGCAGTAAGTACTGTTGTTCCGTTTTGTAAGATGACAAAAACAGCAGCAGCTATAGTCCTATATGTATTTGTACAGCTGAAATTTGGTATAATGCCTCTGGTCAAAAATCATACTAGCTTGATCTCAAAAGCGATTTATATAAATATATCCACGCCATGCTGAAAAGCGTTTATAATTTGTGCAAGTGGTCCATTACCAGTCCTTCAGCTTGATTTTCGGCATTCATATATACCGCCCTTGATATGTTCAAAACCCTTCCACTGCGTTGACAGAGTACGATTGTGCAACATGAAAGGTGTATTCGCTAAACAGCTTAGTTGAAGCGCATTGTGTATTACAGCGTGAATCATTTGCTAAAAAAAAAATCTATGTCAGAGAGGTGACGCTTCGCCCAAGCATGAAACCCACGCTAGTGGGTGCTCATTCAATACAGCTAAAGTGGGTACTAGAACCATCCCCGCTTTATTTGCATCTTAAAGGAATGGTGAGCATCTGAATTGTATTGAGGGCGATTTGAGTAGCCACGAGGATCATTTTGCTTTTTAAACAGAACCATGCAAAACCAATACATGAAACACTAGGCTCTGCAACATGTTCAACCAGTGTGTCGGTCTCTCTTCCTCTGCGGTATATATTTTTCATTGTAGCAATATTAATAGAAAAAATAAGCTGACGTCCCCATTATTAATTGCTTTATGTGTGCTTGTGATTCTATTATGGAGGTTCATCTGCCCTAATGGGCGAATATTATACATCGGTCGACGGTTATGCTGATCTACGGAAACACATCATATATTACTATTTTTCATTCATTGAATAATCAAACGCGGGCGCTATATGCAAGTATGTGGTGAACAATAAATTACAAATAAAATAAACCCCATTATAGTTTTTGAAAATCGCTGCCCTGCACTATGAACGATAAGTTACTTATTTCAGTAGAATATGTTGTTAATGACGCAACATTTATTAACAGTTGGCAAATTACCCATTGTGGTTTTTAGGAAAACTCTTAGTATGTTCAAATATTGGGCTAAAGGGTATTCACCTAGATGGGAAAACTCATAGTGTGGTTTGAAGCAGAACAGTAATAGATATCATATGCGAGCTGCGTCATCAGGATGCAAGATATGTGGGGAGGAGGATATGGAAAACTAATTAAGAAGGGTGTTGAAAACAAAATGACAAAAGGACCAAGCTTGGTCATTAATGATAGCTTTCGACGAGTCAAAGTTTATTTTCAGCAAACTCTTTTAAAATATGGTTGACTATCAGGAGATTGAAAATACACTTTAAACAATTCTAGTTGGTTTGGACTGCATCGATCTACATAAGCAAATTTATTTGGTTGGGCTGGCAGACACTGACACGAAAATTCGTTCAATATGTTTGCACCGCTTCTATGAGGAATTTAGTAACGCTGATAATGTCGGTCCAGTTCGAAAAACATATAAAAAGACGATCAGAGAAAGTTTATGATGGCCATGATTCACACATTGAATAGTCGATACCTATACTGCAAATATGATACCGCAGTAGACGGCTCCGTGATGTATGAGTCATAAATTACATATACAGCGCGGCAGCTTGGCTCGGCTTGTGGCCGTCGTTACATATCGATCTGTGGGTGAACGTCGTAACGTCAGTGGAAACATATTCTGTAGCGAAGACATATAGCCACCACACCACAATGTGTGGGCATAACATGTTTGTGTAGTTGAGACACTTATGTGCAACCGCGATGTAGGGGTTTAATCCAAAAAAATATTTGCATTGATGTATAGCAGCCTGTTGTACGGCGGGGCTTGTCCATATATCATTGCATTCGACACAGGCAGGGCATAGATATAATTAAATTTTGAGTTGATATATGTCTGTGATAAACGCACGCTATATAGAAATATAAGGATAGGCGGCATGTGGCTGGGTAACACATAATCTGCACACATTCATGCAAGTGAGAAATGGGTATATATATATATAGAGGATATATATATATAGAGAGAGAGATATATATATATATAGATATATATATATATATATATATATATATATATAGATATATATATATATATATATATATATATATATATATATATATATATATATATATATATATATATATATATATATATATATATATATATATATATATATATATATATATATATATATATATATATATATATATATATATCTCTATATATATAAAAAATATTTATATAACTAAATGACAACTGCGTAAGGATTCAGTATGAAGTCGAATGCTGTTGGCTGTTCTATCCAAAGCATGCTGGTTCGCTCTGGTTGCGTATATATATATATATATATATATATATATATATATAGATGCTGATATAGGAGTTATATATATATATATATATAGATATATATATATATATATATATATATATATATATATATATATATATATATATATCTCTCTCTCTCTATATATATATATATATATATATATATATATATATCTATATATATATATATATATATTTAAATACATATATATATATATATATATATGTATATATATCCTATATATAGTTATATATATATATATCTATATATATATATCGCGCTATATATATGTATATATATATGTTGCGCTCCTGATTTATTGTTCTATCGCGCTTTTATAAAGTAAATTGCCAATTGTATCTATGAAAGTGACTGAACCAGTAAACAACGCATCTCAAAGATAGCTGTAGTCTTATATTTAGTCGAAGTTTTTAGAAAGTCAGTACTGTACATCGTTATAGGTATGAGATACTGCGTTAGCCCGGTTTGTTGTTCATTATTAAACTGCTGCGCTTTACAATGGTGATTTACTTCCTGGCACCCGCACTTCACTAATGCGCCTAAACATATCTTATAATTTAATGACCAGAAATAATTCCATGCGTACAGCATAAAAAATCCCTGTTGAGTTATTCAGATAAGTGGAATGAATATTCATGCAATCTTTGTAACTTTTTAGTTCATGCATATTTCATTTAGTTCACACTTCGGTGGATATACTTACGATGTTTTTAGATATTTCTCTGAGTTTTGCGGGCACAATCAAGTAAACTTTATTATTCAAATATCCTACCCGACAACGTAGGCCGATTTATCACACTGCGACTGCAATGTTTATCTGGTCATCCGGAGAACAGCTATACACAGAGCCTTACTGCTCAAATCGCTGGTACATGTGTATACGCCAAGAATGATCGTAACAACAAGGTTGAAAAACGACAAAAGACCACGTCAATAGTCATAGTTCCTTGGCGGATGTGTGTGGCAATATCTTGGTTTACAGCACGCACTGTAAACAAATAATTAATGAGGCTTGTATTTAGGAGATCTGAATCAGCGTATGCACACTGCACCAGGCCTACAAATATTCAGATGATAATGCCATCTTCTGAGTACTTTAAAAGCTTAAGATGCTCGTCGCGTTCGTCCAAGGCTAGATGGCGCCCTAAATTCCGAGGATAATCGCAAAAGGAAGGGACTAATTTCCTAGTCTAAATGCAGCTTATGGACTTTATGTATCCAAATTGATTGTAATGTACGACTATGTTTGGAGGACCAAATGGAAGAAATTACTTTTCATGGACCATAGAAGTTGAAGGGTAATAGCGAATCTTGCTGAGCTGCAACCCAACCTAATCAATCCTATACAAGGAGAGCGACACTACCGAGGATAATATCTATCGATTGTAATGCAGCACTAACATACACTATAAGGGCTAATGTCTTTGAGTGATGGCACAGCCTTATGGCACTTTATGGTAACCATAAGAATGCATCGTGTTTTGTATCTTCCCTGCTCTAGACAATGATATGCAAAGCAGTAGCGCTACTTAGGGTTGGATGAAATATTGCCCTGCCAATTATTACCACCACACCGTTTGCATATTGTGGCTTTTAATTGGCTTACAATTTTAAATTATTGGGAAATGCAGTTATTTATGTCATGGTAGTTGCTGTATGTGACAAATCAATACCACAAAAAGCTACATTTTCTAACGTTGTAAAGCAACTATTACGCAAATAGCAAACTCATCTTTTTTGCATTTGCAATGAGTGCTTCCAATATTGTTCCATTCTGATAAATTCGTTGTGGGGGAAGTGCGTTTATCATCCCATTGGTATCTATTAGAATATGTTTGCATTAATAATACAGATTGAAATACATATAAATGACGGTATAGCAAAGGACGTGGTTATAATGGACCCATTAAATAGACGATGCTCACACAACGAATATTGGAAAAGCAACAGACGGCAAAACAAGGTAGTGGTTCAGGTAACAAACATTTTGAAATTAGACTGCAGCATAAATTCGTTAACTTACTAAGTGCAATGGTCCTGTTAAACTATAGGTATTTGCAGGTGGTTAAACATTAATTGTTCATTATTATGCCCGATCATGGCCTCCATATTAATGATACAATACCGATAGTAGATACCGGGCTATCATAATAAACCCTGTGTGCTGCATATTTTACGCTTGATGTTCGAAATGGGTCATTTCCTATTTTAAAAAGCAATCGTATGCCTAGGCACATTAACATCAATAGCGTAACAATGCTTGCTTGTACAGAAACATACACCCCTTTACGTTTGTTTGAGACTATTCTTTATGATTTAAATATGTGCAACCGTTATGATCCTTTGCGTGTTATTCGGCCTGTTTTAGCGACTAATTATGCCGAAATCTTAAAGCAAGCTACCATCATCAGTTTTGCCAGATAACGCCATCCGTAAGTTGCATGTCATTAGCAATGATAATCGGTTTTCACTTTTATTCGATTCTTATTGATGAATTAATCTGAAAATTTAGCAGTCTGTTGCACTTCACAGGATATATATTGATTCGGTTGATTAGACTGAAAGACTATCCGGTTATCAAGCAATGGATTACAAGTGTGGCATTAAATACAATCGGCACTTGTAATACGGAACTTATCCGTGCACAAAGTACATTATGTCAGAAGCCGTTATTGGCAATGTTTTAAAACAACATTGCGAGCAATATTCAGTTCATCCTGAGCATGATGAGATCAGCAACCCTTAATGACATTAATATTGGATGGAATTATCGATGTTTCTCGATGATCTACACCATTATTCATTTAACGTCAGCGGAAGTGGATAATTGAGGTGCGTATACAGTAACAGGTGTGGTCAGCGGCTGTTTTCGTAATTGAATGTTATTTGTACCACCGTGGTTTTAAGTGCGCGGACATTGGGGTTATTCGTCCTGGTGGATAATCTCAATGCCGAATATCTGGTGCTTCATATCACATCTACTTACTTTCTTTGAACTAAGACCTGATTAGGCATGACCAAAACTGAATGGTTTACAAAGGTACGGATAGCTATCAGAAGCTATTGAGACCGATATTAAAGGTTATACTCGGCTGTTTACTCTGCCGACATATCCGATGGATCAAGTGCGACCATACACTCAAATGGAGTCAGAATGAGGATGCAACACATTTAACGGGTTTGCACAGGTTTTGCATTCGAATGCGCTATGGAATTGTTAATGATACTAAGTTGGGTTGCTGGTGAGTATTTAGCGAAGGACAACAAAGAATAGTGTACTGCATTGAGAATATGACTTGCTTATATCAAACTGACTTATACAAATATGCAGTTGATGAGAACAAATAACTGGCCAATTTTTTGTTAATTGTTCTATTGGCTAATGTTTTTCTTCTTGAGCTTCTATTGCAATTTACGTAAACTAATCCGCCAATCAGATCTTGAAAATGAAGGAGTAGTTTAATTAAAGACGTTTGGGGAGGGGATGTGGTGCATGATGTATACTTTTGCAATATCATATTTGCTTTAACTGTATAATGTACATATGTAATAAACCTCAATACAATCAATAACCAGACCTGTTCGTTTGAACTAATATAAGCCTTTGGCGCTGTTGAGGAGAGAATCTGACTAGTAGAGAGTGGACGCTCTGATTAGAGTCACATGTGAATTAAATCATATACGACTGGTTATTTATTAATCTACGCAGAGGGTTGTCTAGATAATCTACATTAGCATCGATATTTTGCAGATGCGCTGACATGGCGAACATTATTGTAATGTTTTTAGACTGTTTTTGAGTTGATTGACGAACAAATGCAACAATTTTTTTTTGTCGGCGTGTGCGGTCATTTACAATAACCGCGTTGCGGTTTGTATTTGAAAGATAGAAAGGAATTGTTCGGCTGAACTGAACAACCCAGCCACCATCGTCGCTAACACTGATTTGTTATGTAACGAGTTGACTGATAGAAAATAATGCCAAATGGCAACAACCCTTGCGTGCTTCTCTTCTAATAACAACGTCTTGTTGCTTCCTGGACACTTCTGTCAACGCGTTAGGTACCCTGGTGTCCGAAGCTTCATTATGTTTAGGATTACACTGCATAATTTACCAATTCAATAGATATGCACTTGACCTTTCAATGTAATTCAATAATATGGCTTCTAAGTACTCTTTATCCCCGAGTGGTGGATAATAAACGGCAGTCACCGCTACAAAATAGAATATATACTCTTTTACCATATGTCAGTGGCAAATTTTGCGATTGCTTTAAAACAAACATAAGGAAAACCAGGCAGCTCTGTGGGGTTAATCTAACTTATCTGAAAAGCCAACAGCGAAAGACATTTTACTGCATCGTTCGTAAATTAGGAAATCAGAATGTAACATCATAATAAGCATTGGTTTGGTCATTCAAACGCATTTCACTGAAAGGTATATACTGGCATAATTGCAGAAGATTACTAACGTTTCAAAAACGCCGAAAATATTAAGCCTGGCAAACCATTACTTCGCGCGTCAATTCAAGTAATCTTCCCTCTTTGATATTGTCTTTATGTGCAGTTTGACAAAGTATGTGCTAATTGACCGTCAGTTGATTATACATCGAGTCACCGTCATGTACACTTTAGCTGGTTCTGGGTGATCACAAAGATGGTCGGAAACTTTTGGTTTCAGCGCTAAATCTTCCAACCGTGGTAAGTTATTACAAGGGAGGTTATTACACTGATTTATGGGCAGTCAGATCCATCACAGCTCGAGAGAGGGTCAATGCAGTGTACACGTAGAACAACGATATAGGAGTAGAATATACACCTAGAGAGAGATATATATATAGATAGATATAGATATATATATATATATATATATATATATATATATAGATATATATATATATATATATATATATATATATATATATATATCTATCTATATATATATATATATATATATATATATATATATATATATATATATATAGATCTCTATATATATATATATATATATATATATATATATATATATATATTTCTATATATATACTATATAAATATATATATCATGTTCAAACTAAGTATGGCAGTCGTTGTAGACGTGTTTGTAATAAGGAAAATGATTTGGGGATCTCTTGTTGGATGACGATATAAAGCAGGCCTGTTTCGCCCGGTTCCTTAAGATTGGAGCAGCATCGAATAGCAGTTATTTTAATGTCTTTCTATATATATCTTTCTTATTAGCTGGTGTATAAGCAACCGTACTTAGTTCAGTGGTGCCTTCTGTCGAATTGCCGAAAGCTTAATCACATACTGTCATCGCCGGAAAAAATGCTGTGACTCTAACCAAAAAGCCAAGATAAACCCCCCCCTGCACGATCTACTCCATTCGATTAATTCAAGTGGGTTTCAACTGCGAAGTCCCGTGTATATTGGTATTTGTAACAGAAGGGCTAGAGGTTTGTCCTAATATTATTTCTAGAATAAATATATTTAATATAAAGAGAGATAACATAAATGTACATCAATTATCACAAGGAGACACCATACCCTTCAAAGTAGTTCTAAGCGATATCGTTCGAGCAACGTTGACTTTGCACAGGTCGGGTTTATCAGGGC
Source organism: Urechis unicinctus (assembly GCA_034190875.2). Taxonomy (NCBI): domain Eukaryota; kingdom Metazoa; phylum Annelida; class Polychaeta; order Xenopneusta; family Urechidae; genus Urechis; species Urechis unicinctus. The sequence goes on from CM067353.1 coordinate 41,408,829, forward strand.
TATTTCGCAAATACACATAAATATTCCTGTGTATGGATCATTCGATGGCAACTGTACGGTCCTGTTGATTCGGTTGATTAGACTTGACAACTATCACACGAAAATCAAATCCATCAATTATTCTATGTGTGCGCCCTCCAATTAGGAATTGAATGGTTCATAATGTCGGTCCATTAAGAGGAAGTCGTTTGTGTGGAGGTGCGTTAAGCATTAAGGTTTAATTTATTGGGAAGTTATTATGATAAGGATGCAGATTGCTATTCATTCAAATGGCGGACACACGCATCAAATGCTCGAATATTAAACAAGCAACAATTTAAGTAACAGTTTGTGGCTCATTTGAAAAATGCATTCAAATAATTGTTCAATATATCTACAATTGTTTACTTATGGAGTGCAAAGACCATGACACATAATTAGATGGTTATTCATCAGGTATTGTAAATGTATTAATCAGCAATCCAATCCATTGCACACACGCCACAAGAGTCAATTAGCTATTGTATGCTTTTGCAACATTATAACCTATGTTACACTTACAAACCTATTGGTATTTATAAACTTTTCGTGCTATATATAAACCGTTCCATGTTTGCCATGCCATGCACATTTGCATACTTAATGGCAGAGATGTCCACACCATCTTGTCGCGGAAATTGCTTGGTGTGTTCACCGCGTAACCAGGGATTCAATTAACTGCTGGGAAATTGTCCACATGATGTATTGGTCATAAATATTACAGCGCAGTCACCGGGCTTTGTTTGATACCGTTTTAGCATCACAGAAGATATCGACCAGTTGAATTACAACTTTGGGAAATGTGAGATTATGTTTGAAGCGAAGTCATAGAACAGAGAAACAACTTTAATCGGGCGTTGTATATTTGTGTAGATGAGAAAGTTGTATGCAAATGGGAATTTATCATTGAACGTTTTGCTTGGTATATGCTAGGGAAATAATTGGCATCGTGAGGCTGGCTGGCATACTACTTCTGTATGCCTTACCATGGTAAAGGTATATTAGCCGTTGTGGATTCTACATCCGAGTGACTGTTATGCATAAGTGGTAGATGGTTGGGATATGAAAAAGCTGCATGGTTTGATATTAAACAACGGTAATCTATACACACAGGCCTTGGATGCAAAAATATACATAACTACGTAGAAAAGCCGCGCAAATGCAGGATCGGATATAATTTGTGCGTCTTTTTGGTCTATCTCTGTATGATGTAAAATACGGGCCGTAGAACAATTAGGTGTGACAACAGTAAAAAACGCTTCTCCATTACAAACGGAAGGTCAAGCGACTGCATTGTAATTTGAGAAATGCGGGGCAAAGTTCTATGAGTGAAACAGTGTCAATGATTTGCAATGATATCTTAAATCGTTGCGTGGTCCTGGAAAGAGATATCTAGATTGGTTTTCCATTGCCAAGAGTACTCTTTTGCTAGATATACTGTTCGATAGACATTATTTATAACAACAAATGGTATGTTTTTTGATCAGGTGGTTGGCTACATTGCCGATTTGGACACACGGCATATGACTGGAGCTATGTTTGAGTAGAATGACCAAAGGAAAGTAACAGAAGACGTGTATGCAATTAATAAAATACTTTGGCTGAATTTCGCAGCATCAAGAGTAAATTAAGTCTACTTATTTTATGTATAGCGTAAGCAATCGAATTTTATTTTGTGTGGCCGGTTATCGAGAAAGGGATTATAAGAGATGAATTAAATACGATCGGCACATATTACGTAACGTATCCGTGCACAATGTAATTGAAAATAATTTAAGCAGCTGCTATTGGCCATGAATAACAACCATAATGCATCATTATTCAATTCAACCTGAGCGTGATGAGATCAGCAACCCTGTCTGTTTTATTGCCATGAGTAATTGTTGGAAGTATTGAATTAAATTATCAATGCAAAGCTAATTCGCCATATAGATATGCAATGTGTTTTATCGAAATCGTGCAGAAAAAACGTTGATATGTATCTATTTGGAGAATCGGTTATGCCAAGAAAGTTTGTGATGGGCCAACAGATGAATACAAAGGAAGATAATATTCTTAATATTGTGTTGGTTGTTTGCTGAACATGCAACATAAAATTGCTTGTTTTGGTCTATGTGTTAGGTTTATTTTTATTGAGCAATGGTATTGTTAAACAGGCCGCGATCACCGTATATATCATAAAATGCAACAAACTGCTCAATAACATGCAAGTTAAGACCAACAGAAGTTAAAGGATTTTCTATGAATGTCTAATGATGTCTTGTGAATTAATGGCATGGGACGAACAAGCGTCATCAATCACGAAGAGCCTCATATATTACATTTGCACTCCACCTAAAAGTTGGTAATTCATCATTTTCGTCTATTCTCTCCTTCAGTTGTTTATTCGATCCATTGGGCAGGCTCCCGCACACCGTTTCGGAATAGCCAATTAATATTCGCACAATTCTTGGCCTTATCGTGCAGATACTAAAATAGCCTACGAGTGAGAAGTTATTTTTGACAAAATAAAGCAGATGTTGCATGTTATTATATGTTGGCTGTAGCAAGACAATTATAATTCAATAAATGCATACTAGCGCGGTCAAAAGAGGCCAAATGCACAACAGTTCCGGAAAATATATTTTACTGGCCTTAAGTCATTTGATTACAGCATACTTATCATATTCGAATTGCCGAGCAAGGTGCTGGGAATATTAATTGGTCACTATGGTATTTAACTTTAACAGTTGTAAGTTTCGATTCTAGCAAATTGCACTTCGGCAGCCATATATGTGGATCATTTTCCTCTGTAAATGATCATTATAGTTTTGCAGACGCAATAATTCGACGTCTGTTTCTGAATAGCTTATAAAATACTGTCCCCCATTTGCCACTGGACAAAAAAAATAAATAGCACAGTTTGTCTGCATCAAATTCATTCCCCACGGCAAGTATATGCACATAAGGCTCCAATCTATAACGAGAGTAGACACGAAATCAGATATAATGACCACGACGCTTGCGAGCACGTATACTGCTTGAAAACATTGTGATCACGACATTCTATTGTTGCGACATTCATGGTTGTTGGGTACTTAATGACATTCTATTGTTGATCGACATTCATGGTTGTAGGGTTGCAACATGTGAAACTCGTTGACTCTATCTACACATCGTAACGAAGATGGACTCTTTGACGCAAGGCTTTACTCTTTTTTAGATATCCAACCTTTATTTAGCGACTTCCTCCCACAGAATGATTTGTTAATTTTTTATACTTCGCCTTAAATATCGCTATGATCTTATAAGGACGAAAATAATTGAAAATGCGTTGATAAGTATAAGACCACAAACCACAAGAATTTCATCTTGCATTGGCTTACAGAACGATGCTACAAATGCTGCTGTTGCAACATGAGATTGATAACTAAAGTGCTAGGTTTTTCTCCGCATTTGTTTCCAGCAGCAGTTGATGCGATAAAATGGTCACGACCTGTATTAATAATATTCTTTCTTGTTATGTACGTTTTCAGAGTTAGCGCGTTGCAATAGTAAAACAATGGTGATGCTGCTTCGCTAGCTATATAAGGTCATGTAGATGCTCAATATTCTGCGAAACCTCTTCCAATTACCAAATGCAGAAACACGGTTATCATTATAGAAATCAAATATCCTTAATAAACAGGTTTCTAAGGTTCATCGTAATTTACAGCAGTTCCATCGCCCTTTCATTCTCCGTGGAGAACAGCGAGCCGAGTTCGGCGCCTGGTATGCTAATTTGCAATCTGCATAATTGGTCTGTTACGCGTTATATAGCAATGCACGTTCGTTTGTTTCTAAGAAGGGAATTTTTTGCGTTAATCATGATCTCCCTGTCAGTCAACATCAGGAAGACGAGAACTAGGAAATGCAATTAGAAATTTAGCAAAGATACTATATTTACATATATACCAACAGTATATTTTGACTTGTGGCCAATAGAAACTTCTTATTTTCCATGTTTTAAAGGTACTATTGTTGCAGCATACATAAGTTCGTATTTTGGCATATGGAATATAGTTAACAGATTATATATTGTCTAGTTAACTTTAACCTTCATAATAATTACACTATCGACACACTGATAGGGCTATGTTCAATCACAAATCCTAAGTCTCAATACAAGTTCGGCGTCACAGATGATCCTTGATGATATGTTGATAACTCTCCAGTCTACCAGTATTTTCTTTTCATTGACCGCGCTTACGTCGAGCTCGAGCAATAACCGATAAACATGTGTGCAAATGACTTCAATCTGTTAATTCTTCAATTTACGATGCCACTTGGATAGTATCGATGTTTACTGAATTATTTTATCTTGCATAGAAATAGGTTCATCCGAAATTTCATATTTGATTTGCAGGTTGTTGATGATCTATCAACATGTAATTCTTGACTTTACTTCCAACACGCCCTGACTAGTGTTGTTCTCTTAGGGACATCATCGATTAACCCATGTTTGTGTTGTAAATATCAATTCGTGGTTTGCGGCTATTTACCTAATTTTGAAAGTGCCCCCTTCGAGATGGCTCGTCTGCAAAATAAGTCGTGCGGCAGCCTTCTCTCAATGGCTACATCTCGTCAATTAGGTCGTATCGCTGAACTAGCGGAAGAGTTCGCTCAAAGCTTCCAGCCTGGTAGTCACTAGCTGCAGTTCCGAAAACAGACATGTATGCCTGTGGCAGTAATCATTTATGTACATAATAAAACGCAATGCATTCAAGGCGCAGGTGGAAAAAGCGGGTAATCAGCATAAGGCAGCTGTCAACGACAATGAGCAGACAAATACGCAGGTGATTTATGTAAAATAGCATTGCGGTAGATTTTATTTTGCCAGTCCTAATAATTATTCCGACTTAATGCAAAATCCGTCTGTTTTTGCATGTATCCAGAAAAGATAGCTTCATTTGCTCGCTGAACAAAACAATCCATAAGCCGGCGATGTAATAGTGACGGCTATTTCACCATTAATTCAATGGCGAAACATATTAGCACCAAGCGCTCTCTGATCTATCGGGCTTGATATACTGCTCATAGTCACAGAGGTATACTAAATTTTCGGTCGAGAGAATACATTTCCTTTTCAAACAGATGGAGTATATATGCTATTCAACTTTGCTGCCATATGAAAAGATGAAGAAAAAACACGACAGATCCACAATCTAGCTCGCAATAAAAGAGAAGCCGTTTAGTGGAATATTCATTAAAATCATTCGATGAATATAACAACCAACCGTTCTCTGTGCACTGAACAATCCACACCATTTTCTACGCATTTGTAAAACGATACAAGTACGCTATTCTATCCCATTTATCGCGCTATATTATGATTACGCAACATATAAATTAAAAAGAGAATACAAATATCAAGGTACTCATGTGTGTTATGTTTATTTGCAAAAGTGTATACGTAAGTAAGGTATGCGAGTTTGATATATATATATATAAATATATATGAATATATATATATATATATGCATATATACATATATATATATAAAAAATATATATATGTATATATGTGCAAATATATATATATATACATGTATATGAACACATTTACATATGTATATATGTGCAAATATATGTACGTATGCATATATGCATATATATACATATAAATGCATATATATATGTATATATACATATATATATATATAAATGTACATATATATATAAATTTACATATATAAACATAAATATGTATATGTATGTGCAAACATATATGAGTATGTATATATGCATATATATATATATATATATATAGATATATATATTTTATTTATAAACATATATATATATATATAAAAATATTTAGGGATATAAATATATGTATATATATATATATTTATATTTATATACATATATATGCATATATATACATATATAAAAACATATATTTATACATATATACATAATTATATTTATATGTGTACATATATAAAAATATATATATATATATTTACATATATATATATGCATATATATATATATATATATATATATATATATATATATGTACATATATATATATACATATAGATATATATATATATATATATATATATATATATATATATATATATATATCTATATCTCTCTATCTATCTATATATATCTATATATATATATATATATATATCTATATATATATATATATATATATATATATATATATATATATCCTATACATACATATATATATATATGTGACCAGTAACTAAGGGACCAATTACACAGGTTTGCCCATGATCATCATCATCATCATAATCTTTTTAGCTCTCATCAGTATGTGCAGACACAGTGATGCACGCACACCATGGATGAATATGTACTCCGTAGCTTCAATTGATCTCTAAGCAAACTTGTGTTAACACACTGGTACACAAATGCATGTCTCTTTTAGTGTATTATGTCAGGCTTGATCAATTCAAAGCACTTAACACTGCATAGCTTAGAGAAAAGTTTTGCTTGCGTGTTGTCCGACACTTCCTACTGCAGCAAGAGTAACGTACAAGTGGCCAGTATAGTGCTAATTGTCCTTCAAAAACTTACTCAACCCATATATGGGGGCCATGTTTGCGTACCTCGAATTAATTACTTTATCAATTAGAGGGCACTTTGCAACAAAGCCATATTAAATTGTACTGTATACTTGATGACTTCGAACGGCTCCAAACCTACCCCATTAGTTACACTTTGGGAGACTACGCATGCGAAATCATCCATTAGGAGTAAGGTGATATATTAGAAAACAGCCCATAACCTGGTAAGGAGAACGGGATATGCTGTTACATATATATCGTGGAGCAGAGAATCATTTTCATCGATGAAGCATCGGTGCTAGTATGGGGTGGTAAGAAAATTTCTGTGACCTATTTTACCAAGATGAGTTGAGCATGAAAAACCCACGGGTTTCTGTAACCATTACAACACTCCCGTGTGCGACACCCCCTCAACCATATTTCTTTTCCTAGATTGCATTCCTGAATAAAAAAAGTTGTTTTAGGAGTTAGCATCATAACGAATCCTAGCACAATTGCACCACAAAATAATTGTGACGCCTTTATGAGCTTGGTATTTCAGGAGACAACTTAATTTTTATTCAACATTCAATTTCCTAAAGATTGCAAAATGGTTGGTTCACTCACTTTTGAGACTCTGTAGTCTCAATCACATGCATGATGCGCTATATATACGTTGCCGGCTACTCGAAGTGAGTTCTTTGTAGTGAATCGTGAAGTGGCAAATTATCTTCTTTGGGTCTTTGCAGCGAGAATCGTCAGTAATTGCATTAGGTTTGACATCCTGAGTCATATCAGAGATTGATTCAAACCAAGTAAGACAGAGAATGAAACAGCTCCAGCTTATGGCTATAACACTTAAAGCGTATTTTGAGTCATTGGTTGAACAGAACACATTTAAATGGAGCAAATAATGGTGTATCGCCTACAAGCAGTTCATGATGAACAAAAGATGAATTTGCTCGTTATTGCTTGCCTCAACAAATATGGACACAATAAAACGAGTTGTATAGGGCGAGCAAAAAACGTCAGATTATGGTTGAAGACTTATTGAAGTTGGTTTTCACAGCTTGTGAATCTGAAAGCATAGAAGGGTTGCATTTATTGGTGATAGCATTGTCTAATACGTTCGAATTCGCGATCATTGCTGGTTTTTGTTTTCTTTTGTCGCTCCTTATAGATCAAAACGCACGCAAACCACGACTATGACAATTGTAAAGGTGTGAGCTTGAAAAGTATTTTCAAATATAACTTCCATCTGCTTCTGTTTACCCTTTCTGGCCGCCCAGATGTTGTTTGTTTTAACTATCTGCTGTAAAAGATTGTTTACATAGTGAATCTTATGCCATTTACTTAAAGATGAGTTATGTGGTTTATCCAAATCATTGTTATATTTATGCAAACAAACGACATACTTGAACTATTTCCATCTAACATGATTTTAGATGATATCATTTGTCGATAACACACCGTTATCGGTCACCTTATGCTGCGTTTCTTGACTCGCACTAATTTCTTGCGTTTCAGTGGTCTGGTAAACGCTTATGTGACTTTTATAATTTTATTGCCACCCCGTTTTGAACTCTAACAACTGCCTTAATCATGTCATTTGGCGACTACTCTGGTGCACCAGCGCCTCCCATATGCTCCAATTAGCCAGTTCCAATACAACCCCTATGCATCCAAATGCATTAAACCGAGCAAATCTTTCGACGATGTTTATATTGTTCAATTGTGCAAGTACATGTCACGTGTAGCCTCGAATTTAGTCAGAAAGATATGACAAGAAAAAGCATGACGAACATTTCTAGTAGCATAAATGCTCCCTGTCAGTATACAGAGATGTTGCATGAATTGAAAGCTACCACCGCCGCAATGTTATTCTGCTGTGGCGCCGCAAGTAATTGTTAAATGAATGACTCACATTGGAGACTTCAATTGTCGCGATCATTCGCCATAGGTACTCACGATGAGTAGTCTGTGCAAAACTTGATAATATATAGTATTGGGTCACTGCAATAAGCAAAATCATACGAAAAACAGCACAGCCTGATTGGTGGCATATTAACATAGCAGCGGTCGGTATATACAAAAAACGCACCTACTTATAATGGTGGGATCATCAAGTACAGTGGATATAAACGAACACTCGATACTGCATATAAATGTGGAGAATCATAAAGTTAGATCTAAATAAATTTGGTTGTATATTAATGACGAAGAACGTACGTATAAAAATATGTATATTGCTATATATATATATATATAAATATATATATATATATGAATATATATATATGTATTATATATATATATATATAAATATACATTTATATATATATATGTAAATATATAGATGTATATATAAATATATATATATATAAGTACATTTGTAATTATTTATATATACATATATCTGTATATAAATTTACATGTCTATAATTATTAATACACATATGTTTATGCAGAGGATATAAACGAACACTCGATACTGCATATAAATGTGGAGAATCATAAAGTTATATCTAAATCAATTTGGTTGTATATTAATGACGAAGAACGTACGTATAAAAATATGTATACTGCTATATATATATATATATATATATGTATATATATATATGTATTTATATACATATATAAATATACATTTATATATATATGCAAATATATAGATGTATATATAAATATATATATATAAGTACATTTGTAATTATTTATATATACATATATCTGTATATAAATTTACATGTCTATAATTATTAATACACATATGTTTATTCATAGATGTATGTTTTTATATGTATATATATATAAATATATATATTAATACATAAATATATATATATACATATATATATACATATTTATATATATATATGTATACATATATTTATATATATGTGCATATACATATATATATATATACATATATACTTCTATACGTAAACATTAATATATATATATATATATATTTATATTTTTTTATATATATATAAATATATATACCTCTATATATACACATATATATATATATTATATATTTATATATATATATATATATATATATATATATATATATATATATATATATATATATGTCAAAAGCGCCCGTACCATTCACAAAATGAGTTATTTAGAGCAAACTATATTTGGCAAACGCGCAATATATTTCGCTTTTCTTGTAGATATTTTGCGCAACGACTGCGTCACTGGCAATTACACAGCCTAAACATAACGTGACACATGCTGCCGCTTCAAATTAATATGTTTTGAAAAATGGGGAGATGAAACGCCATCGTGCACATCATGACATTTATATTGGGCCAGGTAGTATTCAACCGCATCTTTTTATCCGAGTTTTATTGCGACCTTACCCAATAGGATCATAAATAACATAATCCTATTTCGTTGCCCTCGAGGCTACCTGGATAATGTATGGAAATCATTTTCGGATGGTTAAAGCGTGCTTGTACCTTGGAAACTTAACAACACATAATTTCGTTTCACTAACAGTGTGCCTTGATCGTGATTATATCATACCGGTAAATCTTTTAAGCTTTTTTAGTAAAGGGGAAGCATACTTATTCTGCAGGTCGGCAGTCAGAATAGGCAAAACGTTGCCAATTGCCATTTGCGATCAATGGTTATTCACCGAAACCTAGTGCGGGTATTCGGGAACAAATATATATGTTCCAACTCTGTAAGATCCCTTGGGACTACCAAAATCAATGCTTAATCAAATGTTAGTGGATGGTGTGCTTGGGTTTAGTAGACATTCTATTCCATTGGCATACGTATTACGCTTGCAAAATAAGATGTACATTTAACAGCTTATGCTTGTATGCATCGTCCACTGATTGATTTTAAATAGTATATAGTTCTTAATTCGATTACAGAAACGTTTGTTTCTGAAGCAAGGACCACCGCACAAAATCTTTAAATGATGAATGAATAGGCTGGTTTTTCATTTTTGTTTCCCCCAGAAATGAATCAACGACAGTTTTCGTCCCAATATTACACCTTTAACGGACTGCGCAATATAATCTACGCTACCATAGTTGTGAGACTTACATGGTGCTAGATGCCTACTCATGTGGAAAAGACGCTTGTGCTACTGGCGCCTTTTTGGCAGTGCATGATATTTTTGTCAAGGTCACTGCTGGTTATTCAAATTAATACTTTGTATTATCCTTCGTATTGTATCTACATTTCATGAATACCAATGTGTGCCGTGAAAACGAAAACACCATTAAACATTCCCACAAAGCCCAAGGCACCAAGGCATCGGAAATAAACATGATCGGGAGCAGATACAAATAGTTAATAATGTTTATTGTCTGCGATTGGGTCTATTTAGCGTGTAGACCGGTGCTTACTCTTGTTTAAGGGCGCAAATTACGGTATGGCCCTGAACTAAGTAGAACGCAAGAACAACGACAGCATGAAGCTATATGCCTCTTTTCGATAAAATATGCTATGGGTATGACTATAATAATGTGTTTTTTATAGGTCTTATAAGGAACTATGAATTAACATTATCGACATACCCAGAGTCGAACATTTGAATGTGAACTATATCCTGCACAGTCTGTTAACACTCAAACGTCTTAGCAGGGGCCGTGGATCTATGTTTGATACGTTTTTTACTTAATTGACATTCACTAATACGATCACATAACTTCTGAATCTCTAACAGAGGAACAAACCGAAGGCCATGTCCCCCAAATGGCAACGCAATGATTTCGTTTTACCACATTTTATTTTGTTATATACTGAAATGCTGAGCAATCAAAATGGCGCATATTACATACCACTCTATTTCTACTTAAAAGCCTAAATGTAACCGTACATGCAGTGGACTTGTTGAATAGAACATGTTGAATGGCCTCCGTACAGATCCGAATCCACTCAGTTTTGCAGGGAGATTCAAACACAGCTTTCGCAAATGTGAGTTATGCACTTGGACTCGATTAAGCACTTTGCCAGTGACAAATAATACACGCCTGACCCAATTATACCTAGCAAACGAATACGACCGCAAACGGCGCTCTTAGGTAATTTTGTGATTTGACTTACAACAGTTGACATTCAGTGTTCAAGATTATGAGTAACATCATTTGAAAATATATAAAAAGTCAAAGATATATTTAATTGTGTTGTTCTATACAACAGGAAACATTTATGCAACTATGCAGCAGTCAATGAGCTGATGGTGTACTTATACATGAGAAACACATACTTACATCAATACGGAATTTCAAAAGGGTCAATGTCAATTAGGTGACTGTTATTTGAGACGTTGTATTACTTATTGACCGCAATAAATATTCATTCATGAAGTTGTTAATGATTTTGAGGCTGAAAATGCCAAGTCATGATTTGTCACTCAGTTGTGGGGCTGCAGCGCATGTCTATTGAACAGCTTTGCATTTACTATACACATAAACCTTAGCGATTATTGCATGGATTATATCTGAGATATTATCCAGTCACTACTTAATCGTGTGTCTTGCATTTACAGAAGATTTCCTTACAAACAAGTATTGGGACCTTAACTTCGTCACTTGTCGCAGATATTTGGATTCAAAGACTTACCGTAAATGGGTCTTATAATTTCATTACTGTTTGATCAATCGTAAATCAATCATCACTCATAAACAGTTTTATATACTTTATTTTCAAGTATTCTTTGCAATATTGACTCAACGCAACGAATAAATCAACAACAGGGCAACGGCAACGCATTAATCACGATCATGGCGACCAACTGGGGTCGCCGTTAAGAGGTTACTTACTCGAGATCTGTGCTTAATTATCTCACCTATACGCATCATAACTGTCGGAAGAGGCTATTTCCAGTATGCTATAACCGTTGAATTTCCTTTTTATAGAAACGGACAAACGGAAGTTTCATAAAAGCCACAGTGTATGATCTTCTGATCATAAATAGAAAGAAATTGGACACCTAACAGTAAACAGTCAGTGGTTTAACGCTGCCCCAATCTTTTTAAACTGGCGCAATATGATGGAAGCGTTTTTGATTCCAAATGTGTGAACCTATTTCATCTATGGAAAGTAATGAGCTGAGTGTATTATATTCTGGTTTATTGCATTGTCAGCTACATCGTGACAAGATATTACCGTTATGTACAACTGGTCTTAGGTTTAATGCTGCGTCAACATCAGCAATACGGTTAGCTACGGTCCGACATAATTCATTTTGCATGATTTGTATGACACCGAAAACCATTGGACTTGGTTCGTAACGGGCTATCAACTATTGCTTTTGACGTTTATATTTGCGTGGCTCGCTAGCTAATCCGTATGTGACATATACGGTGTTGGGAGTGCTACATCGAATCCATCATATGCTCTCGGTGTTGCCCTTCCCAGTTCTATTTGCTTAGTATACAAATTACCCGAAACGTAACTTGCTGATGCAGCGTACTTTGGATGAAATGTTAGTGACTTTTGAATGAAATGATATAGCTTAGTCTATTATTTTCATTATCTAAATATTATATGAAAGCTATGTTTATACTTCTTGATTGAAGAGTGTACGTGGGTACATTGGCATTCTATGGAGTGAGTGTATTTATACGAAATGACATAAATGCTAACATTTGAGTGGTCAATAGCTTAAAGCTAAAAACTAGTTCCGCAGTATTGTGAAACATGATAACCATTGATTTTCTAGATAGCAGCTCCTATACTCATAAAGTAAGTTTAAGAATCGTCCACTTGGTATGTTATGCTTATCAAACCCATAAACGGAATATATATATTAACATCACCTCAGCAAGATTCTTTAATTATAATTTAATTTCCGCGCACTATATCCATAAATTTTATACGTGATCGTTGTGGTTAACCACCCTACATCGCAGTCACATGATGTTGTAAACATAACCTTAGTCTATGCGGCCTGTTGCTGATTCCGTTTTCGTTACGTCCATGACATGATTCCAGATTAGTTTTATCACAGCGCAAGGCATTTGTTCCGTCGGTCAATAGACATACACCAGTACAGTGGTTTGAATAGCTCATGCTTTTTTCGTGAAAATGCGCTATTTTGATCAATATAGATGAACATTCTTTGTTAAGTTTAGTTGGCACATTAACTGTATGCCATCACACTTCCCCTTCATTTCACGCGCCCGTTCCAGCCATCCTTTCAAAGAGTTACCGCCAGCAGCTTATATTTCTTATAGAACTCACCACGTGTCACCTGTCCCCTTTGTCTTCACGCACTCCTTATAAATCTTCGTACGTATGCCAGGCCAGCCAAGACTCCTCATTAGGGCGAATGACACTTCCCTGTTTTTGCTGACATGGATACTACATGTCCAATAATTGTAAAAAAAGAATGCTGTAAAAGTGTCCTACATTTCAATCACGACTATCGAACTTGACAAATCTGTCACGCCAACCTTCAGGCAAAGTCCAGGATAACTAATGGATATTAAATTTCACTCACAACCTACTCCTCGCTCATTTTACTTCATGTGTGTAGTGTGCATCACTACAGTACATGATACGACACGTGGTGGACAATTCATTCAATGTCTCTAACATCTTGTTTGGCATTCGTGGATGATAATGTCTCTGCTATAGAAATTACATTGTCATAATCCATTGTTATGCCAACAGAATTGCGTAAAATATAATCGAGCTTTGTAACAGGGTCGCGGGATGTTGTAAACAATAGTTGAAGAACACTTCTCAAAGTATCAACATCGGCTAGGAGCAGTTCGTGCTGTCTAACGTCCTGAAAGCTAAAATATCATGGGAGGTTTTGAGGATAGTCGAATGGACTGAAAAATATGAAGTAACAAAAACGGGCTTGTTCTAGCATAGTGGTGCGAGGTTGGCATTTAAACGCATTTTATTTGTCTATCTCTGCACAGGATGTATATATTATTTTTGCATATGCTTCATAGCATGTGAGTAACTAAGACTAAAGTTGACATCATGTGGCATTGGCAATTGAAAAATTGCTGTCACCTTTACACCTATTCAATATATTTTGCCCTAATAGTCGCATTTAGATTGCCAGCCACAAATTAGATATTTTGCTTAGATAAATTGCTTAATATATGCTTCGTGGAAATGAATTGTACTACAGGCTATAGTTCACCCTATTTATGTCGATTTCAGGTTCATATATCCGACCGAGTACGTCCCTCTAACCAGAATAACACTTAAGCACAATTCTGCTCCTAAGTAAGACGTTTTCTGATTTGGGATCGGAATGGATTGTAACATCTTTTCTACTACTTGTGCGGAAGTATTTTGCTCATTCCATACCCAATTAGCGTTCTGGCACGTTTTTCATTCCTCCGCTGATCGCCCTTAGCTCAGTTAACGCAATTCAATCTGTGTTATGCCATTCACGAGAGACTTATGCCTCATGGTTTTGTCACGAACTCAAATCATTGACTTTCCTCGACGTGCGCTATCTGTAAAGACCGATATATGATACGTTGACTGCTTTTTCACATCGTGTGATGCTATTAAGCTTAAGTTTGCTATTATTTACATTAAGTGGGAATTCCTTGTCCAACGATAAAAAAAAAATGGTTGTAAGTTAGTTTTGGCACAGAGCAAATTGTGCATTTTTAATGAGCATGCTTACTAGTTTTGAATGATTGACGCATTGCAATGTTTTCTTATCTTACATCCGCTGGTTAGTAACTAAAATGAACGCAGACCCGCAGTGTGCGGTTTAATGAGATAACACGGATTATAAATAGTGAAAGGTCATTTGTTGATATTTTGAGTATACACACCTAGTGAGTTGATGTAGTTTAATGAAATTAAGTGCACTGACAATTGTGCGAAGCACCCCTGAGAGCAATTGAAACGTATTCGTAAAATTGCATCATTGGATACATTTGTTGGATACATCTATAGCATTTGGTCTTATAGTGTCTAATTAAAAATGCAGAAGTTATTTTACCAAACCATAGTGTACCAAAAATGCTGTGGCGGTCGTCATAAGCTATCAGTTTTAGTTTGCGCCATTTTACAATCAGTAAATGATTGGGATTGGTATGAATTGGGAGCGCATTAAAATTGTAATCACGCTGTTGTCGGAACATGACGCTTTCGGCTGAGGATTATCTCAATTACTCTGTCGCAAGGTTTAAATTATGTTACTAACGAACTGGACGAGATATTATATAACCATGACAGCAATATATTAATAATGCGGGATATTTGTGGAGAAATAAATGCATTCAGCCGATTCAAACTATGTGCATTTTCGGCATAATTCCTTTCGAGGTATGCTCTTCAAAATGGCGAATAGGTCAGTGACAGCCCGATGGGTGTGTTACCTAGATAACTATGATCGATCAATGCACACAAGTCTTTCATAGTAGTGGTCGTATACCTCGATTAAGGCACCATTCTCGTTAAATATGTTGCCTTATTAACCACAAGAATATTGCTGACACAGTATTACTCACGTTGTTATATTAGCGTTATGAATTTTTGCAAGTACTATCAAGCAGTTAAAAGTATTTGAAAAAGTTAGGGCACTATACTATTCTATGTGGATGATCGATTGTATGAAGATTAAATTATATCAAAAGATGCTGTTTTTCCCATGGAATGAATTGGGCTGTTTTCACTATATAGAGAGAATATATCTATACCAACCGTCTGTGCAATTATCATCCATAGCTAAACATATATACATGGATCTTACAACGACGCACAAGGCTGCATCTTTCAAGTTGATAAATGTGGTTTGGTGGAGGACATATTTACCTTAACGAAATGGTGGCAAAGGTGTTTTACACCGGACCAACCCGTCAAGCATCGGGATGATTGAGATAAATACAGTTTTTGCTAACACAGATTGAATGGCTTTGTATAACGCACTATCCCCCTCCTAAAACATGATCTATTTTCTTTGTCAACTGGTTGACAGCCGAAAGAAGACATTTTTTATCAACAAGGAACTGTGCAAATGGGATACGATAGTTCAGTTGCAAGAAACATTCAGGCAAGGATGGTTTTTTGCATCGAAGTCAAACTCGTTTAACTTTCTTACAGATCACCAGCAAGAGTTTTATTCTTTTGCGAGTTATTTTTGTTCGAATCCATTAGTTTGTATGCAGTGGAGTCTTCGGTGCGGATAATTTGGTTCAACATAAACTGAGACGTGAGGTTCAGGGAAATAAATGATGCTGTATTTTGGCGTTCTGTATATTGTCTTCCGTCTATAAATGCGTAGCAAAAAATACATCGTCGTAGATATTACCCCAACGTGCGCACTGTATAAATGGTTAAAGAGATGGGAGACTGTACGATGCGTTCTCTTGCTCTATCACACATCATATGGGAGGGGCTTATGTTTTAATAAACATTCCAAAGTTTGTGTTAATTACACGCAACTAGTTAGAGCAAGGTTGGTGCTGAAAAACATTGTGTATGGTGCATGTGACCCTGCGTTGGTTGGTCAATTGCATAGAACTTACTAATATTATATGATCATTTTGGAGACCTGATCCATAAAGTTGGAAAATGTGACATATCCGACCCGACGCACCGGATATTTGAATTGTAACTGCCCCCACCCTTTCTTACTTTCCTAGCGGGTATCATATTTGATTAGTGATTATTGAGAAAAGCAACAAAATAATCGAAAAAATAATATCAGGCTCAAAAAACTATTTGTCAAAACACAAGTGAATATAATGCTTTGTTTTTGTCACCTGAAGTAGATAGCAGTAGTCAAGGTCCCCTAGGCTCTTGGCCTTGTGCTCTGTCAACATATTAATGATATTTAATAGACGCGCCAAGAAACTAGGCTGGGAAGAATTCTAGGCTCTTGGCCTTGTACCCTGTCAACATATTAATGATATTTAATAGACGCGCCAAGAGACTAGGCTGGAGAGACTTCTAAAACTTGACTACCATCCCAGATTTGGGATGCTCCAATCAAAAGCCTTGTCTCTCGGTCACTCTCGGGTACTTTTGAGTCATTGCCTCTCATTGGTCAGTGTCACATTTTGCGATAATTCGGCGCCATATTTGTTTTGGTACGCTCCGTTTTACACCACTTTCACCAGGACTGAAGTATATTCTCTTGCTTAACATGGAAATGACTCCAACGTAAGCCAGCGCTTATGCACAACAGTCACATTGCGTGGTATTGAAAGACCTGTGCGCTCGACAGCTTGATGGGTCGTGACTGTTTTGTGAATGTGCCTGCTGGGCGGGGAACCACTTTGCTATGCGTTGTTAGCTACGTTGTTAGCTACTGCTAACAATGCAATTCGAAAAAAAAGGTTGTCTGCTTACCCAGAACAAGTGATTTGTCATGTCGGACAAACGACTTGCCAAGTCAGCTTGTCCAACCTGACGAGTGACTTTTGTATGAGCCGGGCACGAATTCTACAACAACCCGATTTGTTGTTTCATGCTGAGCGGCACCCCTAATCACACAGTCGGTGAGAGAAACAGACACACAGCTGGTCTTTTTAACTGACAGCAATACGTAAACATTCTATCATGCACCTAAGCGATTAAAGGGGTTGTTGCGGTGCCCATTTAAACTTTTGAGACGCTCCAGAAGACATACAGTGTGTTCTCATTGGATGCAGACCACAAAAATGTACATGAAATCACATAAACCGAGGGTGTGTATCATGAGCCAGACGCGCGCAACTAAGGTCAATCAGGGTCACAACCTTTGCGTTGATTGGTCAAACAGGGGCTGTCACGAATATTACGAACGGATCAAATGAATATTCGGACTCGCCAGTTTTATACCTTGTCAAAGACTCTAGGGTGACAAGCGTAGCGAAACCCCTGGAGTCTGGGACGCAGACTAAGATATCAGGATAAAAAAAACTTTTATCGAAACACCAGGGGCAGTAAATATAAGGCATTTATGTTGTCGCTGGGGTTAAATTAACAAAGCTTCGTCCCTCTTGTGTATCACGGTAACAAGTTAAAAACGTAAGAACAACATTAACTAAGGAATATACATTACTGTTGAGAGCAGATGTAGATGGCGCTCGAAGCAGAAGACGAAAATATACCAGATTCTGCTTTGACATGTATTAGAACATTTTGATACTGTAATTGAGTCTCAAGCAGCTGGTTATGGTAAGACATTGAATCGGACCGTTTATTCGTTGGCAAGCATTATCGAAGTAGCCCAAGGAACAGCAAAGAATAATTTTGTGAATCACTAACTTATTGTGTCGATACGCAATGTTTTTCTTGTAGAGCAAGGTATTAATGTGAATGCTCAACTAAGACAAGTAAAGACAATAATTTTTTGCTTATCGAGCAAGACACTATATTCTTAATTCTATAATATTATATTCCTCCCTCCTTGGACAAATACAGAGCAGCACAATTTAAAATTATGTGACAGTTATTCGCAGAACAGCCTAGTTCTTGTTTCAAAGTAGCCGCTCAACTACAATGTTATCGGTATTATTGTATGGCAAAGTGATGACGGCAATATTCATTTGTCTGGTACACTGCATGCAATCATATGCAATTTTATTTTGAGTCGTTTTAATTTGCGTCCAAAGCGCAGTGTAATTTAGGACTAGTGTCTACAATCTTGCACATGACTTATCATAACATAGCAACATTTCAGTGCTTAACCGAAGCGTAGTTCTATGTCTTTCTCCTTATTTTGTCTTATTTAACATATACATTATCCTTGCACCTTGAATATGATGTATGATTCATCTTCGACTATCTTGGAGTAGATGGCCAGGACAACACGACTTTTCATTATCAGTGCATTTAGTTTTGTTATAATCTCTCCCAAGAAGCGGTTGTACAATGCCTAATTTCAGACCTAAGTCTGATGGTGTACAAACCTACCGCTTTGAAAGTTGGTTTGAGTTTGCATATTGAGCGATATACGAGTACCCATGGTGCACAGACCTTGCTTTGATCAAACTACTTGACAATTTGAAGTAAGCATAAGTACTGAGCTGTCTTGTGATATAATGGCAACACAATCATCGACACTATTCACCAGCTTTGGGTCAGCCAATTAAGCAAGTCATTTGCTTTTATGGACAGAGTGTTGACAATGACCTTCAAAGTGGCAATGTAATTTTTTGCTTGCCAAACAAATTAATGCCAGATGCCTTCTTCCCATTTATGCATGCAATAAATCTAAGCGGTTTTTGGCTAGATCGTTTGTCAGTAAATAAACGCATAAGTTCTTGTTATAAGACTGCACAATTGACACATATAAGACAAACATATGAATGCGCTCGCACGAAACTGCTCGTCTAAAACTAATCGTGGAGAGAAAAATATATGTTCGAAGGGATTCACCCTGTATAATACGCGTCATTAGTCATTTACCTAATATTTTGGTGGCTTCGAACGTAAATATTCATTAAGGACATTACTGGTTATCAAAGTATTTTGATAACCATAATGCGTACCAAAAAGACATCGATACAATCCATCACATTTAAATAAGAACGGAAAATGCTACTATTAAGGGGCTGGATATTCAGAAATAAAAGTGTTTTGTGAAATAGGACAAAATAGTGCACTTTGAGCATGCTCCATACTGCCCTCCCCCTATGTTAATTCAGCTTGCGGTCATTTTTTTGATGCTCAGATGACTTGCACGTCTGTAGTAGCAATCATTGATTTACATAATGATACGTAATACACATAGGGACGCAGATGGAAATGGGCGTTATCAGCATAACGCAGCAGTCAATTTCAGACGAGCCAAGTCAATTGCCACCTCCAATTGCAATTATCGGACAACGAGGCAGGTGATAAATGCCAATAACTTGTGTGGCGTTATAACCATTGCCACAAACGGTGCTCTGCCAGCGAGAATGATGGTTCCGATGAAATCCCATATCCACTTATCCGTGAGAGCAAATCCGCAAAACATAATTTTAGATGTCAACCGGATAAACCCTGCAAGCCGGCAATGTTATTGCAGGGGCTATAATAAAGATAAATCCAATGCCTGAACATATAATCACAAGAACCTCTTTTATCCAATCGGTTTGACATAGAGCTTGATAAATTCCAGTATCAACATATTTAAATGCGAACTTGTTTCCTAATTTTTTAATTTCACCTAAAGGATACGAATCGCACATGCATTAACGATAATTTGTCCCGCTTTGTGTTCACCAATTGATTAATGCTACTTTGTTCTGTATGTACTTATATATATATAGATATATATATATATATATATATAGATATATATATATATAGAGATAGATAGAGATAGATATATATATAGATATATATATATATAGACATATATATGTATATATATAACGGAGATATATATAAATCATATATAGAAAATATATAAATATATATAATATATATATATATATATATATTCATATATATATATATATTTATATATATATTTAATATACATATATATATACATATATATAGATGCGTATATATATATATATATATATATATATATATATATATATATATATATATATATATATATATATTAATGTATGCGTTTCTCATTAATAAGCAAATGAACCATGTGTTTATGGTGACGGAACCAGTATAACCACCATCCTTATCATAGAGGCTGAACGTTACAATTTATGAATGTCCCGAAAACGGCATTGAAATAATCGGATTATTATGCATCAAATTACATGGCAATTGATTTCGTTTGAATTAGGTAACTGAGAGAGCCTTTTGTCTTGTTAAGCAATGCCTGGTGTCAGAAACCTTAAGATACTCTATGTTATAGATAACGTAAATAGCGCACACGTCGATACATACAGAACATGATCAAACATGCAATCGAAGCCTGCGATAGAGCTTTTAGCATGCACGTATTTACACACCAGCACACCAATACAAATCTCTTCCACTTGATATTGGCGGCTTGAAACGATGCAAACCACTCAACACTGTTTGAATGTGGCTAGTATAATACCGTGCCTCAAACCAATTTCTATATCACTTAGAAGGCACTTTGTAACAAAACCGTGTTAAATAGTAGTTTTTATCTGAATACCTCAGAGCCTGCCTAGTTAATAACACCCTTGATACAACGGATGCGATATATTTCTTAAGTAATGTGAACAAGCCAATTACCCCTTGCACAAAGAGCGCGAGATGACGAATAGTAAATATTAGTGAGCACAGTATCATGCGCGTTGATAAAGCGTCACAACGTGTATCGGATGTATGAGAATCACTGCGACTTTATATTATCATAGACCGTGGAGCATGAACACCTCTGGGCGTTCTGTAACCGCGATAACTTCAACGCCACAGCCGCCGATATCCCGGTCCAGATTGCGCCCCCGCATCAGCAAAAACAAATTTATGGGTAAGTCTCAATCGCTGAAGTGCAACTTAATGACGTATCATTATTTGTTAGCATATAACATATCAGTCCAAAATTGTGTGCTAGCCTTGTAACCATTGGTTTCGTTGGACACAGCCCATCGCTTCGTCTGAATTGTGAACAATCCATCTACATCTGCACAACCAAATATTGTAAACGTTATAATGAATATGCTATTTCAGGTGGAAGATATCTTTTACACTTTAACATCAAATTACCTGAAGATTTCCAAACTGTCGGTTCACCCATGCTTGAGGCTCTGAGGTGTATATCGCATGCATGGTGCGCTATATATAGTTGTGTTTTCCAGCTACATCAATTGAGTTCCTTCCCGTGAAATATGGAGTGGCGTTGCGTCGGGAATTATAAATGCTCTTATAACATTCTGCATCATGAGTCATGTCCGACACCGAAAAAAGAGTAAAATCAGACAAAGACTGCTATGGCCTCGGCGAACGGCTACGGGTTACGGTCAACCACGCAGCAGCGCCAGTTCAGACAATTGATGAGCAGAAAACAAAATGGAGGAATCTATGGAGCACAATTTACACAGACGCCAACTAGTTTATTGTAAAGCACAAAATGCATATTTTCTAATAGTTGTGTGCTTAATGATATCAGTCATGTCGTCGTATGCTCTGTTATGTCGTATCCAGTGTTATGCAATTAATGTATAAAGACGGCAGCTTGTTGACAACCACACGGACTAGGTAAAGAAAAAACATTATTCTCTTCATTTCAGTAGCAATTGGCTTTGTCGCTTCACCAAAATTATGTCGCGTTAGAGTATGCATGAACAAAATGGTCCTGTAATTTTGGATGAGTGCAACTTTGAATGACTATGAGCCAGAGCATTATGGCAACAAATCGAAAGTAAAGGACCTAATGCATATATTTCATGTTGACGAGGGGTGCGCCACACCAAACGAGAAATTGTTTTCATATTTGTGGTGTTAACCTGTGGTATAAATTGTCACTTTATTTTATGACTGTTAGATAATTTGGGTAGTAAATGGAGCCAAATCAAGAGTTCAAGCCAAATAACAGGAGTTTAAAATCCTGCACTTCTGAAAACGGAATAGTTGTACAAAAAAATTACTCGATCAATAGTCAACCATAATTATAAAACCTGGAGGAGAGAATATTTATTCTGTTAACTGAATAGCTGTTAATATTTGCTTGTCTTAAAGTGTTTTGGGGAATTTCCGCCGCACCGTGGCATGTCTGAACACTTTACTTGACCCCATTTGTTTTGTTAAAATGCAAGTGGTGAGGTTTGGACGCAATTATTTTGGTTCTTGATCAGAACACAAAAAAATCCTCTCACAATCAACATTTGAATGGAATATTGCCCACACCACATGCAACGCTAATCTACTGATGTAATTTCTCCAACCGATCTCATTTGCATATATTATAGCGCAGAACACACGCGCCGAAATGCTGGCAGGTCATTAGATATAAGCCCGCGTGTGTTACTTTAGATGAATGAAGCAGTGCTTGTAGTACGTTAGCCCTTAGCGTGGTCAGACGCAGTATACATATATGCAAATAAGAAAGTTCATTTA
This sequence comes from Urechis unicinctus, assembly GCA_034190875.2. NCBI lineage: Eukaryota > Metazoa > Annelida > Polychaeta > Xenopneusta > Urechidae > Urechis > Urechis unicinctus. The sequence goes on from CM067353.1 coordinate 41,432,330, forward strand.
ATGGTTGGCTGCAGCAATGGGGTCGCGTGACATTTCGATGCTAGTTCGGTAAATATCGTTGCCCGAACCGGACAATTTGAGCAAAGAGACACACTAACAGATTTCCGTAGGCGAGGCACAAATATCGTTTTGTATTGAAGGAATAGCATAATAATGGATTTAAATATACCCATGTAGAATACCCGCATTGCTGTTCATTAGCGACGTTGATAGTTGCGATGAATTGATACTGATTCGTAATTACTTGTTGGTCCGTAGAAATTATGCATGGTCAGAACGATTGAGGGATATGTATTTCTAGTTAGGAGGTGGGGATGACTGAAATGCATATATAGCCTTAGTTGTTGACGAATCTGATGTCTAGATAAACGTACCAGTGAATGATGTGCTGTGTTACATATCACATCCATGGACGTCTTGTTATTCAAAACCCGTCCGGCATGAGACCTGCTCGATGGTGCAGAATATTATTGATGTCTATCAGAAGCTATAGAACGTTCTCTCAACGGAAGCCCCTGGCAGCTCGCTAAGAGGATTTCCCGGATCCAACACATCATTTACAAAATATTCAATTAAGTTGCACTTACGAATATAAGATAGTACTTAATTTCTTTGAACATCATATTTTAAAGTGCATGAGAAAGTCATCTGAAAAATAAACTTTTAATCGTGCTGGTCATCACGCTCCAATATGTACTCTGGCATGTAGTTCACCATTTTGATTCATTGTAACGTGTAAGTATAATTACATAGGAGACTCACTGTGTCAGCGGGCCGGTGCCACCACGAATGTCCTAACGATGCCATAGTTTTCGTAAATGTGTTTGTCAGTCCCATGTCGATTATATTCTATTTGTTGAAAACATTCTAGACAATTAGAATGTTATTCAAGGCACCTCAAAACTAATAACAGTTTATGTCTATTGTCTGGCGTGGCAGATCTGTTGCAATACAAAGATAGTTTGTATCTGGTTGTGCTGACAATATAATGTAGAATACAGAATTTTCATTATGATGCATAATGTGGTTTACCGCAGTTTTTACTGCATATGATAATCACTGATGATGGTTGAATCCACGATATTCAACCGCACCACCGAACACTGATTAACTTTGCTATATCTGTAAATTCGCAGCTAGTATGTAGCTGACCAATGACAGAGATATCCCACTGCTTTAGCTCTTGAAATTGCTGTGACATAAGTATCTACGTATCTTTGACTGACTATTTAAGCCTCATGCCGATTATACGAACATGGCATACTATCTGGATTCCAAGAGAACACGTATTTTACAATTTGTCGAATAGCAGGCATAACGCAATGCTTCTAGCGATATTGTTAAGCATCACAGATAGGATTAGCTCGGTTTTCGTTCCTAATACCACGTATCTTATGCATTGACGCAGGCAAACAATAAATCAAGATTCGCGGGCGACATGGAGCTTAACAATAATGGACATACCATACTGCTTATTCTTAAGAAACTGTAATGACGTGAATATCTACGTGTCTTTGATCGCATGTTTATCCTGATGCAGCTTTCAAAAGGAACATGCCACTCACAACGAATTCATCAGGAATCAAAACTCTCACTTACATTTTTCAGATGGAAGGAGCACAGTAATGCTTATATCACCCTTGCTAAAACGACTGAATTGTTATGCAATCAGTTCACGTTTTATTATTTATTCCATGTATCTTAAAGATTATTCCTTCAGAGCTGCCATATAGGTAGAACACACAGACCTTGTGCTTCAAGTGGACTACTTACGAAGAGTTATCATGCTCCGGTATTTTCACATCCCAGCAATACCGCACAACCGACAATTGATCATTCATGCTCTTGATGCGATGAAGTTTATATATATATATATATATATATAATATACATATATATATATATATATATATATATATATATATATATATATATATATATATATTATATTGATATATATATATATATTTATATCTATATCTATATATATATATATATATATATATATATATATATATATATATATATATATATATGTGTATATATACTGTATATATACCTATATATATGTATATATATATGGATTAAAATGTATAAGTTGAGATAAATGGGCCGTAACTTAAACTAAAGTAGACAATATATTGCACTCGTTATTCTTATGATTCAGCTTATGATTCATACGATAGGCTGGTGTCATTGTCTTGAACGCACTGTACATAAGCCATTAATAACAAATGTACCGTTACTATTCCAATGGATAGTCAGCAACATCGTCACCTTACGCCTAGTAAAAACCTCCACACCTGGGCTCGTCTGTGATTTTCAGTTCTATAATAGCTGGTATTAAATGTCGCGCTAATGTAATTGTGTCAATCTATGTTATCTTATGGTGTTGTTCTGTAAAGCTTGCTAACGTATTTATACCCGCGTTCGAGTTTCTGTTGTCGTTTCGAAACCTCTTACTGCGCGGAACGCGCTTAGAGGGGTTACCCAGGGGAAAGCCCTTTTTCTTACGGCCGCGTAATGATAGACCGCTTGTTTCCGAAACCTCTCTAGTGTAGCTGAGTGAGAGCCCAAAGGGCTGCGTCTCCGGATCCATTTCATGCAATGCCAACTGTATAAATTTCATAATTCCTTGCCGGTGGACGTCCTTATCTCAGTGGGCATAATATAATCTCGGCTCCGCTCAAGTGGCTTTGTGGCGTACTAATTTACGCGCCTTTGCGTGCGCTATTTGAAATGACAGGCAAATAATCTCCCTCTTGTACAACCCGAAAATAACTTTAAAAGGAATAATTGCATTAACAAAGAAATATCGCTTGCTGTTGATCGCATATGCGGATGTCGCTCGAAACAGCAAACGAAAATGTGCAAAACTTTATTAAGACATGTGCTAAAATGTTTCAAGACGTTTGTTTGGTTCAGTAATTGAATCACGTCTGAAGTTTAAAGCAGTTGGTTGAGTTAAGACGGTGAATGGGGCCATTTGTTCTCGGACAAGTATTATTAAAGTTGCCAGAGGCTAAGCATAGAATAATTGTTCGATTAACTTTCTTATTCCGTCGAGACGAATTCTGGTTTTGCAATATTTTATTGTCTATGCTACACTTAGGCAATTAAACGCAATGATTCATTCGCTTATTTGGCAGCAGGCTAATTACTTAAGTCTATAATAATCTATTTACCCCTTATACAGCGCACAGTTTGATGCTTACATATGATGAGACTGTTACTTATAAAACAGCTAGTTCTGGTGTTCTAGTTACTGTCAACAGCACAAATAAGTAACGGATGTCTTCATATCATTTATCTATGCAATCACTTATAAACATCATTTGCTTTTAGTTTCTCATGCTGGCCTGCATCGTGCTAACAGTAATTCTGCATGCTAAAGACAGAACAAAGGGAATGTGCTCGTACGAAACGGCTCGCCTTATATTCGAGTTGTATCAAATGGTCATCGGCTTCAGCCAGTTGAACACTGATTATCGGCGATATCACTATAAATCTGTGGGTTGGAACGTTAATACTCGCACAGGACATAAGTTAAATGTATTTCTATAGCCCGATTGTGTACCAAATATGCATCGATATAATCCATCACATGTATGAATGGAAAATGTGAACATTAAAATCATTATGACCGATATTCTCAAAATAAACGTGACCTGTCGACAAGAACCCAGAGCGCGTTGGTAGTTCGTTCTGTGCTGGCCACCTTATATTACAACACACCTTGCGGTCATTGTTCAGAGTTTGGATGGTAGGCTTGTAGGCATATGGTAGCAATCATTAACTTACATGATAATACGCAATACTCATAGGGCATAGTTGGAAAATGCGCGTTATCAGCATGAAGCAGCTCTCAGTGTTAGGCGAGGTAAATCGATTGCCGCCTGCAATGGCAATCATACGCCAACAAGGCAGATGATTAATGCAAATTACTATAGGCGTATAAACCATTGGAACTGTAGTTGCTTTGCTAATGAGAATGATGGTTCCGATTATATCCTATATCTACCCGTCCGTGCGGAAATCCGCAAAACTTTATCTAAGATTGCAATTTGGTAGATATTTGCAAGCCGGCAATTGTGATGGCTGAAGTCAATATAAATCTGATGGCCCAAAAAGCAAACGCAAGGTGTCCAATCGGTTTGACACACTGCTCAGGGTCACCGAGGAAGGTCCACAGAGATCGGATAAGGAATTGAGGAAATGCAGCTTGGCTGCTATGAATGAAGAAAAAAAGTATGATGTGATGGCTATACCTACAAATGATGGACATACAGCGAAATGTGCGCACCAGGGTATAGTTGTCGTCGCCAGAAATGCCTTACTTGTTAAATTCTAGCGTGTTTCGACTTCTGTACCATTATTGAATACTAAAAAGTCAAATGTCTGTGAATCATGGTTGCCCAAATACGCAGGGAATATCTCGTAAGCACACATAGATAAATATGTATGCATATGCACACACACGGCTGCTGTGCATCTATATCGTGGAAATCGTTCCCTGTTGAGATAGGTAATGGAGACTTTCGAGAGACCTTTGTCCCGTTAAACAATGGTTAGAATCTACAACATCAACGTATCATATGTTATCGAGTGACAACACTTTATGTGCGCACACAACAATACAAAATGAGCCCTCAATGTATCCAATCAAGCGCTTAGCAAACATGTATTTGCTTACCGGCACAACGATACAAGCGGCGTTCATCGAATATTGGCGGTACAAATAAAAAAACACTGCACATTGTTGCATCAGTAAGTGTAACGTAGTAGCAGCTCATGTATTAGTAATTTATCTCATGAACTCATAGATCGAGTCCATGTTTACTGTACCTCAAGCTTATTACTATATCACTTAGACGGCACTTTGCACCTAAACCGTGTTAAATAGTATTTTTCACTCGATCGTCTGAAATACAATGGAATACCTAAAAACCTACCTGGTTAATAACGCCCTTGTCAACTGCGCTTTTGCTGTCTTAGTTGAGGTGAGTGCTAAATGGTGAGTAGAATATTTCGTTGATCACAGAAACATGCGCATTGGTGAAGCGTAATCACAAATGTCGGCTTTTGAGAATTAATGTGACTGTATATTACACCTGACGGTTGAAAATAAACACCTCAAAACTTTCTACAACAACGGCAACACTTCCAACTGGTGTGCCACAACAGCCGAAATTTCGATCCGGACTGCGCACCCGCATCAACAAAACATTCTTGTGACAAAATCGCAGTCGCATATTGCTACTTAAGGGTGCTTTAATATTAGTGACCATCGTAACAAATCATTGTTAGAAGCTATCTGAAAACCATGTATCTGGTTTCATTAGACAGGACCAATCACTACGTCTTTATTGAGCACAATGCATTTACAGCTTCTCTATCTAATATGTAGACCGCTTTAATGGGTATTCTTCCTCGATAACAAATTACCGGAAGATTGAAAAACTGAGACTCTGAGGTGTATGCATTGCGCACTTTATATAATTGACAATTTGCGTTGGCAAGCTACAATAAGTGCGTTTAATCCCGTGAAATGTGGAGGGGAAAATTTTCTCATTTGGGTTATTGCGTCGGGAATAACATTTGCTTTTTACCGTTCTGCATCGTGAGTCGTGTTCGACACCGAAGCAAGAGTAAACTCACTCAAAGAATGCTACGACCGCGCCAATTTGCACACTTGTTGTGCAGGATTCATTAAATGGAGACCCTATGGAGTACAATTAGCTTGGACGTCAATCACCTCATGGTAAAACACAATATGCTTACGCTATGGATATAATCTGATTGCATTAAACCTAATGAAGTCAGTCATCTTATTGTGTGCTCTGTTGTCTCGGTTTCATTGTTGCGCAATTATTAGCCATAGACTGCTGCTTTGTGGGCAGCTACACGGACTTAGTTAAGAATAACTCCTTTCTTTTGTTGTCTTAGTGTTAAGTTATGTTGCTTCCCCAAAGTTATGTCGCGTCAGTGTATGCATGAACAATGGCAGCTAGTCATATGGATGAGTGGAACCTCGAATGGCTATACACCCGAGCAAAATAGCACAACAACACAATTATTCCAAAATCTTCTAAATTCCTACAGCCTGCTCGGTACAAATTGTCGTATGGTATTCAAGCGTCAACTCTTTCTGAACCAGGGTTTCGAACGACTCGATATAGAACAGTTGATTCCAGCAGTAAAGCAATCAAAATGTCATAGCTCATAAATGAAGCTGGCCCTTTATTGTCCGTAACTATCCAGGCCAAAGATGTAAATACTAGGAATAAGCATTGATGGTAGACTCTTTTTGTATTTCCCATAATTTAACCATTCGAATTGTTCGATAATAGTTTATCAATTCGAAAACGCAGCAATCATCACACTAAAACGAAAGTATTGGACTATCATGTATCAAAAGCGATTACCCAATGTCAAACTTAGCCAATTTATGCCGCGTATCTTTTCAATGACCAATTTTGTTAGCCAAGCTTAGCGTTACTTTCAGTCACAAATATTTATGACGGCATTTGGTATCATAAGACGCTTTATTGGTGCGATTTTTACGCGGCAGCTATAGATAACAATCACCGATAACAGACTTATTTAAGCTCCACATATCGTTGTTGTCTACATCACCTACATGTCTCATCACACTAGGCTTTTTACATGATTAAAGTATAAACCTGTTTGTTGCACGAATTATTGTTCAATACCGACGTTGATAGTGGCAATAAATTGATAATGATTCTTAATCAACATTCTAAATGAGTATTTCGACTGCCATTAGAAGCACTGTATACAGTTGATGTATCATTACCATTAAAAAAAACAATAGCCCTATTTAAATCGATACGGATGGGCCGAGTTTTGGCGAAACATGACACAAAGTACGATGCAAACATTGTAAAGCCTGATAATCGATATATGCATTATGGACAAATACCAGGACAAGGTTGCCATATGTTAGATCAAAGGTTAGTGTTTATTTAAAGTAATAGAAATATGGAGTAATCATATACAACTTCTCGTCCTATGTAGCACCATTCGTACCCATCAGCGTTAAGCATCACTATAATGCCTGGCTTAGTATCGGAACATGATGAGATGAGCAATCAATCGAATGCAGATTACTTTTGTGTGGTCAGATATATTGATTGAAGTCACAAAGAGGACAATCAAGATTGAGTTAGGAGAAGAGGATGACTGGAATGCTCGATCTGGTCTTTATATAAGTTCACCAAGGGAGGTCATTTACGTGAATACCGCCGAGAATAAGACGTGTACTCGGATTGAGTTCTGAGAATAGTTGGAAGTCATTGTAGTTTTTCATTCAAGCGAAAGTAGTCACAATTGACTTCAATGAATGACGTTTTGTGTTACTCATAACATCAATTGACATCTTGTTATTCAAAACCAGTCAGGCATGAGCCCTTTTTCAATGGTGCAGAATATTATTGATGTCTGTCAGAAGCTATCGAACGGTATATTAAAGGAAGTCCTTGGCAGCTCGCTTAGATGAGTTTTCTGATATAACAGGCGAACACGTCATGTATGTGATGAGGTAAATCTGCCTGTCGCGCTTAAGGGGTCTTACCGCTTCATCTAATGAAATTGTTACGACTTAAATTCCTACGTTTCGTTGGTTGCATCTGTAGCATGATGCATTATATAACAGCAACATGCGACTCACAAAATGTTCCTCAGGAATGAATGCTATCATTTACATTTTCTTATTAAAGGCGCAAAGTAATGCTTCCATCGCCCTTTCTAAGGCGCTTGAGGTATGATGTTATCTGCTCGCGTTTTATTCTTTATTGATGCATCTGAAGCAATATACTTTCAGAACTGCCTTATTAGCGAAACTCACAGACCGTCTTTGGCCAGTTGCCTACTTACGAAGCGTTATCGTACGTCAATCTTATCATCTCCAAGCAACATAACGCAAGAACATACCACAATTGAAAATATTACGAGCTTTATATGTGATATTTATCTCACTCGCCAACCACAAGATATCAATTGGGTGATTATAAGCTAGAAAGTCCGACAATAGCAACAATCGGTGCAATTACTTATCAATAACTGATGCATACAAAAATATTTTTTAGGCAATTGCATTTAAGATGGCACCTTTATCCATTGGAATCAAAATAAACGAACAGTACCAATCATTACGCCAGAGACATTTGGACGGATATTAGCTGATAAATTACCAGGCAACTCGATGAAGCGACTTGTTATAAAATGAAATTAAAAATTCAATCTGTGATTATTGGTCCACAAATTGAGCCATCCACTAGATAATGTTTTACCTTTTAATGTATAAAGCTTGCACGCTTATTTCATATGGATCGAAGAGTTGGGTCTGTGTCTGCACACGATACAATTCATTATTATATGACACCAAGCTAGCAATCATAAATTCGAAAACCCCGTCAAAATTTAGTCAAGCATTTGGTATTTAACTTAAGGCGCATTGGCGCCTAGAAGCGTTTTTGCAGTTTTGGGTTGGGCGAATAACGACTGCTATTGAATTTAATCCACCAAAGTTAAATATGGTTGCTACCTATATTGAAAGATTCACTACTAAATGAACTTTTGAACTATGGTGGTAGTCATATATGTAATTAGGCACCTTATTAAAGCGAATACTTATTGCGGCTTTTTGAGTTGCTCTTGTTCATATAAATGTTTCCACAACCATGTAAAAATACGTACTGAATAGCCTAATTGAAACATTGTCAAAATATTATTTTAAATCCAAACATCAACTGATTATACCATTTTGTTAGAGCGTGAACGAGTGGATTAAAAATTAATCTTTAAGTCCGAAAAAAACTTCTTTAATTGTAATCATTTTGCCATTCTATCCCGGGTATGCTTAACTTGTGCATTTATAAAACTGGTTTCATAGCAGTGGAATTTGCCAATTACAATTATTCATAGTTGATTTATTTTCTCCCATCCCAACAAAATAATAAGACAATAAAGATAAATTCAATTACATTAGTGCAACATATAATACAAGCTACTGAACTCAACACCACAGACGAGCGAAGTCATTTTTCGTCTACAGCACTTTTTAGCCTATGCCATCAGCACATCTTATGGTATAGCCATTCTAAGTTTCACGCATCTACATGAGTCGCTACCATTGTTCATGCATACAATGACGCGACATAACTCAGACGAAACGACATAACTAAACGCTACGACAGCAGAAGAAAATGATGTTATTCTTAAGTCCGTGTGGTTGCCTACAACGCAGCAGTCTTTGGATAATAAAGCACGATAATGCTATCAATACCTATTGCCATATTCACAAGTGTAGACTAGCGTCTGTCAGGTAATGTTGTGCATATGCATATTCTCTAAGGATTTGCTTCAAACCTGTACACATTTAGTACAAATATGTAGATATTTATGTTACAACAATTTCACGAGCGGAAGCAATGGGATAGCTCTGTCATTCTTTAGCTATTTTTCGTTCAACAATCATCAATGAGTATCATGTGCAGTACAAACTGTGGTAAACCACTAATGCATCATCATGACAATCTTGTATTCTACATTTCATTGGCAAAACCAGCCAATTATACCTCAGCACAACCAGACAAAAACTGGTTATGCATTGCCACGCCAGACACAGTGCATTCAATCAAGCCCGTTTTAATATACATAAACAGCTATTATGATCAGTTGCCTTGGACATTATTCTAATTGTCTAAAATATTATCGAGATACATTAAAGAAAATTTCGTCCTTGTTATGACATCCGTGTTGGCACTAACCGGCTCACATAGTTTGACTCCTATGCGATTTTACTTACAAGTAACAATGAATAAAAATAGTGAACTACATTCCAGAGAGCTTATTGGAGCGATATGACTACCACTGTTAATAGTAACAATATAATGTTTCAGAAATTATTAGATGGTTGGCAGATTCATTTAATTTAAATGAATGATTTGTTTGCTTGTTATATAAGGGAACTCATCTCAGCGAGCTGTCCAGGGCTTCCGTTAATACAAAGTTCAATAGCTTTTGATAGACATCTATAATCTTCGGCACCATTGAGCAGGGCTCATACCTGACTGGTTCTTATCAACAAGACGTCCATGGGTTTGATAGGTAACATAAAACGTCAGTCACCAAAGTCAATTACTTTCGCTAGAACGAAGAACTACAATGGCTCCCAACTATTCTCTGAACTCAATCCGAGTACTCGTCTGCTTCCCGATGTTTTTCACAATCATGACCTCCATTGGTGCGTTTATCTAGTTACCAGAATCGACCACAACTAAGGCTTTAATATGCATTTCAGTCATCCGCATCTCCTTACTCAATCTTCATATACCTCAATGTTTTACAAACTGCACCAATCAATCGTTCTGACCATACAGAACAACCAACAATTTATAACGAATTAGCATCAATTCATCCCCACAACAACATCGGTAATGAACAAAAGTGCGGGTAACCAAGATGGTTATATTTCAATCATATAAAAAATCTAGTGTTATGAGACATCTGAGTTATTTAAACAAGGACGATATGCTGTGCTTAAAAAGGACGTGTTAGTTATCGGTACCGAGAATCATTACAGCTGCACAAGAAGGGAAGCCAACATTATATAAACAACGCATCTGATATTAATGAAAGCCGTCACAGATAGTGTAGTTGCCTACAAAGCTGTGAGCCTTATGCAAGAATTGCTTAACAATCTGAACATATCGCTCGAGTAAGCATTTGCTTGTTCAACTATGAACTGCTTGACGTCTGTAAAACTTGTGTTCCATAGGTTCCCCCGTTTAATGTGTTCTGCTCAAAAAGTGTCGGCATCTACACTTCTGCGTGATTGACCGTAATCCGTAGCCATTTGCCAAGGTCGTAGCATTCTTTGTCTGATTGTTTGCTTGATTCAGTGTCGGACATGACTCACGATATAGAAAGTTATAAAAGCAATTATAATTCCCGGCGCAAGGACCTAAATGATATAATTTGCCACTCCATATTTCACAGGAAAGAACTCAATTCTTGTACCTAGGAAACACAACTTGTGCAGTATATATAGCGTACCATGCTTGTGATATACACCTCAGAGTCTCAAGGATAAGTAAACCGACAGTTTTGTAATTTCTAGATAATTTGAAGCTGACGAGAAAAAGATAAAGCACACTCAAAGCGACGGGCTATGTCTAACGAAATCAGAGCTTACAATGTTTGACAGTGATTTGCTATGATACTAACAAAGAATGACATGTCATTAAGTTGCACTCTATTCTGCGATTGAGACTTGCCCATGCAGTTGTTTTTGTTGATGATGGCGCGCAGTTTGGACCGGGATATCGGCAGCCGTGGCGCTAAAGTTTGAAGGGTTTTCATAAGTACAGAATGCCTTGACGTGTTCATGCTTCACGGTGTGTCATAATATAACGTCGAAGTGATTGTCAAGTATATGGTACATATAGTGACGCTTTACCAATGCGCATGATTCTGTGCTCAACAAGATATTCTTCTCGCATCTCTCGCTCTGTGCAACGGATAATTGGCTGGTTTTGCTAAACCACCCACCTTGAGGCGCATGCACAGTTTTCAAGGGTGTTATAAACTAGGAAGGTTCTGAGTTATTCAGGTGAACACTACTACTTAACACGGCTTTATAATATAGTGCTTTCTTAATGATATAGTGATTAGTTCTAGGTACGGTGAATATGAACTCCATCTACGTTTACGAGATAAACCAATATTACCTTAACCGCGATTACATTACCGTTGCAGATGACGAACTTGGTATACAACATGTTGTTTGAAGTCAACCTTGCCTTCAATCAGTGTTAAGTGGTTTGCCTTGATTCAGCCCGCCGATCTTCAGCTGATGAGATTCGTTTTGGTGTGCCGGTGTCCGAATACATGATAGCTTAGCGTTCTTGCGAAGGCATAGAGTGCATATTTACCCATGGTATGTATGTATCGATGCATTCCTATTAAAGTGTTACCGTTCGTTACCAAACATTGCCTTACAGGACAATGGACTCAAAATAACATGGATATTTCATTGCCATTCTCGTGACATCCAACCGCTATGACAAGCATTATAGAAATATCGATTCCGTCAGAGCAACACATTTTCGTTTGGTTATCAATAATACACACACGCAACCATATATATATATATATATATATATATATATATATATATATATATATATATATATATATATATATATATATATATATATTTATATATATATATATATATATATTTATATATATGTACATATATATAACTATATGTATCGACATATCGATATATAAAAAATATTTGTATATATAAATACATATATATAAAAATATATATATATGTATATATATGTATGCATATATATGTATATATATATGTATTTATATATTTATATATATATATGTATATATTTACATATATATATATATATATATATATGTATTTATATATATATGTATTTTTATATAGATATAAATGTTCATAGTGAGTTGACAATTTTACATTCATTTCTGGTCGAAAGACGCTTGAATTGAACAATTAGGGTATATCAGCCGATTAAACCCCCAGCAGGTATAGTTATTTTAATGCATATTCAGCAGTTTTGTGGCGTAGCAATCTTCATTCTACTGAATACTCCAATAAATTACCCCTATATGATGAGACATAATTTCGTGATATATGCGGTTACTATTTCTCTACCGCGGCACGCTTCATTCCTTCTCGTCCCTATCCGCTTTCTGTGGAAATGTTTTCGTTCGACAGACTGTTTAGTATACCTATGATTATATGTTGGGTCATTGGATATATCCTTTTTTTAGCCCCGCAATAACATTGCAGGCTTGCCGGTTTGCTAAAATTATGTTATGCGGATTTACTCAGAAGAGTACATATGGAATTTAATCGGAAACATTGTTCTTACTGACAAAACAGCAACCGTTGCGATGATTTAAACGCCAATAGTTATTAGCATTAATCATCTGCTTCTTTATCGCTGTTGCACGCGGCAATTGACTTAGCTCGGTCTTTGACTGCTGCTTTATGTAGATAACGCGCATTTCCATACGCGCCCTGTGTGTATGGCGTTTTGTTATGTAAATCCATGATTGCTACTACATGCGTTTACGACACCAACAAGTGACGCATGCTGTATAACGACAAGAGTTTGGCAGCATGGAGCATACTCCAAACGAGCTTTTGGTTCTTGTCGACAAGAAACGTTTGTTTCAGAATATCCAGCCACATTAAAAATAAAGGCGTTTTGATGAAAGTTATATAGCTAGCTAGCTGCAGATGCTTAAAAACGCTGAAAACGTCTATCCAAATTGCGAACAGGAACTTTGAAACGTAGGTCAGTTCTGAATTGGTAAATAGTCATAATTTGGGGATTGACAGCAATGTGGCACGGTTCACTTAGTGAATATGGCATGGTTGTGAGAGGATTCGTGACGTTTGTTGTCATTACATAATATTGCATCATATAAATACGTGATGCATTCCAGGTCAGCCAAAAATATACAATGGTCCGGTTCTCTCAAAATATCCCGTAAATGCTCTAGCATACTGGTCTGCATGCCAGACGCTTAACACGGCCTTCAGATTCTAACGAACAATGAATTCTAAGCAATGTGTTCCAATTGCAGCGTGCTGAAGCGGAATACAAACAAATCCATTAAGGCTTTTACTGGTGGATTTTGTTGCCATTTCATCTACTGAACGTTAAGAAGATAGAGCGGTCCATACACGCTAGGTATATTTACATACCAGTGTTAAGCATTCAGTCGCTAGATGTGATACTTGCGTTGGGTGCCTGTGTACTATTTTTTAATACATCAACTTATTCTTTCTAAAACAAAAGACGACAATATCCATCACAAAATGGACAACATCAACATTTTGATCGACTTATACTCATCGTACTTTCAGATTAAGTCACATGTAATGTGAAGCATTCGCTGTTTGCAAACATATGTTCATATCTGGTACAAACCTCATTGGCCATGGCGTCAGTTGCTAATACAATCATCCTGCAAGTCTGGTCGTGTGAATTGTGACCATGGTCTATCAAATTATAAGATGGCAATCAAGCCGAATCTTCTCATGGGCACATTTCCTTTCGAAACTATTTATTAAAAGTTAGCGTTGTCTGTAATACAGAAAGCTACAATTTGGCGAGGATATTTGCGAAAAACCTTATTATGAATAACCGGTCATTCTTTCTAACGTATCTATTACAAGTTGAATAGTTTATGAACAGTCTGAATGATTTCAATTGATTAATTCTAAATTTAAAAACAAAAACTCATGTCCTTGAGAAAAAAACACGCTGAACGCTCCTTGTCTTGTGATGATATTTCGTTTGAAATAGAATACGACGACAAACGTTCAATTTGCCTTTATGCAACGATTTGATCTGCATCTTATACCCGTTTGGCCTGATCGTGTCATAACTGCAGACGCTAAGATACCATATTGATCATTACAAATGGTCGATTTTGTCGCCGGGATTTGTACAGTTACAATAGGTTTACGTTGATGGAATTTTCGCTAGTTTTGGCTGTAGTATAAGAAGACGATATATTGGCTGGCTGCTTAAATGAAATGAAATTGAAAAGAAAGCCTCAAGATTGAGGTTTCGGCCTTAGACGTTCCGAGGTATTGGGCCTATGTTATCATGCTTTTGGCCTTTAAACATTGGACAACCTTATTCACCAATTTGCTTTGACCGTCAGTTCAAAATAGTTGCACAAGCATCCGGCTTCGTACAAGAGAAGCATGTTTTGCGCATCATTTGCTACGAATTTATTACGAATGAAGGAATTTCTTTATATATAGTAACTCCGGGTGCCTTTCTGGTGATAAGACGCGTTTGCCACCTGCACCCTATGTTTATCGTCCGGTTTATTATAACGACTATTGTTAGCTTCATGAATATACATTATATCAATTGAAGAAAAGAGGCAGTTACTAAGATGGTTGCTGTCCATTTTGGGGGCTAGCATAATAATTTTAAAAAGAAGCAAGTATTAATTGTTTATCCTTCTTACATTCTTAAAACGTGATCCTACTTTTAAGGAAAATATCATGCATATTGCATTATTTTGTCAACTGTTTAACAAATGTCCCAGTCACATTGCGTCGATAAATTATGTGGTTACCTAATTACAGCAATCTTTCTATCAAGTAATGAATATATATAATGCATGTTATCAAGAGTAAAATCTAAAACCTTGGAATGTTCTTAAAAACATAAGCACCTCGCATATGGATGAGTGATATAAGAAGAGGACGCATATTAGATCACAAATCATTCACAATAATCTTGCGCTTGTGTGTAAAAGTAGCGTAGAGCAATGTGAAGATACGCAGTATACCTCATCGAGCAATTGAATATTCCCAAGAACTTTAAACGAATTTGACTTGTATGCATATAGCTATCTTTGCCTGAATGATACTTGCGACTTAATTATCGTATCCCATTCGCACAGTTCATTGTAGATAAAAATTTCTTCTTTTGGCCATCAGCCAGTTGACAAGGACAATGTGTTATGTTGTAGGCGGGGAATGGTGCGTTATGCAAAATCATTCAAAATATGTTAGCATAAGCTGTGCTAATCTACATTCTCCCGTAGCTTGACGTGCACATTATGAGGAACTCTTTGGCCACTTTATCTGCAAATATTTATAGATTCACTGCTATGCATAATTCCAATGATTTGGATTCATGTTTAACTATTTGTGTAACGCTGCCCATGGAGCATTTCGTGATTAATCCATCTTAATATATCATGCCTGCGAGGTGACAAAGCCCATGCATTTAAACATATGCGCCAAGCAGCCTGTAACGGACCAAATTGTCTGGGGAAGAGCAAATTCCTTAGGGCCCATGTGCTTCAATAAACCACATTAGCAACTTGAACGATGTGTCGGTGTGTGATCTATGCACATGTGTTATCGGATTTGGCCTTATCTATCATTACCAATGACATTCCGGATCAAAGCTAATGTAAAAAAGGACAAGCAAGGCTCAAAATGCATCCACGTCTCTTGAGATTGCCTTCGAATCCCACAAGCGCAATGACTCGACGGTCTCAATCACCACTGCAGTATTAATTGCACCAGAGGCATTGTATCTATTCATTTGGTTGATTACAAAGCAAATAACTGCCTATTAATCAGATACCAGAATCGATTATAAGAACAACAAAATATGCTACAGTTATATGATGATTTGGGATTTATTCTGAATATAACGAGATCAGATAGCAATCACCCTAAGAAAAGTAAGCCACAATAAATGTTCGGATCCTCGTGTTCTTTCCCCATATCACCCACGTGACCATGAGATAACCAACACATGATGTATTAAGATTTTACACATAAAATGATAAACAAGCGGCATATCTCCTGGTTAGCTGCAAACGCTCAATATCATTGGAATGCTGTGCAATTAGCTGTTATAGATTCAATTACATCGCTTTAACTATGTTCGATATGGTTGCATATTTGCGGATTAGGCATATTTGATGACAATTCTTGTCCCGTTGTGTACCCAGTAGTATCAGGCTACACAGCAAGTTGGAAAATGTAATAGAAACTGTAGCAAGCGTTTTATTAACTTGACACCTTCAACACAAAATAATGCACCGCTATTGGCTCTGCCAGCCCTGCTTAACCGTGTTTGGAGCACGAAGAGATTATAAAGATGTCGGCATTTAAACTTGCTTCTTAGTATTCATGCTCAGAGCGACCATAACAGGGTTTGGTATAATTATGTATGCCTCGTGTGTAGCATTCAGCGACCTCGTAACATAATCATGGCTGCATAGACTGATAACTTGTATTGAATCGATCGTGTTAATTCAGTGTGTACCATGATGGGATGCACCACATTCACTCTTACACAAATGTGGATTAACATTGGAGCTATAGATACTCATGACATCATGA
The DNA here is from genome assembly GCA_034190875.2 of Urechis unicinctus. Classification (NCBI taxonomy): domain Eukaryota; kingdom Metazoa; phylum Annelida; class Polychaeta; order Xenopneusta; family Urechidae; genus Urechis; species Urechis unicinctus. Next base: position 41,449,302 of record CM067353.1, read on the forward strand.
CTGAAGCGCGCTTGAATCGCGCTATATATATATATAGATATATATATATATATAGAGAGAGAGATATATAGAGAGATATAGATATAGATATAGAGAGAGAGAGAGATAGATATAGATATATATATAGATATATAGAGATATATATAGAGATATATAGAGAATATCTCTATACTGACTATATATATATCTAGAGATATCAGAGATATAGATATATATATATAGTATAATATATAGAGATATATACATATATATATGTATATATATATATAGTAAATATATATATATATATATATATATATACATATTTATATATAGATTTCTGTTTATATATATATATATATATATATATATATATATATATATATATATATATATATATATATATATATATCTCTATTTATATATATATATATTTATATACGTATGTATATGTATAAATATTCTGAAAAATTATTACCAAGTAGGCTATTAGGTTGTTTCAGATAAACGCAATGTTTGATTTTGACAATAACCAAATTGACGGTTTCATTACAAGCCAGCCAGAATTTTGCTAAATCGATATTCCTTGTAGTTACAGGGACCGGCATACACAGGTTGCTTACCCGTATATACAATATAAATATATAAGACAATGCTTGTAGACAATTAATATCTAATCTTGAACGCAATTCAAATCTGCTTGGAATAGCCATCTATATAATTGTCGTCATTGTACTAAACAAAGGTGTACATGCACTATGAGCGATGCTGTTGTTATAATCATGTATTGTATAACAAAACCGAATTTGTGTTTAGCACATTGTAAGGTGCATAAGCTATACACTTACACGTTTGGTCGCACACAATATGAAAATGTCGATGATCATTCTCGCTTATTATTGACTTACCAAAAGTTCAACACATAGCAATAGCGTTAATATTATTCTGCTAAAATGTATTTATTTTGCATTAGCTTTGCCCTTTTTAATAAGTGTAAGTCATTTGTATGTTCGCATGCTAGACATCAAAACCGTCGGGGTGTTGTTAGCAATATACCCTGGAATGTACATTACCTCTGCGCAATCTCCACAATTCGTCCGCTGTTTAGTCTGCCATAAAAAACACCGTATATACGACAGGAATTTCCATAAAACCATGTACTCCCAGGAAGCAGAGGTAAAGAATGACTCGGATCAGAGACCTTGTATTCATCATGTTGATTTTGTAAAACGATTACTTGTATTCTTTGTGTATATCCTTTTTTTGATACTTGTTTTAATGCGCCCTTTATTCCATACCTGCTGCAAATCAAAACTTTGGTTTTGCGCACGAATAAATATTCCATCGATACATATATCTTTTTCTTAACCCCTTAACTGTTTCCGACGAGCCACCTCGTTCATGACAGGTTGCTATGCATAGTTTTCGAAGGGTTAACTCGTCAATGCACCCTCACCCATTTCACAGCTGTTTCCGTCGAGTTAATTGAACTATGTTGACACATGTACTCTTCTGTGGTAAAATATATTCTGCAAAGGCTTATGACAGCCGACGATATCGTTACATTAAAGACTCATTGAATGATATCGGCTTCCGATATGAATAATAACATTGTAGAGGTAACAACTAATAACATTATAATTCCACGATGAAGTAGTACCATTTTCGTCCGCTCCTTGTACAACTGTGTGCCTTGACAATCCATGCGCCAAACTAGGTCACTGCATTGCATTATGACGTGTGATTGACGTAATAATTTGAAACCTTATAGCAAAGAATAACTGTCCATATGCGCACGATTTCGATCTCTCGTACTCGATAAAAACAGCCTGATGAAATGACCCGATTGTTGGTACAGAATTTAGATCGATGCATATTCTGATATTAAAAGCATACAGATTTTTGTTCATATCCGGGTACGCATTTCCGGGAAATATTGCGGTCGTTAGTCTCCGAACTTCATTTATCCAACAAGAAGACTCAAGTTTTGCTTTCATGCGGTTGAGACAGCAAATAAGCTTCCCGTCTGCATTTATTACCAACACGACCCCTAGTAAAATGCATTGAGGAAGTTCATCCGCTGTGTATGGTTTCAGCGTGGCTGCCCTGTTTCTCTCAAATGACCAATTTATTCGCTATGCGTTTTATCAGATTGATTACATTTGTTTTTTATTTAATAATGTAGGTGAGACCCTGGTAATGAAAGACGAAACCGTATAAAGTAGCGATAAATCGGAGATATCTAATAAAGGGGAAAAAAGCTCTCACGCCTAAAGGCGATGGTTTTCTCCGATAATGTTACCAATCGGAAATCCAATTCCCTCCGCTAAGTGTACTTTTTGTTAATGGCGTCGATGTGCTTCCTGTTGCACTGCTGTGGCGAATCACGCTTTCCGATGATGTCTGTGATGGTTAACGTCAAACTAATGTTTTGTAGTATTGTTGATATGAACTGAACATTGTCACCCTGGTATGTTCATCGTCATGCACTATAATCATGGTAAAGGCAAGTTTTGGTGTTTGATGGAAAACAACTTATCGATTTACACCAACGACCAAACTGCAATTACCTTCGACATTTACTAAAAAATCTCGGCCATATGCAGAATGTAGCAAGATATTCGTTACACTAAATCTCAATTACCGCAGCTTATATGCTGTGAGTACTTTTCCCCTATAATTTACTAATGCAAACATTATAAACAACAATATGATGACAGGGAACACATGCCAATTCAAGACTCAATGTATGCCTGTTTACGGTTTATTTAACAGTTGTATTTTATCAGGTAAGGTAACCTAGTGGTGGCAGCCAAATTTCCAAAATAACTGGAATGCATAATGAACTAATACATCTGACAAAATCGAGGGCCTTGACCTAACGATGTGTTTTCATAATGTGACAGCCTATTACTCTTACCAACCCCGTGGTTGTGATTTTATACCAGCAACTGCTGCATCATAACATCCATAAAGCCGCAAATTCTCGAAAGCCATCAGGCCATTATGGTTAATTGTAACACATTTGCATTTGAGTAGCTCCCAGTGCACAACTGTTCTCTATTTGGTCGTTTATGGTATTCCCGTATGCTTCTCAAATATCTCGTCCGCAACAATGGCATCATGCATATTGCTGCGAAGGTTAATAATTTCACCAATGCATCATTCCGATGCTAATGAAGATAACTCGAAGAGGACTTATTATATAACTCTTATATCATAGAAGCATCCATGATGTTATTGCTTGTCACATCCTGCATTATCGATGGGCGTCTACGGTACTGCAAGCGAAGATGGCGATGGAAGTACAAATAGATAGAAGTGATGGTGTTTTGCTGCATACATGTCCTCTTAGAAATATTGGCAATTTGCAAACTGGCAAAGACAAGCACCGATCACATACACAATATTGAGCATTGTTTGGTGCTTAGTGCAAACTATCACACAAACTTGATTACCCAATATTATGTCCGTCCATCGTATTACTGATGTTATTGTAGTCGATTAAGTAGTTAAATCCAGTAATATTGGCACGAAAAAGCATGTTGATATTACTCTTTACGTTGCACCCATACACGCGACCAGAGAGTAGTATGTGAGCGAAAGTATGTTTAGGGATGCTATCTAAATATCCCAATATTCTGAACCGAGCTATATCGATGGTGAAAGCGTCGAATTCTAGTATTTTATTATAGTTTCAATTCTGTCTTATACCTTAAACCTTTATTGAATGAGTGACTTTGTTCATTTATCCAGACCAACATTAACACAAACATATGTTTTTAAGGGCAGCATGACAATGGTCTGAATCTATAAACATCGATTTTATTTTGGTCAGATTACAGTTCAGATAATATTCATCGTAAAAGATTCTTACAAGTTTAAGCACATTGAGGCTGTCACATTCCATGAATTTTCTTGATGTTGACGCTTTTTTTAGGTGCTCGAAAGTGATCCATATTTAAAATGCTGTGATCATAAATGTGTCCCACATTTTCTCGCGCAGTAACTCACATTTATTACAATAACACCTCGCCATGTACCGGATTTTATGAGCAGGCTGATTACTATCGGCAAATGGCACGTTTGGAACGAACTGACGCAAAACGTGTCGAGTTGTTCAATATATGAACATGCATTATATACAGCGTAACTACATCAACCAGGGAATATTTTATGCATTTATCTCATGTGAAAACATCACCACTCAATGAACATGAATAAGTTATTAATATTAGCAGCAGATCATCGAACTATAGGTAATCGTATGATCACATATTGCACTAAACATATTGATTCCAGGTGATAATTAAATAGCTTAGTAAACAGAATATCACTTTACAGCCTCATTCCTTTGTTTTTTCAACTTGAAATGTTTCGCAAAACACCAGAAACAATAAAAGTTTGAGCAAACAAGAAGTACATCCACCTAATTTATCCGCGCATCATTTATCTAAGGTTCTACAGAGCCAAAAGTAAGGGCGAAGGGACGATATTTAGGGTACAGTCACTGATCGATCTAATCACTGTGTCTCTCGTAAGCTTGAAGCTCCAACACAATATTCGGATCTCTAATTGCTTCAAGGCATACAATCCTATGTCGCGTTCATCCAAGACGATCGCGCCAGTGTGGGTATCAATTTCCAGTCTCAATGCAGCGCGGTGACGTTCTT
>CM067353.1:41455740-41525564 GCA_034190875.2 Urechis unicinctus
TGGTCAACAATCCAACAACATAAGTGATTCCTGGCTATACAACGGTTCTCCCAATAACTTGATATTTTAATCAATCATCGAAACGAAAGATACATTCAGATCCAAGCGGAAAATCTCTTGCTATTAACCCTTTATCTGTGCTAGATGGAGTATTCCGATATTAACAATTATTAGGCAATACTCTATAAGTTTTCACGGATAGCGAATGCTGCGACGTCGAAAGATATCTACGTCAGGATATTAACTGTCTTCATTTGGTTGATGATTTTGTATGATTGGACCCAATTGGCCGCACTTTATTCGCCGGGATTAACCCATAAAACGCAAATATACAGAGTTCAATGAGCGCAAGCGTTTAGGTAGCATTCTCGACTGATTGTGCGGTCAGTATCAATACAGCAGATGCGGTATAATATTAATCCATCTCAGTGATTCCATAGGATTACCGTGGGTTTTGAGCGTAAAAAATAGACCACTACTGCGACCGTGATCACCAAATCTACAATCCGGTGGTGTGGGTATATATAAAATCGCAGTATCACTTACTGTATAGATGTGCGCATTATGACAGTTCATAATGAAATTGCTTTACCACACCCTTTCATCAGTCTCACGCCATCAACTGCAATCAATCAAAAGCATCTCGGACATCTCGAAAAAGAGACTTGCAACTGATGTTTAATGGTTTATACATTTGTATACCTACCTTAACATGAACTATAGAGTTTTGGATCAACTTCATTGAAGAGTGACATGTGTGGAGTAAAAGTTAGGTAGATAATGCGTCCTGCTGATGGTGCAAATGTATCTCCTTACCCAGAACCCCTACGTTGTTAACCAAACTAACCGCATCCCCAAACCTTTCAGCTACATCATACTTCAACTATACAGTCACAACACGAAAGGCACATTAGAATATATGATTGATATGATTACATGTGATAGTATCAATTGTAGTTATCTCTTCTATCCATAATGATCTATGTACTAGCGATGATATATTATAAGTTGCAGATCCATTTTAGGACACGCCCATTCTGTGACTCGCAATGAATTGGAAAGGATCGTGCAATACGTATATGATTAATAAACAGAGCAGGCCTGACATATTTTCTGTCATTCACACTACTCAAAAGGCATTGCAGCAGCGGGTCACAAAGACTGCAATTTATATGGTGGCGGACAAAAATTATTCCCCGTCGAGAAAATAATGTTTTAGGAATCATTCATTCCCTGGATGATCAGGTTTGGTATTAATAATACTTAAAAAAGCACCATGTATATTATATGATGATGTTGTTCTTGTGATGGCGGGTGTCTGCACCGCTTTTTTTGGCCTTCCCCTAGCGAATAACGTTGTTAAGGATAATGATCAGCGTACAACATTATTGCTCAACCCGATTGACAATAACTCATCAAACTGCTTTTTGTGGGGGCTTAAAACAACACTGAAAAAACAATGATAGTTTGGCAGTCGAAATATGCGTTAGCAGTATGTTAACTAATACAAACACTAACTGAAGTCGCCTTCTCCTTGTCTAGTTCATTATCAACTGCATGGTATCAATAAAAGGCTAATTTGTGTGTTCTATCTTATCGATTAAATTAAACCCATATTCAATAGTAAGGCCCTATAATTCCTGCAAAGTATTTGAAACATTACTTAAAGGGGGCTCAGTCATTCTTCCACCTGTAATATTTACAAGGCTACCTGGCAGGTGATAAAGCGTGCTAGAGCTGATTGCATTTCTATGAATACCAACTAAATATGTTGTCAGTCAGGAAAACCAGCAGCCGAATACAAAAAGATAAAGTGACGCTAGATTGATGATATCAATGCCAATTAGTGATGGTTATTGTTTTGCATTGTATATACGACCTTTGGTCATTGTAAATGGATGTTGTATATCACGGATGCTTCTTTATACTTCATGTCTTATAACGAGCTGACATATGAGCGTAAATGACATGCCAACAAACCTCTTTTGGTCAATACTCATTTTCCGGTTTAAATATGATCAGTGCACTATAGGTGTCTACCCATTTGCATAAAATGAACCAATATAATAGAGCTCACAATACTGCAATATTCTGAGCTCAGCTCGCATTGTAAAACGGGAAAGACGTTTGTAACTGTTTTGCCCGTTATTGTGCTTTTTTTGTTATCATGAGGAAAGACATCGAGTCTGTAGCAGTTTCGATATGAACCATCATGCTAATCCGGATATCTAGGAATAAAACTTTAGTTACAAAATAAAACACGCATGTATGCAGACGAGTAGCGTGAATCACAATTTTAAGTTAGTGCTAAGTATATCCTGTCGATTCTCGTACTATTCACATTGTCATTTGACCACTAGTGCCATACTACTTTTGGTTGAATTCACGATATAACAGATCCTACGATGTGCCGTTTTATTCAGCTGTCAATAATTGATTTAGTTGTGCCTCGCATGGCGCGTCATAAAGCAAGGCTCTCGTTATCTGCTGGGGTATGACCCTATCCACCGTCACAAGATACGGTTATTGACAGGCAAAAAGCTCTATAGCAATGACTGTATCTAGTGTATATGATTGAGTGTATGTAATAAAGAAAGAAAATTCTGTTGAAAAACAAGTTAAGATAACTGTATTATTCATAATTCATCAGATAATTGTATTCATGAAATAGTTCATCATCACCAAACCTGGGGTCAGAATATAACACAAAAAGCTATCATGTGAATGTTAAAAAAATGGGAATGATTGTTGAATAATATATCTGTTAATATGCATTAAATTATTCTCTGTTAATTCGAGGACTGCCATAGTCGCGGATCATTGCAGCGTTAGTAGTAAACTTACATTGTCTTCTTTTGTCGGTGGACAAAACGTTTATTTTGGTAGTTAATCTGCAGTGTTATTGGTTTTGTGTCCGTTTTTTGCGGCTTGGTTTTATAAACATCATCAACGTAGCTCTTGTTATATGCAACATAGTTCTGATTGCAAAGATTGTGTTACTTTGAAAAAAACAATGTGAGTTGTAAGTTTCTTTGCTTGTTGCTATACATGTGGGAAAATACTTGAGAGATAGTGTCATTAATGATCAAATTGATAGGATGCAGCTATAAAATGCACTTTGCTTCATATAATCGACATAACGGTGAACCCGCATCACGCTTTGAAATGCCGGCGTCATTTGTTGCTGTTCCCATGAGCTTAGTTAGTACACCACGGCTACACCTTGTCGCTATAATGATTTGCATATGCATCCAAATAAAGACAGAATAACTATGATTGACTAGTTTTGCTCATTGATGCTTTCTGTTATTGACAATAAATGATTTATGTCTTGCAATATTTTGTTCTATACCGCTAGTTTCCTTTACAAAAGCATTATAGTGCAGATAAACATTTGTCGTAAGCTAAATTGCATAACTGAATAATCACCTGCGACCTAGCTTGTACATAGGGATTGGACATATTCTGCAAGCCTGTTTCTAAGTGCAATGGTCAATATCAATCCATGTGTTTTTCTCCAGCGTATTTACTGTTAGCTTGGCCGAATGGATTTGCTTCATGCAGTATTTATTGACTACAACCAGTTCGCTTTCTATTCAATGGTTATCTATTGTGAATAGTTTGGAATTACCAAGAGGAATTGGATCAGATATGTGTTTGTATCGTGCTAGCTTAAGTCAGCTACTGCATTCGCAGTAATGATGAAACTAGGCAACAATGAGTGAATGCGATATGTCGCTTTGTGATTAACGTCGCGATGCAAATGAGAGAGAATCTGACATCTCAACGGACAGGCTGCACGTTATACACTCAATTATTCCAACTGTTATATGCGCTAATATATGTCCGATTTATTGTACCCTCAGACAATCAAAAATAATTAAAAGATGAGACAGTTAAATCAATATCTAATCAACAAAGCAGATTAGCGGCTCTACACTACGTCAAATATAGCCGATAGCCGGGTCAAATTCGTAATCGCTGTTAACTGCCGCACCAGATGAGAGAGCGTGCAAAACATTATCGGTACTGGGCAGCAAACAAATAAACATGGATGTGTGGTAACGGGACGAACGTTAAGCCAAATGAGCAATTGCCCCGCGGCTTCAGTTCGGCGGTTTAGTGGAATCGGCAGGGTTGAATGAATTCGGTTGAGCTATTGTTCACATGTGGCCATTAATTGTTAACGCGTCACTGTTGCTTAATACAGCGGTGTTACTTTAGAGGATAAGAGCACAACGGTAGTTGTGACACTATTTGTGAAAAATATATTACAGCAATATAATCGATTGCGCGATGTTCAATTCCAGTAGATATCTTAACACAGCTGGTCGCCGCATCGGAAGCTAATTAAAACAACACCATTCATAACTATTATCCACCTGTAGAAAGTAGATGCACTCAGCGACTGACTGTTTTTTTTGCCTGTAACGTTAAGGCAGATAAGAGTGATTTGATTTGTATTAAAAAAGAATGATGCATTACATTCTGCAAACGATTGCATTCTGATATTGGCGTGCTACTCTTTTCGTTTTTCAATTGTAGAATTGACATTGAAGTTTCGGAAAACACGATGCATTGATTCTGCTCATAATTGATCCACATTATCTTCTACTCACTGTGTTCTTTGACCAATTAGGAAGGACAATGATACAGAAACAGTTCAAAGACTAGTACAAGGTCAAGAGCATTATGAGTGTTGATGCATCGATGCAAAGCGTAAAACATGCATAACAGTCATTTATAAAACACATGCAGTGCAATCTACTAAAGACATGCACGCCATGTTGTAATCTAATATTGTAACCGCAATGTTGAAATCAACGGGGAAGTTGAAAACCTAAAGGTGGCATTAAGCCATTAGGTTAGGAATACAAATTAGTCGCGGTAAGTAGTTTAACGTACTGAAAGAAACAGTGCGCCTGTGATTTATGCCGAGGGAATAGAATGCAGTTCACATAGGGCGTTTGAGTATGTATATCAGGCGTTGTGCTGCACAAGATCACGTTCGACAAGTAATCTCATTGAAAATCATCAAGTGCTGTGCCGCTTTTCTGTTATGTTTTGCGTAAAATGGTGGTAAGATTGAATTATTCCTGTGTAAGGAAACAACTGTACTACAATTTAAGCAGTCACTTGGTTTCCGTGGTCTATTCCTTGCAGCTAGACCGTATATTGTTCTGCAAACGGTTACGACACACTACTGGCGACAAGGCGGCTTAGCTAACGCGTGAATAAGGTGTAGCGATCTGTAGTATGACAACAGAAGTTTATCATATTAATTCGTATGTAGTTGCTTTAGCTATGAAGTTTCAACGAATTGTTGTGTGTTCCTCCACATCGAATGAATTGGTGCGAACTGTTCACCCGTGCTTTAAATGTCGATATGATGTTCACACGCTATTATTTATGGCAGCTTCGGAGAGTACGTAATATAGAAGAAAGGCAAACGTTGACTCTAAATTGCTGCAATAGCATGTTTTGGCCTAGTATGACTTAGTTCGAAATATGGACTTAAACATTTAAGCGTTATATGTAACTATGATTTTTCAACTACAATTTGCAAAATCACCGTTACAATCTAAAGACTCGAATGTGGGTTTTTTTGGTGATAATTAAGTTATATCCTATACATTTTTCGAAATCAGACCCTATTTCAACCTCTAGACGTCTGAAAAGGCATGTTAATATTAAAGCATTGCAAGTCGATCAAGCTTCTATCCGTAAATTTTCGTTTATCAGAGAGAGTAATCAAGCTGAATCGCAGATTGTATTTCTATGAATATCAATTAAAGATGCAATCAATCAGACACACAAGCACATGGACCCAGAATGCCAATAAGCAACAACAACAATCCATCACTGCTACAGAGCCCTGGTATGTGGCCACAGTGATATGCATTAGGGTTATTACAAAGACAACAAGCAGTTATATCGGCGCATGAATGAAATGGCATTTTAAAACTTTTTCACACCAAGTACATCCTCTACTTCTAATACATAACACATATATATATATATATATATATATATATATATATATATATATATATATATATATATATATATATATATATATATATATATATATATATATATATATACATTTATATATATATAGATATATATAGAGATATATATATCTTTATATTTATATATATATATATATATCTTTATATATCTATATACCTACATATATATACATATCTATATATATATTTATATGTACATATATTTATTTATATTTATATATATATATATATATCTATATATATATATTTATATATATATATATATATATTGATATATTGATATATTAATATACGTATATATGTACCCAGGCATATACACTCTCAAACAGCATTTCCAGTCCTGCATGATCATATATGTTATATATTTGTTTTTAACAGGTGAGTTACAAATGCTCCCCTTTTGCATGATGGCACTGTATCTGATGCCAGTGAGGTGCAGCCTGTAATGCATGGTGTGCTTTTAGTAAACTGTCATCTCTCAGAAGGCCGTACAGATCACACAAATTGATCATCGTTATGCGTGTTCTTCACAAGAGGTGCTAAATATCAGCAAGATCTGCTATAAATGATTAATGGTGATGTGACTAGTTTATATACCATGTTCAGGAAAAATTATTATATGCCATTGGAATCGTTTATGTGGAAAATGGATGATGCTGCCACTCATAATATTTCAGTGCTAAAAGAGGTCGGCTGAAATCTTGTTTTGGCGAATGACTCGTCTACAATATCGTGTGTAAGTCAATCTCTGTGAAGAATGCAGCACGCATAATCGACAAACATCTTAGAAATTTTAATCTGCACTATATGGAATCGACGGATGTCAAATTTTATCCCAGTCGAGTTCAAATAAATCATAATTGATTGCGGGCAGCAGTACTTACGTAATACGCTTGATGATCCATACATGTCTGCCATTTATGGATCATGCAATCCATACCAAAGTAAGTTAAACGATGTTATCGAGCAATTAAATTAACGTCGCGGACAGGTCGTTTTGCTATAGTTTCGTGTATCATACTCGGTGTATGCTTCATTTGAAGTTGTAGATCAGTTTTGTGATATGATTTGTTATAATGGTATAAAATGCCAACATATTGATCAACTGCTTAAAGAAAGAAGCTACGTGGTCTTTGCATACTATAATAAAACCTGGTGTCTCAGGTCTTTTCTTGGCAGATTCCTGTGAAACATTATTAGGTGCGGAACTGGAAAGATCACATTCTTATTAAGTACTGACGACCGATGGAATGTAAATAATGATCAAGTTGCAGACCATTCACTCTCTGAGGCTGGCAAATCCATAACACTTGATAATTACTCCATGGATCATGCATAATCCAGTCGTTTGTGAACACAACTAGCAGGTCTTAATATATAATATTGTTTATCATCTAGAACCCTAATTGGCTTGCTGTACTTGTGTATCAACGTGACACAGTATAGGTATCTTACGCGAATGATACCATACGATTTACGTACAGTGATATCACTATTACCTACATTCTCATGTGATGTAACGCCATTAATGCGTTGTAATATGCGTTGTAATATGTGCTATTTTATTACGATAAAAATATATTTCGTCAGAATACGAACCGGCAGTAAATGTTCCTACGGCAGATTAACAGATGGGATTATCGCATCTGTATATTGCAAATACATGATATATGTGCTTTCCTTGGGTAAATATGTGTTATAACTTGGTTTATGGAACACAGTATTGAGGGCACATCGTGAGGTTGTGTCTTGCAATCGCACTGCTGCAAATACATCTCAATCTTAATTAGAATTACACATGATTCGCAACGCCTGCAATCAGCACGGTTTGCTGCAAACTGTCATGACTCAACTTCGCACACTTACAAATAGCAACGTAACACCTGACGATTTGTTATTACACTGAATCCGATGCAATCAATCACACGGGTGTGGCCGCCAATCGTGTTAGTTGTTCAATTATAGTGCAGCCCATCAAACAACCTCAGAACACCACGTGGGTAATACTGTTCTTTTCATATATTGTATACCTCCAAATGGAATATATTATCTTAAATTGCAATCATGAACCTGGTTTAAGAATTTCCAAGAATAGAAACGTGATGATGATTGTTGTCATTGCCTGAACATTGAACGACACGGGAACAGTATATTTGTTTTTCTGGCATCGTAATTGAACTTAGATAGCCCCATACCGTGCGCAATACATTATGCCAGACAAAAGACCAGTCGCACAAAACTGTTCAGTGAGGATTGCGTCATAACGCTTGCCTAATGTGTTGGTAATTATCGGAATGGAAGACAACAATCTCATATGTACAACATGCCTTAATTATCAATACTAATAACAAGGTCTACATGACGATTGCATTGTAGTGATAATGATACTTACATCATTTAGAACATATATTCTGTGCCATTTTACTGCTAAGCAAACATTCATTTAGTTAAGCAGAACTCCTCAAAATTATTGACGTGTACAATTTATGTGACAGGAATAATCTCTTGCCAAATGCGTACAAAAATGAACTAGAATTTTAAAACCAACGACAGTATGTTGAATAAATAAATGACTGCAATATATGTCTCTGAGTTGTTGTAAACAACCAATTTGGAAATTGGACAGATATTTTGACCGCGTTATAGCATTATTTTGCTATATAATTATTGCACATAAATGTTTTAGGTCAGTTTTATAATGGATGTTGATAGGCTGTTATTGATATCATATTATTTGATCTTGTTTAGGGGTAAGGTGTTTAACACGTTTGAACATCTAGGGTGATTCGCTTAATTGCTTACTCCCGTAGTCAGACCACTTAAAATTGATGTAGATGCTCTGAAATTGTCCAGTTTTAGTTTGTCTTGGTAATTCGTGACTGTTTTGCATGCCATTAATTGTTTAAATATGTGGCCTCATAGAATCATTCGGTTATCACTCGGTTGTTAGGCATGTACATTCCGCTGCAACTTATAACCTTCAATAATTAACTCCTGCCATCTGCATGTAACATGGCTTTGCAGCATATAACATAGTTATAGCATCAATAGAAGAGGAATATCTGAATTGGTTCGTACTGCGGATTCACCGCCGCCTTTGACGAAGAAATGAAAATAAACATCTTGGTTAAAATATTGCTCCTTGAAGACTATTTCGCACAGTAAATTAATATTCGCGGCACCCAATGTAAAGGGCCAGGTCCAGATTAACTTCTTATCAACAGCTGACAGAGACTAGGCATATTGAGTGGCAGATGCGTATGACCGATGATTGCAAATATGATTTTCTCACTGCATGCTGCCGTGCCTATTTTGTCTCGTTGTATGCAATGACATATCGGATACAATAAATATGTACAAGCAAATTGGCTGGCAGCCATTTGCATACAGGAAGTGCGAAATATTACATCAGTCAGTGTGGGTGCTTGTAATAAATATGTAGTCAAATCATTAGTCAAAATGAATCGAATAATTGTTTTCGTAGATGATCGCTCCTATATTGGCTGCTTTGAGTGCTACCGGTTTATTTAGAAAAGCACTGCCAAAACACTGGACTGTTAATGTGGCTGCTCTTTATAACCGTAGAGTGAGAAGTACCACATTGCGGTGCACCTAACTGACAAGCAAAACCACTTTATAGTTTGCGTCACTACGCTGATCGATTGTCAATCTACCCCTTATAAGATTTGGGACAGTCAAATATGAATTTCGCTTTTGTACTTGGCTTATATTGCTATCATCGCATTAATGCAACATCTATGGAGCTTTTGACCCAGTAAATGAACGGTACAGAACAATCAAAAGAGCGCTTATTGGCTATTGCTGGGTCTAATTGTGCATACGATCTGACGGAGAACATCGTTTATTGCTGCTCCGACTCACTAGCTGAAATAGAATCAAATGGCCCAAAACATAACCTGATAACGAATATCACGACATCACAATATAGTTTTCAAGCCGCAAATCCCCAAAATATAATTGAACAGTATGACAGACGTTATTCAAAATTGAATTTCCAGACATATTATACTCGCTTCATGAAGCTTATTGCCTACATCTATTCCGTCAGGGGGAGAAGGATAATTAGTAATGTGAACAGCAGAATATCAATTATTGTATTCACTTGTCTGTCTAGTGAGGAGGCATTATTGTTGGTTGCTTTCTGCTAAAGCCTTCTGCCTTCTACAAAACCCCGAAAGCGGCAACAGAGCGTTAATGAGATTATTGAGTAAATTACGTTAGATTGTATTCAAGGTTTCCGTTAGAAATCGACGAGAGGACAATACCTGCGTATCCTACTGTCAATTATATATCGATGACAAGTGTATTTACTATGGCCAGTGTATATAAATTTACACACGCAGTTGCTTTACCTACCATTGTCAGGCGTCCATCTGCCAAACTGCAATCGATTCGATAGCACCCTTTCGTTTGAGATTAATTGATTATTTCAGACCACTCATAACAACAAGAGCTGTATCCCAGAATCGACCAAGTTTGCTTTATATATCTTTAATATATATATGCTGAAGCAAATAAGTTGGACGTTATCAGATGTCTGCAAATTTCTGATGGACATTAAGAGAGGCTGAATTCGAACTGAAATGCTGAGAGGCGGCTGTTAGGCGGTGTTGTTAAAACGTAGAAATAAACAATGTATCGATATTTGTGGTTCTCATCTGCATAAACACACGGCTGTATGGCTGTCCCACAACATGTCCAAAATGTCGTTTACACTATGTCACAATCTGGTTAACTTACACATAAATGCATTAAATGTAATACGCAGGAAGCAGATATTGACCGGGTTATGTATCTGATGTCGAGAGCTGTAAATCAAACTCCATTAGTTCCAGATGTCTATGGCAGGTACATAAAGTTATTGCCCCCTATCGTCAGCTGCCGTGCTGATTACAACTTGTGGAGCATTTTGTTCGACGAACATTGAGGCAATATCTTGGCTAGGAAAGAGTGTGCACTACGATGGTCGTCTAACCCATAGACCAACTCAGTGGCAAACATAACTCAAGATATGTGTCGTCTATATTTGACTAATGGTGAGGGTACATTTAACGTACCCTTACCAAATCGTTTGACGACGAGAAATTTATTAGGGCGGTTGAAGCACAAACATACCGAACACGGCAAAATATCAATCAGTCCTGAGAAACATTAAGCAAGTGCCTAAGGTAATTGTTCGGCGTGTTATTTTAGCCTAGATGACTTGGCATCCTGCATTTGTCGCTTACATCAAACGCCATAGCAGCAGCATTTCCAATCATGCTAGGTAAGAATCAGTTTCGTCTACGCAGATACGATGTTGTTAGCCACTAATCAGTGACAAATAAATAACCGTGCGTTTTAAAGCTTAACATACCGCAATCGTATTAAACTGGTGCCGTTGGACGAATGCATTTGCTGCAGGGTTATGTCATAATATGGCATTCACGTACGCAAATCTTTTCTGTAAATTTTCTTAAATTCTGGGTTGATTGCCGGTACTCAATGTACGCAACGAGCAGTATAAAAGCGTTGTGATACGTTTGAAAATGCAATCGCGTCAGTCGTTTTCAGACACTTACAATACAAGATGAATGATATCCAAGATAATCAACCAGCCTAAAACTTAGCGCCACAGATAATGTATCTACTACCCGTTTCTTTATATTTTGATGATATATTCTGGTATCAAGAGATAACAAGCGATGAACTGCGTAACAACGGCACAATATGATAAGTAACTTTTCTTGCCTCTCCGTAAATCACCATAAAGTCGTTTCCCCGTTATGTTAAGACCCCTCGTTCTGTCATGAACATGCCCGTTGTGTCATGGTAAAGTTTACAACTTTTAAAGGACGTTAAACCATCATATGTGGTTGCATATATTCACGATAAGATACAACAGTACATTTAAGGAGGAACGCATGTGTTGCTTTGTCGTTACGCTTGTTTAGCGACTTCGTATGGAAACATGAGTCTGGTTACACAACAGTTGTGAAAGCATATCATCATAACAAACATAGTTGCTATTCAACAAACTGATAAACATTTTACATACTTGGTCAAATACTTTATAATAAAAGTCAAGTCAATTTGAATGTAAAAGCTAAATTACCGCACATATGCTAAGCTCGCAATTTACGAAGTAATATTAATTGGTAACATGTTTGTGAAAATGTTTTCTTACCGGTGACCGCTTTACCATATGCGCCACAGTCTCTAATAAAAGTGTAGTAGATGTGTAATATTGAAGCGCTTGGAACTTAAAGAATGCTTGTTGTTATCTCATCATTCAAGTCTAAACATTGGAGTCATAAACAGTGCAAGTAATGCATTACATTATACCTTAGTGCTAAAATACAAACATGGACCAGACCACTGTCACTTTGGTTTGCATCGGGCCATCCGATATGCGGGTTTAAATATCATTCGCAACGACGGTGGGTAGCCGCATAATATACCATCACCTACGATAAATGTAGTATCAACCAACTGGCAACATAGAGAAAATTCAGGTAAATGCAAAAATATTTCACAAAGTTGCATGTTATGTGCCATAGTTGGAACAATATTCCAATGCAGTTGCAAGACCACACACATATTCCATTTGCTGTACATGCATTATGGACAGGTTAGGTGTAATGTTTCTCTCTGCTGATGCGTTCCGCGGTGTAGAAGAAGGATGCGCACCGTGTTATACACAAGTAAAAGTAGTCGAGCATAATTTTCACATTTAGATGTTGTTGTGGCAATACTTTGTGAGGAATCGATCTCAACTATGATATAAACCCTCATAAGCAGTGCCATACACATATACAAAGTGGTTAGACAACAAGCATTCTGTAAGTATCATCCATCAATTACAATGTAACCCACAATATTGTGCTGCCTTATTGATTTGGATGTCGCAGTATGCACCTGGTGTACGCACTTACTTCGACAAATAACTGCCTACCTACATATTTATCGGTGTGTCATGCAACTTAATCGCGCACAGTGTCGCACTGGTTCCTGTATGTGTTTGTGTTGCCAGTCAAGCAATATCAGCTCGTATTGGTATTAGTGTCCTGGTAATTAGTTTTGCACTTGCAAGTTTGATTAACAGATTTACCTGATAAATGTAAGGAAGATAACAATTGCTTTCACAACCTCTAATTGCCGTGATCGCTCTGAGTCGGATTGGCATACGCTTTATGCTGTTAAGGTAATGTCTTACGACACCAAAATATATCGTGAAAATAAAAACAATCTATCTAGCAGACTGTGTGGCTTATCGAACAGTGACGTCGATATACTCAACACGGAGCAGCCGGCAAATGATATATAGATTGCGTGCTGCCATATTACAAAGAATGATTGTAACCACATTTTGATCCAAGACGAAAGTAAACAGCTCTCTACAACGAATTATTTATGTGAACGGTTGCCAGGCTACGGAGGCTGCTATACCGACATGCGTCCACTATCCTTGATTAAATTTTTTTGCAAATCAATACATAACATAAATAGTTTGGGTAACCTTTGAATCCTAGTAGGTTATTCCATAAGTTGGGAATAATATTTCTTTGCTAAATTTGGTCTGAGCCCGCGGTTATTCGATGATGTCTTTGACTATGTTTTAACGTGAAGATGATCTTAGGCCCGACATAAGCTATATTTGCTCGTAATCATTATGGAAACAGGCATTAAGGATGTTGAGTCTTATGTTGAAGATTTTAATATTAAGGTAAGATCAGTAGAAAAATTATCAAATGCGGAAGCAAAATTTGACAGCTTCAAAATTGAGGTAAAAATACCAGATGTTGGTCCAATGTTAGAAGAGAAATTTTGGCCATGCGGTGTATGTGTAAGAAGATTTTATCGCAGTAAGGTAGATGCATAACTGCGTTATTTGTGTTTTGTACTTTAATCTTTATATATATCATTTTTTACAATGACTGACTGCAACTTCACAAATGCACGTATAACTGTCGAGGCCACAATGAAGGCACCATAATGTACATACGCAATCTATTAGGCAAATGTGATGTTCTCTTAATCCAAGAACATTGGTTGTTAGAAATAGATCTTGCTCAGCTCGAGCATCGCATAGGTGATGTATCAGTTACAGGCATTTCTGGTATGGATGACTCTGATTTGATTAAGGGAAGACCTTATGGTGGCTGTGCGTTTATACACAAAAAGTCGTCAAAATTAACTATATCCCCGATCGATGGTGTACATAATAGAAGGTGTCACGCTTGCATTTTAACCCTGCACTCTAACAATATGTCCCACAGGATTCTAGTTATCAATTTGTATATGCCATGTGATGTTAGTCCAAAGTCAGCACCTTCCAATGAGTATGTCGAGCTGCTTGTCCACGTCAACTCAGTCATAATGTCTTGTACGGATGTCGATGGTATAATTATTGGAGGTGACCTAAACACAGACTTCGCTCGCGCCGATTCCCCTCACACTGTTACCTTGAAGACTTTTTTGTCAGGAGCAGTGTTTAATTCCTTGCGATTTGTTAGATAATAACTGTGTAGATTTTACCTATGAGAGTGATATGTCACATACAAGGTCAACATTAGATCATTTTATGTTGTCCGAAAGTCTGAGTTCATCGGTGTCAAAATACGAATGTCTTCATGAAGGAGATAATTTATCTGACCACAGTCCTGTACTTGCACGGCTAGATATACATGTTGCACGGGTGGTTAATGATGAGCGCCCAACCACTAATAGACCAAAATGGAGGGAATGTGATGTCAGCGATATTCATAGTTATATGCGTAAATTGAGGAAGTTATTACTTGACCTGAATATCTCAAATGATGCAATTAGTTGTACACAGAGCAATAAACATTATGAAGACATTGATCGTTACTATGAGGAAATCGTGAATGCGTGTGTCCGAGCAGCTGTTCAGTGTATTCCTGGGACTAGGAAACGTAAACATCGGCCTGGCTGGGGTGAGCAAGTCAATCAGCTGAAAGCAAAATCAATATTTTGGTGTCGACTCTGGGTGGAAAATGGGTGCCCCACCTCTGGTGTTTTTAAAGACATCCACTGTAAAGCCAAACGGGATTATAAAAGGGCGTCACGATACGTGATCAGAAATCAAAATAAGCTTGCGTCTGATAGAATGGCAGGTTCTTTGGCCACAAGTGATGGTCGCAATTTCTGGAAAGAAATACGGAAGAAGCATTTCAAAAATAAGTCGACCGTGTCCGTAATGGATGGCGTGCACGGCGACGACGAGATATGCAATGTATTTAAAAATAAATTTGAAACACTTTACAATAATGTGTCTTATAGTAAGTCTGCAATGGCTGCCCTTAATGTATCATTGAGTCATGATGTACACTCTAATTTTGCTGGTGGTACATGTGGCTCTTTGCATGCTATCGACATTTCACAAGTTAGGCAAGCAGCTTGTAAGCTTAAACGAGATAAGACAGACGGTGTTTGTGAAATAACTTCTTATCATATACTGAATGGCTGTGATGAGTTGTATGCCCACCTATCAAAACTTTTTACTATGATGTTGAATCATGCACATACGCCACGTGGTATGCTAACATCTACTCTTGTTCCTATTCCTAAGAACAGAAACAAATCATTGAATAGTAGTGATAATTATCGATCAGTAGCTCTTAGTAGTATCACAGGGAAACTGTTAGATAATGTGATTATTGACTATCAAAGTGATGTATTGAAATCGGGTAGTTTACAATTTGGATTTAAACCGTCACACTCAACAACACAGTGCACTTTTGTATTTAAGGAAATCATAGATAATTATGTCAGCGAAGACTCACCATGTTATGTCATATTATTGGATGCTTCCAAAGCGTTTGATCGAGTTAATTTTATGAAATTGTTTGGTTTGTTACGAGAGCGTGGTATGTGTGCTATGACTGCTAAACTACTTCTTAACATGTATACGCATCAAACGTTAAGAGTCAAGTGGAGTGGAGCAATAGCTTCTCTGACAAGTTTAATTGTACTAATGGAGTCAAACAAGGCGCGGTTTTGTCACCTATTTTGTTTGGCGTGTATATCGATGAATTATTGTCACGACTCTCAAACAGGGGGATCGGGTGCCATGTTGGTCACCGTTATGCAGGCGCACTGAGTTATGCTGACGACGTCGCTCTCATTGCTCCTTCTTTAAATGCGGCTAAATCTATGCTTAAAACTTGCGAAGAGTTTGCCAAGAAATATAATGTTATATTTAACACATCAAAAAGCAATTTGTTGCTTTTTAATTGTCAAAAGCGCGATGTGAATCTACAACTGAACAGTGTTAGATTTAATGTAAGTGAACATGCTATCCATCTTGGATCCTATATAGGAAGAAATTCCGAACAATTGAATATTCATGCTGTATGTGGTGATGTTGTGTCGAAAACTAATATGCTGATGTCAAGATTCGGTCACTGCACAGTAAATGTTCGTAATACACTATTTGACAAATATTGCACAAGTTTTTATGGATCCCCATTATGGATGCTCTCGAGTAATTCATTTAAAAGCTTATGTGTCACTTGGCGCAAATGCATCCGCCATATATGGAAATTACACCCTAGAACAAGATCAATGTATATTCCTTTTTTAGCTGGTAGGTTACCTCTAAGAGAACAATTAATGTTGCGATGTATGAAATTTTTCTTAAATAGTCTTAATAGCACGAATCATCTTGTATCGGCGGTTAGCCGATTATGTGCCTTTAGTAATTCGAATGTCGCAAGTAATATAAGATATATTATGAGTATCGTTAATCTAAATACTGCTACGATTTACGACCAGACCATTACTTTTAATGATATTTCAAGCAAGATTTTTCTACCGAACATTGATCAAGAAAGATTGAACTTTGTTAACTCAATACAAGAACTTTGTAGGGCCCGTGAATGTGAATATATTCCCGGTTTTTCTCAAGACGATATCAATGTTCTACTTAATTTTATTTGCACATTATAATGGCACCCCACGCTTTGTTAAATGATTGCACCTGAACTTGATCGTCATAAAATATCTGTACCACGAGTGCGAAATAAATGCTATCATATATTATAACCATCCTGCGTTAGATATCAATGCGTTTGTTCCAATAGAACAAAGTAGTGGACTAGTATGCAGATGACACACTACCTTAACGAACAATAATAGATTGAGTGCTTATGCTAGTAAACATGGTTATTTTGAAAAAAACTTTGTAGGATTCTAGTTGTTTTGGTTTGGCTTCACAATATGTCAACTGCATATGCACATAAAACAGACACAATGATATTTGCTTTGATAACAGGACAGATCATATACAATTAGCACAAAGATCACACATGGCGAGAAGCCTATTGACAAAGTCACTGTCCCGATGGCAATCTACTTAACAGTTAGTTTGCAAGTCATGCTTACGCGTTTAAGCATTCCAATTGTTTAGAATTATTGGCCTAAACAACTGAAAAACAGGAACCGATGTGTCCTAAAATACGTTGGTGCTTGTTACACTCTAATAAAAACCGTTATGTATGGAACGTACATTGTGTCACCATTAGCTAGTGCCAGTGTTTGGAAACTATATTTAGCAAAAAATGACAATCACATCTTATTGTAAGCCTTCTTAATTAAGTTGATGATTGTCATGTTTTCTTACCTCTCGGTGTTTCCTTCATAATACGTACTTTTTTTGCCAGAATTAATTCAAGAAACACGGGGAACTAGTCAAAAAACGAACTAGTGTTCAGGTAGCATTCCCTACTCATTACACGCCAATTGTCGTAAGGTGGTTGTTGTGTAATACCAATTCATTTCAGATATTGCGTTTGATTACTGTTGGGTTTGAGCGTGAAAACAATAGACCGACGCACCACGATGACTGTATTTAGAATTAAGTAGTGTGGGTATATGCAAAAGCATTGTATCTTGTACTGACATGCGCATGTTTCCGTAATCAGTTGTTAAAAAACCCGTAAATAACTTCGCTGCTGAAGCCGATAGATATTGATTGGCTTTTGGGAGGGGTTAAAAAGACCCACTTGATAGTTTGTGTTGCGCAAGAGAATCGGCTTCCTAAGCGAGGCTTGACATTGATGTCGAAATAACAATTAGTTTGCATGATCCAGATATCGGAATTCGGTTAACAAGAATGATGTATGATAAAATAAATGCTTAGCGACTAACAAACATATGCAAGTTGTGCTTGGGATGCTTCTACAGAACAGGCCTAATTAGACGTCGTAGCCCAACATATAACTTTAACAGCGGGGACGTGAAGAATTGACTTCAGTACATTGGTCAGTGGTTTGCACGCACATAGACAAAACTAAATAATTGGTTGTCAATGACCAGGTTGGCGACCATAATTTCTTCCGTGAAATAACTCTATTGGTTTATAATGTGGCACTTGGTTAAACTAGATGAAACCGATTTAATCTCAGCTCAAAACAGGCGTTAGCTATTTGCCATTAGATAAAAACACTAACTGAGGTCACTTTAATCTTGTCGTTGGTATAATCAACTTAATGGTATCCGTAAAAAGCTCAGTCACGTTTCTATCGGTAATATCTACAAGGCTACTTCGCAGGGTAACAATAATACACTGATAGAAACAATAATACACTGATTGTCGATTACAGGTACCAATCTAGCGGTTATGTGCAAAGTCGTTAGTGTTTAAATCCTATGTTGCCATGGAGCCAACAGGTTGGGTGTCGACACAGTCAGGTTGTCTCAAATGTGCATAAATTCGCTATCTGGGTATCAAAAGGTTGAAGGATTAAATTATCCGTGGGTAAAGAAGCTATTGTGTGACGACTTTGGTCACCTTGGTCCGTTTCCTCGAACAACGCCGTTCATTCATCAACGAATAAATTTCAACAAACTAATGGTGAAAACAACGCAGCTTAAACATTTGCTCAGATGTTAAGTACTGTGGCTTTGAGGCAATCGCTCTATGCATTAAGCCGTAGTAGTTGCGTGAATCAAAATGTTTACACAAATCGGTATATATATATTCTTCTTCATCGAATGCGTCTGTGCTAGCGTGATTCGTTCGCTAGAATTAACTGTTCTCTGGTGCTGTTGATGTCGATATTATGTACAAACCTATAAACATCTATTTCAATTGTGGGCAGCTTTGTAGAGCACATGCATTACAAATAAATTAAATTTTGACACTTTACAGCAGAAAGACCATTTAATTCTTGTGTGATGTAGTGTGAGATATAATGTTAGCGAAATATGCCCAAATAACATTTCATCGGAAGAATCAATATCCAAGGTCGCTATTTTCATTTTCTACGCAATGATTAAGTTATGCCTATTTTTGGTGCGTAATGGGACCATTTTCTGCCCAACTCATCTTAAATTAAACCAAAATATACAAAACCATCGTCAAGGTATGTATATAAGCATTTTCTTAAGAGGTTATTATTCCATATTGTATTATATGATCCGAGTTTAATTTAAATCACCTATTTTAGAATATCAGTTGACAAAGACGACCATCTGTACATGCAAACACAATCATGGCCTTGCGGGCACCAGAAGTGCTGATGGTTTTTAACTAAACTTGAGTTGTCGAGGAACAGCGGCGGTTTGATTCAATTGCCTGTGAACTAGCTTTGTACCTTCTTTGGCTGTTACTAAGCAGATCCTGTTATTGAACATTATATTTTTCAACAGTGATTGACTTTGTTTCCGGCATATGGCTCTTATTATATGCTTCATAAGTACTGTAGTGACGCCACATTACACCTATTGTTTTATATCAAACGAACAGTCTGCTTTGTGTGGCCTAGGATGATGGGGCTTATTACGATTCATGGGAATAGCTCTCGTTGTATTACATGTTCTCCCTATCCCAGCAATACCCAAATCTGTAAACTGTTGTGGCTCAAACCCAATCAGTGCAGGGAGCACATCCAAATTTCCACCGTGTCCAATATAGTATAGTCTGCCAATGCGCTTACTGCACAATGACTGATAATTGAATATATATCGCTTGCTAAGTACCATCAAATGTTTGCTTGATCAATTATTACGATCAGCGCTTAAGAAGAAGATTGTTCAAAGTTGTGGTAAGCTGGCGTCATATGATAGCGGACCAATATAATTAAAGCAGGTTCATATGTCGGTTAATTGAATGTTATTTTTAACATATATTATTTATGACGTATTTCAATATCAAACGTCAATTGCAACGATCATACATAATAATACGGATGGATTATAGAGTCTTGAAGTGTAAATATGACTCCCGCAGATATCTTATCCTAACCATCTAAAAAGAGGTAATAAAGAAAACCAATAGGCTTTAGAATATGTGCTGGGGAGAGCTCAAAAGCTAGAACGAGGGTTTTCTGACACAATAAATGGTCCTTCTGGTGGTGTGATTCATGTCAAGCTATTTGTTTTGCAATATCGTAATTCGGTTCCATGCACAATAATTACTTTTGTTAAATCTGCGTTGCTATGAAATATACCCGCTTATTAGATTTATATGAAGCTTTTCAATTGATTGTTATTGTCTTCAAAACTGTAAATACCTTTTGAACAGTGACGAAACAATGGCTTGGTCATATAGTGCTCAATGACTAGCTAAGAATGTGCATCAGCGGTTTTGTTAATTGCATTTGGATAAGCCAGTCGATGTAGCCCTCCAATAAGTGAAATAAATCAAAAAAGTTACATTATAACTTGACGAAGGATAAATAACAAACAAAAATTGCACTATATAGTAAATGGTTGCCTTTATATACACTATTATTGCTTGATAAGAATAAAACCGTGTCATGATATGTGGTGATCTGTAGTGCGTAGCATTTTCTTATAAAAGATGTAGTTTTATCGCTTTGTATCATTTTAAGAATAACCCTGTGTTGGTTGTGAAACTATCCGCATTCATGTTAGAACAAACGTGTTCCAATTAACTACGCCATTAAGTAGCCAATTATGAGGATACTAAGAATGCGACAAAAAACATGCCTCTCTCTCTTTTAGTTTGCTATTGAATCACATACGTGACAGAGGTGATCGTATATGAACACCAGATGTCTTTTGATAATTACGTCGAACAAGAAGAAAAGAAATTTTCTGAGAAGTTGTCACTACGTAACAGGAAGACTACTGAATTGTGAGCTACATCATACAAAGATAGAGGCCTATTCTATCGTCTTTTTGCTGTCGGTAACTTTCTCTTATGCTGCTTTTACAATGATATATTTAAGGCTGCATAGCGCACCAACATATTAAGAAACCTTTTGCATATATATATCTGACCAGTACAGCTTATATTAAGGCTAATCAATTCGCTCTGCTTAATATTCATTGTTCGTATGAAATTGCATAAGTATTCACATAAGGAAAAACTTTTGTTGCTGCTATGTATCAAGTATGTAGTGAATCCCATGTTTCTTATCCATTGTCATTACTGCAATGTTGCATTCGAAATATATGTGACCCAGTGTCAACCTAACAAGTAACCCATAGACAGTACTGCGCTGTCACTTGATTATATATTCCGACCATCTCTGTATATGCGCACAGCATTAACGTTCAACACCGTGGGAGTTGCAAGCGTAATGTGTTACCATTGTGAAGCTATCATTAGGTTAGCAGGGTTGGAATACACACTATTCAGATTGTGACACCTTTGAACAAATCAACTATCTGTGCTTCTAAAGATGGTAGAATTAAATTATTCACGTATAAAGACAAAATTGTACGAGAAGTTAAGCAGGCACATGTTCACCATGGTTCATTCCCTCAGCTACAAATGAATGTCAGCAAAGTGATGAATACAAGGCAATGTCTACTAAGATGCTACAAACTGTAGCTGTAAAGCGTATTGCTTTAAATCTTAAGTATTGGCTTAAGCTTTTGAAGTTTCAACGAAAAAAACTGTCCGATATTCTAGATTGAATGAATAAGCGCTAGCATAACTTATACTTGAAATTATTTGCACGCGCAATACAAACAAATAATACTTACACACACACAACTGCTGCAACGGCATGTTTTTTACTTTGAATGACATAGTTTGAAATATAGTCTTAACCATTTTAGCGTATAATGCAATTAGGATTTATCTTCTGCGTTCTGCACAAGCATCCAGTAAATTATTGGATGATAATTATTGATGCCGTTTTACTGGCGGTAATTGAGTTATGTCATTTATAATATAATATGAAATTGGGCTATGTTTCAGCCTCCTTATCATATCTGAAAAGTATGTCCAGAATCAATGCATTGCAAGTCGATCAAGCGTCTATCAGTAAATTGTGCACGGCTACTGTTATCAGTAGTTGATCAAGCAGAATCTCAGATTGCATTTCTATGAATATCTATTAAAGGTGCAATCAATCAGGCACCCTAGCACATGGACCCATAATGCAAATGTTCAAGTTAATATATGCAATATTCCAAAATGAAACAGCAAAAATCAATCCCTCCTACATATCACAGGTACGCGGTCACCATATATATGCCATCGGCCTTATTACAAATATAACCAGTAGTTGTATCGGGATATAAATTCAATGACATGGCATTTTAAAACTCGCTCTACGGGATGTTCACACCAATCATATCCTTGAATTTCACGGAATCGAGACTGTATTCTGGATATTTTTTTGGATTTTAGCCGACATATAACATTATCATTGTTTTAAACCAAACTCGTAGGCAATAATTGTCAGGCGAAACCTGTCACCGATAATACATTTTTATCGTCATAGAACTGTAAATTTGAGGTTTCTCAGATAACAGTGATACTAGGAGGTTCTCTGCATTATTATTTATTTACGGAACATGATAACAATTTGTTCTGTTCTTTGTTTGCATACACCATTTGGTCGCTGAAAACTTGCCCGTAGGCATTTAAACATAGTTACTTCGTCTATAGCAAATGTTAAGTTAAATAGCGGTTTCAAAAGTAAACAATGCTAGCATTGTAGCTACTTCTTATCGGTCTGTGATCAAGCTTATCCTCTGATAGAACCTATTATTTAGTAATTGGCTCTGTTACCGGCATATATTGCGACAAACGAAAAGTTTGCTCTCATTATATGTTTGATATGGTATGTCGTGATGAAACATCAAGGAAATTGCTATAAATCAAGCTAGTAGAATATTTTGAGTGATCTGGAACTGCTGCTGGCGGAGGAAAATACAGCACGGTGACTGTGTAAGGCGCGGCCGTTTGTTATCCATGCCGTGCCCAAACCCGCCAATCACTGCAGGCAGCACGTTCTGATCTTGACCAATATGACACGGTTTGTCAAATCGTCAATTGCATAAGGGCGGATAACTAAATGTCTACTACCTGCTAACTAATAATCTTCTACATTTTGTTTTGAAAAATATTAAGGATATATATATATATATATATATATATATATATATATATATATATATATATATATATATATATATATATATATATATATATATACATATATATATATATGCATATATTCATATATATATAAATATATGTATATATACATATATATGTACATTTATTTAGATCTATATATGTATATATATACGTATATATTTGTTATATATATATTTGTTTATATATATAAATATATTTATATATATGTATATTTATATACATATATGTATATATATATATGTATATATATATATGCATATACATATGTGTATGTATATATATATAAATATATATATATATACATATATATGTATTTTTATTTATATTTATATATGTATATATACACGTATATATTTGTTAGTGTATGTGATAATGTGTGTGTGTGTGTTTTTGTGGGCGTGTGTGTGTTTGTATGTGTTACTTGCATTGTTCCACACGATCAATCGTACAGTGATTTTATCAGAGTACGCCGTCTCATTTAATGTGACGCCATTTACGAAGTATATGCTATTCAATAGTTTGTCGTATTTGATGTGCTATTCAATTACAATATAAACATATTTCCTCAGAAAACATAACACACTCATGTGGAGTGATCGCATCTATATATTGCAAATACCTGATAACGTGGTTCATTGTTAAACAGTTGTAAGGTCACATCGTAAAGTCGGGTCTTGCAAAAGCACTGCTACAAATAAATTTCAGTCTGTATAATAATAACACGTGATTCGCAATGACGGTTATCAGCTCCGTTTGCAACCTGTTGTCATAACACTTCGTCACGCACTTACATACAGCAAAGTAACACCTATCATCCACGTTATTGCAATAAATCAGATGCAATAAATCATGCGGGTGCGGTCGCCACGTTTGTTGGTTGTTCGGTTTAAGTGCAGCCCATTGAGAACCGTAGTGTTCGATTCATATATTTTACACCTCCATATAAAACATACAACAGTAAGCATGTTCTTGGAAGTTTCAAAGATAGAAACATGATAATGATTGATTACGTTGCCGGAACATTCAACGATACGATGACAGAATGTTTTTTCTGGCAACGTAATTTATATAGCAGGCGATATTGTCTGTTATCACACCGCAATGTGGCGATGTAGATTTGTCATTCCAGCTCGTAAGCAATAAAGTGTCAGATACGATATGAAGTGAAAAACCTTCAGCTTCAGTTATCTTATCTAAGATAGTCTAGCGTCGGGACAGAAAAAGGATCCTTCACTGGCAAAATAAGCTTGATTATAGTTCAGTTACAATAGGATAAGATTTCTGAGTTATGTACTTCATCGGTCTGAGCGGATACATCGGCATATGTTGTTTTTGAAAACTCCAATGAAGTGAGGTGCGGAATTTATCGTGAAATCAGCCGCAATAAAAATCTTACACTAATGGTTAACTTTATGATTCTTGCATTCGGCACATGTGTTGCTGAGAGGACGCACTGATATAATCATACGGAGCAGTTATTACCTGTGACGGCTTTTGCCTTATGGCATTATTTTGCCATTTAATCATTGCATGTCTATATTTTATGTCAGCATTATGTCAGAGAGTCCACAACTCTGGTAACAGTCACCTTATCGAGAGAAAAAAACCCAAATCGATTGTATTTGGCCATTATGTTACTTTTCGTCAGTTTATTGCTTATTTGGCCTGTTAGTCCTACCGTCGTGTTCCATTAAATAATAAACTCGTGTCATCTATATATGAAATGGATTTAAACGGATCAACAACTTTGCACTAGGGCACATAACTTATATCTCGTATTGTTTCCGCGAAATAACTGTTTATCATATTTTAGGCTGTTCCTTATATTCCACAGTGTCATACATACAAGAGGGCCAGGTTTATGGTATTTGGCCTATAATTGTTTATACCTGAAGTTTGTGGTGTAAATATCGGCAAAAGTTGGGCTGTTTTAAGTACGTGGGTAATTGGAGTATAGTGAATCGCCAAGTTTAAGAGTCTCATCGATGCTCCACCATACCCTTTTGATGTTTTATGTTTTCAGTCGTTTATAATGTAATTGCGTTTATGTTCGGCTAACCATAAGTGTATGAGTGTTTGTTTGTGAATTATTCGATAATATACGCGATCCTTTTATTGCGAAACAAGATCATTAAATTCTTTGTCAATATCCTTGTCTCTAAACAAATGGAGAGTAAGTTAATCGAATTTTTTCTTCTTGATTACGTTGTTAATTGCCGTAATATTCGTGTGGGTTGTTAAAATGATGCATTTATGTTCAACAAATTTGGTTTTGTGATAGTTATACTTATCAGCTCAGATCGTATTTTTTTTTATGGAGTCTAGTTTGTCTGAGTATCTTCTCTGGCTTTGACGCCTAACTTAATTATTTAATCAATGTGCGTAACAAATATGCCTAATATTCAATATTGTATGCTTCTCGAATATTTCAGTAAGCAGTAAAGCAGTAGAAAAGAATAAATCGGTGGGGATCAACTCGACATTGTGCAGTTCGTGATTTTTAATCTCCAGTCGTGGCTTAGGAATAAATTTTTCCATGCCTAGAAGTAGAATTTACAGGCAGTTTATAAGCGCGATATCGTCAAACCACCGTAGTCGTAATTACGATAGCCAGCAAGGTGAGCATTATAAGATATTTACATAAAAATCTGTTTCATGCATACTTATGATAAAACAGTGATTATATATAATGTAACAACAAAACTAATGATCAAAACATGATTGCTAATTGACATTTATGTTAGTAGATGGTAGTGCACAGCATCAGAGACCACATGGTAGACATAGTTTTAGAAGTTGTGATATCAATAAATAGCTTTACCATGAGAACGGTTGGCGTTGTACTATA
Organism: Urechis unicinctus; assembly: GCA_034190875.2. Lineage (NCBI taxonomy): Eukaryota > Metazoa > Annelida > Polychaeta > Xenopneusta > Urechidae > Urechis > Urechis unicinctus. The sequence goes on from CM067353.1 coordinate 41,482,010, forward strand.
CAAACGGAGAGCGCACGTGGGTTTTATGATTAAAGAATCCCTGATGACGTGATAGTGCCCTGAAGGCTCGTTCTGCAGATTAAGAGTAAAAGGCGCCAATAAAAGCGCCTATCACATCAACAGTTATAGCTGCAATTGGGCAATGTCATAGTCCAAGGCAATAAAACATCAGGCAACAACAATTGAACGCTTTTACATGACAATCCGATTGTTATTGCAATCTATCCTAGCAATCATGTGTTCGACTCCTACTGACTGCACGGATCGGTGGTCACAGTATATGGCTATTTTGGAAAAAAATTCCATAAATAAATGCAGCAATGTCAGGTCGTTTCGCTCCGTCGCCAGTTTGGCCCGTCACCAGTTCGCCCAATCTCCCCGTTTGGCGAGTTCCATGTTTGGCCCGTCACCCGGTCGGCCCCTTAAATGTCTCCCATAAGAGTTTAAGGGATCGTAGCAACCACTTCGTCTGTCACCGCCCAGATTTATTTTACATGAAGCCACCTTATTTTCCTCGCACATCTTGAACCTTTCCCATGACGACTACATGTAACACTAGAATGACGTCGTCGCGGCAATTAAAATCACGAGCACTTGCATCAGACTTGTTGGCTTCCGTTCATATTAGTATAGATGAAATGCTCTGGAATTATTTAGCAGTAAAGACTCACATACTATTCATTGCCATGTTCTATTTCCATCATTGATCGCCATCACTTATCGCCATGCCATATGCACATAAAATGCATTTATCTACTACGTAACTTGTATGCATCAATCAGTCGTAATAGGCTTCGACGAAATGGCACATTTGCTTAACATACTTAATAATAGTAGCGAATGCCACCATATCCATGAACTTTCAAACTGATTTGTCGTACAATGGTGCCATCATCATATACGATCCCATTTGATGTGACGCCATACACCAATTATACTCTGCCATTCAAATTCTCATGCAAAATAAAATTCTATATCGCCGGACTGTATAGCATCCTTATATTGCAAATACTGGATGTATATGCGTACCATTGGTTGATATACGTTGCCGCACCCTTTGAAAATATATCTTAATCCGATCTCACAATTTCACATGATTCGCTATGCGTGTAAATAATACGGTTAGCAGCCCTTAGTCATAACACTTCGTCACGCACATGGCAATAGAAAAGTAGCCTGACGTTCCCCAAGATGAAATCAATAATATGGATGTTACGGCCGAATTGGTTGGTGGTTCGGTTTTAGTGCAGACCACCATTGTCTTTCAAAAAACGTGTTTGTAGCGTTTTTCATTGTATGCATTTTATAATCTGCTTATGTCATACTAAGTATATGAAGCCTTAACATATGGTGATTGTTCTTTAAGTTTCAAAAACAAAATTACTGGATAATGATTGATCTCATTGGCCCAAAATTTACCGGAATAATCACTGCATGGTAACGTAAGTTACCTGTAATAGATTGTTGGTTTGCCCGCCCCATTTTGCTAACTGCTATGCAATTTGAAGCAGCATTGAAATTAAATGTTGAAGATCACCAGTGTGGTTGAAAGCATGGCGGATTAAACTATGACGAAGCATCCAACGTAAACGTCCAGTTTTGATGTAATAAAACAACTTTCACTATTTACATAAATTCTTAAAGGCATGTTCGCTGGGTTCACCGTCGCCCCTGCAGAAGAAATGAAAATAAACATGCTCGTTAAACTATTGTTCCTTCAAGACGTTTTTGTACTGTTAATTCATATCGCGGAAGCCAACGTTAGTCCAGATTGACTTAATATCATCATTTGATCAACAGTCGACGAAGACAAGGCATATTGAGTCCCAGATGCGTATGGCCGATGTTGGCAAATATCTTACCTTCATAGAACGCTGCGGTTCCTATTTTGATATCGTTGCAAAAAATGACATACCCGTTATAATGTGAATGCGAACTGGCGACTATCAATTTGCATGCAATCAGTTTGCAGTATAACTGTACTCATTGTTGGTGTTTCCTGCTCATAGGCATCAAATCATTAGTGGAAACGCATCGAATAATTATTCACTTAGAGGATCAGTCTTTGATTGCTACCATGGTTTATTTCGAAAAGCAGCGCCTTAACTCGCAACTGTTAATGTGAATACACTTAATAACCGTAGACTGAATGGTTCCACCTTGCACTGCACCTAACTGGGAGAAAATAGCTAAACATTTGATGTCACTGCTCTAATCGATTGTCAATCTACCCTTTATATAATGTCGGGCAGTCAAATATGAATTTCTATTTTGCACTTGACTATTAATGCAGTCATAATATGTATGCAACATTGACGGAACCAATGATCCAGTAGATATACAAGACAGACCAAAAGTGCTTCTTAGTTTCCATTCGATCTGCTGCACCACAGCAGATCGAATCATGGCAGGATGCATTACCCTTATGCCCTTACAACGCAATGTCCTGTAGTATTATTCAATGTTGGGAAAAGCATTCTTCTCATTAATTTGTTGTTATAATTTCAGAACACTCATGAGAATCGTTATTTCGACAATGTTTTGTTCACATAACTGGGATATATAACCAAATAAGTTGTACGTTATCAGAGGTATGCAAGTTGCCCAGCATTACGATATGCTGAATTCGGACTAAAGAGATGATAGTTAGGTGTAGTGGGGTGCTGTGAACACACTGAGAGAAACAAGGTATCGAATCGGGTGATACTTGACACATTAAGTAGAAGCCATCAAAGTGTATTATGACTGTACCGCAGCATCTCCAAAATGAACATGGCACTTTGTCATAATCTGGTTACCACACTCATATACGCATTAGCAATTATACGCTGGAATTTACCGGCATTTGTATCTGATGTCGAGAGTTCAAATCAAACACAATTAGTTCCAGGTGGCTAAGCAGATGCCTGCCAGTTACTGCTCGTCATCGTGCTGATTACAACATTTCGATCACGTGGTCAGAAGCGGTTGTGGAATAGTTTGTAAGACTGCCATGGAGGCAATATTCTGGCTTAGATAGAGTGTAAACTTCCATGGTTGACTAACTTATCGACCAACTCATAATATGATTCGCCTACATCATAAAACTACCAGCATATTTTGCATGATCTCCTTTAATGACATAAGATAAACAGACGATAAGCCCTGCATATAGAGAAATAGTACTGCAAGACAACCCATCACACCTTCGACTACGCTAAGGATGTGCAGTCGCATACAAAAGGTTACACTCATCAAAGAGAACCAAGGTGGCTAAAGAGGAAATAAAGCCAGCTATACAGACGTTGAATCGAAATTATTTTCCGGTTCTGTCCAACCACAGTTACACCTTCAACAGGAGGCAATTAGAGTTTACCGTCCAAAGTGAGCATCTCAAACTGTGTCAAAACTAGATTAGACTGTATAATGGAAAATACCCTATCGAAGCTTAGGGTGATAATTGCACGAGGCCCTCTGATATGAGGGCTTCAATATAATTCTTAACGATGGTGAGTTAAGACATAGCATATCATCACCTAAAATCATTGGTGGAACGGCAAATCTACTTCTGCACATTGGAAACCAGTTCCGATCACACAATGTTGGCAATCTGCACACATGCACATGCTAATATATACTGGCAACATGGATATAACTCTGGAATATTCCTTTCCACAGTTTTACAATCTATTTATATATACTGATGATCAAATTGCGATTTTAAAGAACAGTTATGTGCCACATTAAAACCACATCCCCATTCACCTGCAAAGTCTCATCTGCATTACGAGCAGGTAAGGATATCATCGCTATAGGCAGATGCGTGCTGCGGTATAATATAGGCAGGATACACACCATGTTATTTAGAGCTAATAGTAGGCTTGCGTAATTTTTATTTAGTTGTGGTAATAATTTTGTGAGGAATTACTACAGGCATAACGCTCACGACTGGTTTGATCTCAACAATCATAAAACACATCAAAACCTATAGAAGACCAATATTCGAAGTGGTTTGAATAAAATGATGAGACAACAACATTCTCGGCCTCCAAAGCTTTTCATTAATTTCTGTTAGCAATCATAATGCAGCTCACACTCTTGTTTTTGCCATGTACTAATAAATGCATTTGATGTCGGCAAATACGCTTGGTGTATGCACTTACCCATACAAATAACGACCCAAATGCCTATTTGGCTGTGTATCATGCACGTAAATCACGCTCAGTTACGTCATGATTCGGGTTGTGCTGATTTAGTGGTGTTGTCAATCACGCCATATCACCATTGTTGAAAAGGCATGCATTGAACTATCATCTGCACAGTGAGAGATTCTCAACTACAGCATAGAGTTCCGCAAATGGGTATTTATCATTGATACCTAAATACAACTCAGTGAATCGGGTAAATATACACACTAATGACCGGTATAATCTATTCAGTTGATGGCAATGCACTGGTCATCCAATGCAGTGAAGTAAGTAAGTTAATTGTGATCATGTTGTCTACATTTACATTTACGGTAAGGTTATCATTTAATTTAGTACAGAAATATTTTGTAGCATATTGATCGACGACATAAATATGAATGGTACCTCGTTGTCAAATGTAATTAGCATCTTGCTTACGGGGCGATTTATACATCACTATGCACTTGTAAACGAGTCTTATTGTCATTTTGGTCTTGACGTTGATACTCTATACGAGTATGAACGCCGGGCAGTAAAATATGAAGTTATATGTCGCACCTGGATTACAGTGCAATCACCATATGTATAAAGTATTGTTGTAGATATCAAATTAATACAATGAGTTAGGTAGCCCATTGAAATCGACAACAGCTAACAATTGCATACGTTCACATTTGTCATAGCTAAGTGTTATCTTCATGACGACAAACCCGTAAGGTTGCTATTGAGACGAACATGTCAGCTCTTAAAACCAGATTTTTTATTTTGCATACAACCTGCTGCAGCACATTACTTGTTGCTGTGGCGTCTCACAAAATGACAATGAATTGTTTGCGCAAGAAATATGAACCATCACACGCACAAATTGTGGCATTACAACACAGTTGACCATCCGCAGCACCGTCAATTGGGCATAAAATATAAACTGCTATTTTACGAGAATCATACCTTCCAGAGAAGTCACTATGAATCAACAGGTGTGGGATTATATAACCGATGTCACAATAAATGTGATTTACATACTTAATATACTCACCGTATACATTATCCGACACAACAAAATGAACTCTGGCATTAATTGACGTTCACTCTAATGCATTAATTTACGTTCAATGCATTAGCGTGTACTCGATTCAATAACAAATCAATAGAAAATGTGGGTTGCATTATGGTTACTGGATCCTTAGAAAACGATTAGCAGGGTCCCGTACAAGAATGTTGCTATCTTATCATTCTATGATGAGTTGCAAATCTGTCAGCGCTTAGACAGTAGTTTTTCCTCAATGATGCTTTGTCGCAAATACATCAACATTCGAGCTACAATTACGCGTGCCTACTACAACCAATGAATATCATGGTGTACATACTGCCTTTAATGCACTGCGGTATGAACCTAAATAAACCAATGTTACACCTTCCAGGCCTGTAACGCAGATACCACGAATTAGTGTAAGTATAGCTTGGTGAATGGGAGCGCGGGTGCGTTGCGGTACATACTTTTTCAAATTCGCATTACTATCATACAAATATTTAAATGATGCTTCAAGGGACGGATTTTTTCCAGTGAGTGGTGTTACTTGATAACATCATAAAAAGACTGACATTAAAGAATGTTCCGCATTTAGTAAATAACCCAAAAAAAAGCAACAATAAATCGTATAGTGCCAGTTTATTATAGTTGTATCAATGAAGTCTTAATATTTACTGGACATGTTGGTAACAATAAATTATTTTATCAAGAATATAACGACTGTTGTATTATCAGCCTCGTGTTTTAATAACTAGCCGCTAAATAAGTATTATTACGCTGACCAGAGATCGCCCAAAAATAGATATATTCCATCTTAAATATATTGTTGAATATTATTCGGGGCAGCCATAAAGGAAAGCCTTATGCTTTTTGATAATTATAGATTTAACCATAAACCAACAAAAGCATTTGTACGACTGCATCGTGCTTTGCTAACGTGTACGGTGATAAAGATATCCCATAGCCATTGTGCCATTTTAACTCATCAGCATAGTGAGAAAAGTTAGCAGATATCCTATCAGTGCTGTGCAGTTTAAGATCGATTGATATGCCTGCATAATATCTATCGTATATGAAAAATGTCTGACTAACAAACAACGAACAGCTGATTTGTCTCTGCAAACTGTACGTGCAAAACATGCGTTCATAGTGTAGCGCTGCTTGAATATTTGATGCCATCATCAATGTTATTTTAAATGTTATTGTAAGGCTTCATAAATGACGGATGTACGTACGTTCATAGTACATTATGAACATGACTTTTATCCAATTTGATTAAATGCGAACCTAGTATGTGCAAATTGATAGACAGTCTTGCTACTAATTATGACGACCATGTCTAACCATGTTATCATTCACACACAAAATATGCCTTATTTCCTTTTGAACAGCCATCCATCCTGCATTTACTAGGACAGAATATCACTGTACAACCATTTGATTTTATCCAGCAGAATAATATATAACTTTTGTCCCGCATGGCCTCGCCGCCTGTTGTCCATGACACTGAGTTGCTATATGAATTTGTAGTTCCCACTCAATCTAAGCCGCGAATCCGCCTCCATGACCCTCTTTCAAAATGTGCCATAACTGGTACAATGACCGTCTTTTAAAATGTGCAATAACTCCTTCTATTGACCATGGCATTGAAATGGTGTAATCATCACGCAACTGGAGAGCAGTTACTTGCTGGCTTCTTCCATAAGCATATGTAACTAATAGCGCTTGATTTCCATTTCCCCGACATCACATGCAAATGCCATTTAAGAAGTAAACCCTAAAATGCAAAGTACATTTTATTATCTGCCAATTTACACACCTGCAGTCAAGCAGCTTAAAGGTTAAAGCAATAGACTTAAAGTAGCCATAATTCATTATCATGGCGTCAACTCAATCACCGCGTACCTATTGAACCGCCGTTCAATTGCCCTCTGCTTGTGACAGCCGGCATCACACAGACACATGGGAACATACAATTGTTTAAGTAAATATATCACAGTTTGAGGCTGGAGACGTGAACCCACCATATATCTTGAGTAGGTTTATATGTAGCTGTCGCATATACCCAATCTGTAGCACAATGTTGTCAGAGCACTTGGTCAATTTGATTTTGTTCCCATTTACATGTTCATATTTACGTTTTGTGACATGTCGTTCCATGCAGTTGGAATAACTGAGATATAACAAACACACTGAGCACGTCCGTATTAAAACCACCATGGCCGTTTTTCACACAAACTATTATATTGCTGTTCTTACAATCACCTGAAACCTCGTAATTAACAATGAGCAGCTGGGGGCACAACAGTTGTGGGAATATGAGAATCGATAGTCAGCGTTGACCGAAATTGGACAAAGTTGGATATTTGTCAGCCGCATAAGTTGTCAGCTGTATTAATCACTGAAAGAATCAGGGAATGACTGCCTACCAAAGCGTTTATTTGTGAGCATAGCCCTGCGGATGACCCGCCTGTTGTCAACAGCGTTCTGGCATGGGCTTTTTCCGTCCTAACCTGCTGACTGACACCAGGATTTGCCATGGTGGTATGGATAAGGACACAATGACCTCTTATAGCCGGTCATGTCAATGTGACAACATTCGGAGCTGTGAGAATAGTGATTATGTAGCCGATTTTGTCATAATACGTATTTATTTAGGTAGCCATAAGTTTCGGACAAAAGATGCTCTATATTGAATTGAAATAAAGCCACGTGACTCGTATAGTATGACAAATCCGCGGTGAAAATGCGAAGAATATGAAAGCATGAACCTGAAGCGACGTTCTTCTTGTAGTCTTTACAATACATAAGCCCCCAGGCCTTCTTTCTGGTTTTCATGTTTTTCGAAATCACGTGGTCACAGAAAGTATGATGCTACCGAGTATGTTATAGTTATGACATTTTGAAGAATAATGTAAGACACGGTATGAATCAGGCTGCTGAAAGTAAATGCTTTATTAGCTCTACCATTTAAACAGTTTCCGGATACTAGGTTACACTCAAATATTAGCACTAAACAGCATATATTATTACATTGATTAGGAATAAGTAAAAGCGATATCCAGAAACAAGTCCGCAATATACTAAGCTCAAAAGAACAGATTAGCTGTTAGAATATATTTATTTATCTGCACACGTTAATGATTTGCGATTCACGATGGGCTTGTGTCATCATTTACTGTCATCGCATCAGTTGTTATTTGTGCCTGGCCGGTAACTTACATACATCTGCAATGCACAAACGTCGATAATTAATTGCGGTGGGCATACAGTCGGAACAGTCTGAGCCATACAAGGAACCGAGTGGCGAATCCGATTGTTTGACAACAGATAAAGCTGACCAGACTCCAAGCGGGTTAGGTCAGGGTAAGGTACAATGCCGATGAAATCACGAGCCAAATCATATGAATCAACGAAAAGGTTGCCTGACCCGTTTCTTGGGGACATTTCTGATTACATTCGCGATGAGTCAGTTAATTGTTGCCGTTGCCTCTGCAGCCGCCGTATATAAACAGACCACACTTATTTTGCCTTGGGCGGAATCCAAAGCGCATGAAATGCGCTCGGCAGGGGCCGTTGACGATTGGCAAACTGCAGTTATCTGTGACAGTGGAGTAAACAGTGATAATCGGTATAATCTAGTTAAACAGGGTGCACAATTACTATATGGCAAGTAGGTGAAGCCGTCGGACAAGTAAACCTGCCATCTAACTTGCCCGACGGGACAAGCATATTAAGATCGATCGGCGATTCCTGGTATCGAGCGCTCAGTTTACCGAGAAAGGAAACCCAAATTGTCTGTATGCGAGCTCAAAGGTTTAAACTAACTGCGTTGCGAGACTCATCAAGTCAGCGCATTATCGGCGATGCCGGTAAATTCCGCGTAAGTCATATTTTCATTATATGACCGGGCAAGTAAGTTTTTCAAAAATTAGCAGGACTTGCCCGACTGGAAAAGCATTTTTCAGAGTTAGTGTTTCTCTCTGTATTATGATACAATTTTAACACCTGTTAGGCGAGACGAGATGCGTAAAAACAGTTCATTATACTTAATATGCAAAAGTACGTCCGAGTTGCATAGCGGGCTTTTAGCCGTTCATAGCATCAGGACATTTCCTGTACATAATAGTCATTCAATCTGCAATACGACGCATACATGAGTTATTCTCAAGCATACATGTTAATTCATGGTGGATTAATCAATCATCCAATCATCATGAGGCGATTGAATGTCAACGCCTCTATTCAGCATAACCATTTATCGTTGGTTATAATTTTCATCCGCTTCATTCTGCTTGGCCAATGACCTGATATTGAAATATCAGGCCAGATACACAGAAGTCATGTAAGTATATCCTATGTATGCATATATATCCTATATATATATATATATATATATATATATATATATATATATATATATATATATATATATATATAGATATATATATATATATATATATATATATATATATATATATATATATATACATGCATATATATATAAATATAAATACATATATATATATAATAAATATATATATGAATTTATATATATGAACATATATATATATAAATATTTTATATATGTATATATATTTATATATATATATATATATATATATATATATATATATATATATATATATATATATATATAATTTCCACGGACACATATGTTACTCGCTATATCTGCATGACAGGCTGGTAAGGAATAACATTGGCTTCTGCAGATGCGTGCTTCGGGTGTTGTTAAGACAGGATGATCACCAAGTTATTCGCTGGTAATAGTTGGCATGCGTAATTTTCCAATTTCTGTGTTATGAGATTCAGTGGCGCAGTTGCATAATATTGTGTACCAATCAGCCTCCGTAAGACACATCATAACTTATGTGAGGTATAACACACGATTATATTTCAAGTGTTTGAAATATAATCATGGCGTACCCACATTTCGCACGAGCCCCTTCAATGTATGTCACAGGATGAAATTATTCAATGCCGACCGAGATTCAATCAGGGATAGAATGACAATAAATCAGAGCTTGCGGCCTACATTTTTGTGATTGTCTGTAATTGGCTTTGTTCTTAAGGGCTGTAACTTATATGGTGCTGCTTCATATTTAATGGCTGCATCAAAGATTGAGTTTTAGCAGCAGCGCGTCCTTATTCACATTCGCCACGGTCGCGATCAAAGAAACCAGTCAAAATGATATTCTTGGTGCCAACAATCGAAATAAATCAAATGCATTTCCACCTCCCATTTGCAACTCTGTGGTAGGGTAAAACGTCACTATGGGTGTAGCACCACCAACCCGTCGATGCGTTATACTAAATAATGCTGCCTAATTAGCAATGATCGGCGCCATATCCTGTAGATAATATTGCCATTAAAAACATTTGATGTCAAAGTCAATTGTTATCAATATAACCGGGTGCCTTGATTGGCGCGTATATACATATATTCGTTTTGCATATACCTGACGGAATAGAACGTTCATTATGACATGTATGCAATCGATGCATATAAAAATGTCCCCGCACCATGACAAGTGCGATATATCTATGATGCTATTTGTGATCACTGCCCCTAGGGGGCTTCTCTACAGAAGGTAATGGTGTTTGCTTCTCTGACAAGCCACCTCTTATTAAATATTAGAGCTGTGTCCCAGGAAACACTCATCTTACCCTTTGGACGACACAATACCGTCAAGCATCTGCTTTCCCTATGCAATACCCGGTGATTGCGTGTGCAAGTTACACCCTAGAGGTTACAAGCAATCGTTCCTGGCTAGGCATATCAGCACGGGAACGTCCCAGTGACGTATTTCTTACCATTAAGCTATATATTAATATTTGATAGAACCTCAATGGTGAACACAATCGTTAGACACTGGGAAAAGCTCAACAATATGACATTGAATGGGGAGGGTTGTAAACATGCAAATATGGTTGCCGCACCTGTAGGTTATATGCTACAGTAGGAGTGAGGCAGTTATTAATATCATGAAGGGATACTTTTTCTACTTGTAGCAATATTGGCCAGTTATTGAAATGTAGGCAACAAAGTGATGTAATGTGACTCGTGACGATAGCAAGGTATTTTAATGTGGAATAGGACAGCATTCATCTCGTTTTTATCCTTACTGCTTTGTCTATTCTGTGCTCTTGAAGCCCCTTCATTCCACGCAATTCGCTCCTTGTTTAATGATACTCATACCTAGATGTATGATGACTGTTTGGACCCCGCCTCGGTCATAAGATGTTACTTTATCTCCTCCTATCCAAACCTAAAAGCTCACATGTCCATGCTGTCATTGAATACCTTATTATGCAGAGTGGCTGACCGTAGATGTTTCCGATGCTCTGATGCCGCTATCATTGCTCTCCTCGCGGAAAAGAATTATTCTCAAACCCATGCTGCCATGTGGCCATCGGTGGCCGCAGATAGATATTCGTGATACTATCACGACAGAACTCAAAGGGCTCACTCGCGCATCCATCCGATACAATATGCAAACAGGCCATCAATGTGGAGCGCGCTGCTTGGTGATAGCATCCCTTTGTATCGCTTTGAACCTTTTGAACAATCGACCAATTAGAAAACTGTTTATCGTAAACGTAAGCCTGAAGGAGCAGATCCCCGAAAAGTTCAACACTCCCATATGCATCGGTGAATTTTATGTCTGCGCAATCTGAGGGCGGACATTTTTGGCACTCATTGACATAAGCAGCCTGTCGGTGCGAGCCCTCCTTACATAGCTAGAACCTTAATGCTATCACCGCCATGACTCTGCAAGAATAAATACAAATAGTGTCTTATCATAAGGGAGCAATATTACAATGATCCCATTATCATTCATTTATCTGATGCCTGCCTCTTTCTATATGCGATTATGTTTCACCTATTCAAACAGTTTTTTTTCTAGGCGACCTCCTTGGAATACTTTTGTCGCCGTTGTATATAACTATTGTAACAAGATCATTGATTGTTAATTGATATGTTATGAAGTAACGCATCCATGAGAATCGATCCTTACTGAGTCATTGATTGCTACAAATTCATTCATCAATACAATAGAGTACATGTCAAAGGCAACGGTTTTAATGGTTACATATTGGTACGTTGGGGTGATCTACGAGTATATAAAAATATAGGTCAAGTCTAATATCATTCGTTCCGCTTAATCAAACATATATATTGTATATTCCGACCCAACATCACCTATGTCTTACTCCGCTCGTTGCAATGTCCCAAATAAGTACGCCAATTTCGTCCATTTTTTATACCCCAAAAGTTAAAGGATAATGATAAGGCATACGATGTCTTTTCACATGCGAATAAAAAATACCTTGTTGTTAGGTCCAAAGCATGTCAGAATGCAATATCGTGCACTGTGGTTGCTACGGACAGATGTAGCCTCTAGCTACCACAGTAATAAAATGTTTTCGAATCGAAATTATGTCTATAGTTAAACAAAACGACATGATATCACGCGTTTTGGAGGTTATTTATGGTCTCTCATGGGGATTGTGAGTCATTTTATGCTGATATCCATGTGACATCAGCCGACAGCCTTTTTTATGTTATATATAACCCCATCCGTACCCCGAATAGAGGTGACAAATCAAGCGGTCTACAGTCGCCACGCTAATATAGCAGATATATCTGCTTTAGTGAAGGTACCTGCAGACAAATGCACGATTCGCGTGCACACTAATAATTGTGAGTAAGGAGGTCTATCAGAGAGAATTGATGTTTTGAATCATACAGAAATTTATGAGATCGTAACTACTAGTCTGATAATATGGCTTTACATGAATCATATAACCCCGTCGAAAAGTGTGAAAGGTCAGGATATATATTTTACATATGAACAGCTAGGTGGATATTCGTGTCAATCATAAAAGTCCCGATATGAGGACATACAATAACAGCGGGAATCGTTGTCGATAATCTGTGTGTTGTAACTGAATTTGAACGGCAGGCATTATTTAAAGGCTAGATATAAGACACACAAGAAAAGAATACACCGTGACATATCCACCATCAGATGCCTTGTAAGTTGCGACTTGGTCATGGATAAGTAAACAAGAAAAACGTCATCATGTAAGTGTTGAATACTGCAATCCAAAGGTCGCTAGTTAACAATTTTTCTATTTTGTAAACGCATATCAAGCACATTATATTTAAACGACGAAAATTGTATTTAATGGTCCACTTAACATCATTGACTAATGTGTGTAGCTCTTAACGCAACTGGTCAGTAGCGGTACTTTCATCATATGTTGCAATTCCCCATTAAATCTCAGTTATATACAAGCAGAGTTGGGGGTGGGGGGAATTCATAGTAGGCATGCATTATAAGAGTTTAACCATCGTGGAGAAATCAGTAAAACCACAAATGTTTCATCCCAGTGGACATCATGAGCACACCCATCGCACAAGCGACTTTAACGAAAACATACGTTAACCGAAGGCCCTATGTGTAAAGTCTCGGACCGCAACTAGATTTGTACGACTACCTATAAAAAAGCATTCACTTATTCATTTAGATACACGTTAATAAAGATAAACAGCGAGCTACATTCGGAGAGCTTGTTGAAATTTTTGTCGGGAGTTAGATCTCTGAACATAACTGTAAGCTCTTCGGTCTAATAGGTTTATAGACTTCAGCGACAAAATAAAATTTTAAGGTATATTACTGACAAGATATCATTTGCAACATCGCCATCATCGAACAGTTCATATTATGACGATGGAGTAAAGATATGCATGTAAATGTCTTCCAATCATTGCATTTCATACATAATTGTTTGCGCGGTATGGCATATGTATTTGTAATACGAATAAAGAGACCGTTATTGTAAGCGGTATATCTTTATTCGGAGTAGAAAACAATATGCGATGTACACGTGCCTTAAGATGGGACATGTAATCTACTATTTAATTCAACATCATATGCGAGTTTATCATGATATTATTTATTTTGCCTTGATGTCGGAATTTATTATTATCGGAACCGAAACGAGGTAACATCTATCTTAATTGGTAGCAAATCCGATAAATGGTTTATCAATCAGAACAGATACGATCTTTTACTCTGATGAGTTCAATAAGTAAGGAAAAGTAATTATGGTACATAAAACGCCCTGAATGGCCTACTGTAGACTAAAACACTTCTTGCAATGGAATTGCGACTTTATTGACTTAAGTGAATATTGGTCAGTGTGCATTCAATCATGGATTGCCCCTAAAAGGTCTTCGAGATTGTTATGCCTGTCATAACTTGACACACCGAATCGTAGCATTGTGAATACGTCACAGACTGCATGGTTAGCAGTAAGTGGATTAACTAGCAATGCAGCCATGACAGAGGTTATTCGGTTCAATGATAGGGGCTAACTTGCATCAATATTTCCAAAGGACTCAAATGATAACGGATGTTAGTAGCTTCAACAGTCGATGGGATAACACTTACTGGTGCATGGGATACGCAGGATTCCATTTGGTTGTCCATGAAACAACCCTCATCAAGTGCTTTTAAAATAAAATATCATTAGTACTGCTAGTCCATGCATGTGATTATGGTGATTCAAAACTATCAATAAAGTACGTCCAACCCTATGTTGACTTCACAAACACATCCTGGCTAATCCGTGTCATTAAATAGAATTCTCGCGAAACAAGTAAATGCAGTTGCGCACTTCTATATATTTTTCCTTGTGGAGCTCGTATACATTATAGGCAGCATGCGATATATGCTGCAATCGTTGGAGTCATGATCACAGGGCTCTATGTTCCACTGGAATTTTATCCCCGTGATCAACATTAATCTTCGGGTGACCATCATATACATACGCGAACTGTGATACTTGCAGCCCAATCATGTCCCCATATTTCTCTTGCTTGTGAAATAATTTCATTTGATTGAACTGGTGAAGAGGAATGGAAAGTGTATTCCAATTGGTAGACCCTTTGTGGACATGAAGCTCGTCCCGGGCTTTACTGCTATTAAGTGCACTTTTAAGTACATCATGCACTCATTAGATGTCCCCTAGACATGGCGCATACAATTTGGCAAATTTAATTGCTGGGCTGTCCATCAATAGATCAAGGCGGCCCATTTTACTTCGTCACGATGCGGCAATGCACCATGCACTATCCATACTTTGTACTGTTTGATAATAAATAGCTTCCATCCGGCAAGAATCGATAACCTTTTCTGAACAAATGAAAGCCGCATGTTTTCATCAAAGCAATGATATTGTAACAAATTATATTTACTATGTTGATTCGATGCTTTTTGTCTGGAATCATACACACGGCGCACTCTGCGCCGCTGATTACATTTTTCTTGTTTTGCCTATGTTAACTAACCCATATGCCGGAACGCTATCCATTGTGGCATGATTTGATTGCGTAATTTGATACGCCTTAAATAACAAATAATCACCTGTTTGGGGCCCATCCGTTATTGTCTTCTACATTGTTTTTTTCTTTCAAGAGGCAGTTGCTACATAACCTGGTCCGTTTTGCACTATATTCAGTTGGATCAATCGCTACGGAAACAGCTGTCGTCCAAACATAAGTCAACGCAATGCAACCATCATCATATCCCCTAAACGACATGTGTGAAATAAGACGCACTTCGTCAGCCTATGATTTGCCTCAGCCGTCTATTTTCAGGCGATGATTTCCATTCCATATTTATTACAATATAAACTGCGATTAACCTTAATCCATGTGATTTCAACATCCACTACACTATCTTAGAAACAAATATTAGAACCATACTGTTCTATTGATGATAAGCAAGTAAAACACATTGGGACCTGCAGAGAAATAAGTAACATCGCTTTATAGCTAAAGAGAGTTAAAACATACATTTGAATTGGAATGCAATTGGTTTATACAAGAAGCCTTTCTAGAATTATACCCCCAGCCTTGGTTAAATTGCCTGATCAGACTAATTCGCAAATATTGCTATTTTGTGATTCATTGTTTTATAAACTGAATCGCCACGACTCCCATGTCATGTTATACATCAATCACGTTTGCAGCAGCTGTTTCATACTATTCAAACCTCAATTTGCTCCAGACGTCTATAGCAGATGCATGCAAGTTACCGTAACGCCTTGTCAGTATCCGTGCCGTCATTTCCGGCCCTATCACAGGAAAAGTTATTGCACGCTTTGCAAAATCCTGACTTGAATAAATTGTGAACTAAAATTAATCATCTATCAACTCGGTATCATAAACACCTCATAATATGTTACATTCAGATTTGACATATAGTTGCAACTGTTAACACATCTGTAAACAGTAATGCACATGTAAGTTTTAATGATAATTCTAATTTGAAAAGTGTCTCCCCGCTTGAGAATGTATAATAGACAATATTTATCAGACAGTCAATAATGGCCACGGTTTTGTATTGAGTGATTGTGAGGCATTGCATGCGTAAATTCAGGGTCATTACATTGCACTGCATGCGCAGACTTTGGTATATATATGATCTGATAAAACATATGGTTATACCATAAAACGGTTGCATTGGATGCAATATATTCATTTTATATTAAGATATGTAGAGTGAGAAATAGAATGGGTTTACATTTGGTTCGCTGGGATGGTCAATTCTCCCCGCTGTGCATTTTGTTCCACTGATAAGCTTTGTTTCCTCTCAAGCAACCGTTCGTCTAGCAGTATCCGGAGAGATGATGGTCATTATACAAGCAACAGAACTAGCATGATACTTGAAAAGGAAGGCTTAAGGACTATGGTGTGCGAAACCATCAGGTGCACGTGCGAGTTGAATAGCTCATCAGTCAACGCTTAGCACTTTGGATGGGTACAGAATCTGCCAGCGAGAGTCAACAATAAAAATACATCTGTTAATAGATAACTTGGGTATACAAATCCTGCATACGACCAACAAATTAATTCGCAATGATGAAAGGTGAGAATACAGAGTGCGCTACAGTACGTCTGTTCCGACTGACATACTTTAATCACATGGAAGACTAACAATCCAGCAAGCTTGTGAGTACACTTCACAGTGTGGCCTATTAAACCTAACAAAGGGCAAAGGAAACCACATCATGACGCGCATGTTCATTAGTATGTAATGGATCATATGGTAATGTTTATATGTTAGTTATTTTCAGTGTTGTTGGCAGCAATTTCAGGTAGCAAACCTATCAAGGAAACAAGGTCCATGTCTCAAGAAATTGCACCTACATATCAGAAAACAGCCAGGCCTTCTCCCACAGCCATTCCAGGAGACCCTAGCTTTAGGCTTTGTTATTGCATGGTTTTTCTTTATATATAAAACGTGTTTGTGATACAAACGCGCTGTGATAGTTCATGTGCATTGCCTATTCTATGTTACGCATTTCGGCGAGCTGATTTTGCAGAAACCAATTGCCTGCAAAATATGAGGATTACGACAAAAATATACCATTTTCGGCCACGATTGAGATATTATCACATTAGTGTCTCGATGATCTCTTCACTGTTGAATAAAATTGATAGCGCAAATCGGCCCGTGAATTGATACGGACGTTTGTATCAATCTGGCATTTTTGATTGACAGATATATGGCTCTGTCGATGTATCTTTCAATTCAAAGAATCATAGTTGCGATTCCACAAACTGATAAACATTTTGCATATTCGGTCAAATATTTTATAATTCAATTTGAATGTAAACGCTAAGTTACCGCACATATGTTAAGCTTGCAATAGACGAAGTAATATTGATTGGTAATGTGTTTTGGATAAACTGTTTCTACTTGTGGCCTGTTTACCATATAAACAACAGTCTCTAATATTTGTGTAGTGGAGGTGTAATCGTGACATGCTTGGTGATGAGATGCATACGAATAGTGGCTTGTTCCGCATGTAAGATTCTGAATGCAAGTATGCATATTTGTTTTAAGTGCTTATATTGAAGGTTACGGTGCAGGTTAATTTAACGCTCGTCTATGCAGGATAACATCATGGATTCGTGTGCCAAAGCATTCATTTTATATACACAACTCCGGTAGGCATAATTGTAGAATTGGTCATTAACACTGCAAGTAATGTTGACGGTTAATGTATTACGTTATACCTTAGTGCCAAAATATCAACATGCACCAGACCAATGTCTCTTAGGTTGATGCTTGCAAGAACAATTGCTTCCACCACCTCCAATTGCCGTGATCGGTATGAAACAGATTGGCATATGCTTTTTGCTGTTAAGGTAACGTCGAACGAGGCCAAATATGTCGTTGAAATACTTACTTCTGCTGTGATCTAGCAGACTAAGAGGCTTATCAAACATTGACTGAACGTCTTTACGCACGACACGGCGCAGCCGACAAATAATATATAGATTGCGTGCAGCCATATTACAAAGAATGATTAGTACCACATTTTAATCCCAAACTCTCTACAACGAAAGGCTTCTCAGAATGTGAATGTTTGCCACGCTACGGGGGCTGCCAAACAAGCATGCGTCCACTATTCTTGTCAAAATTGATTGCACATTAATGCATTACATATATGAGAGTTTGGGTCACCCTTCGATCCGAGTAGGTTATTCCATAGGTTCGGAAAAATATTTCTCTGCTAAATTCGGTCCTGGCCCAAGGTTACGCAAAGATGTCTTTGGAGAACAAAATGACAATAATCACTGATATCATCTGATGTTTTGACTATGTGTAAACGTGAAGCTGATCCTGATGGCATCCTTCTTGAAAAGTTCACCACAATCAGTTGGTTTGCAAATCAGGCTAACGCGTTTAAGCATTCCATGGTTTTAGAATTATTGGCCTAAACAACTGAAAAACAGGAACGGATGTGTCATAAAATACGATGGTATTTGTAACTTTCTGATTAACAACCGCTGGTCTTTTCTTTCGTTTCTACCTTATATTTACAACAACAGAAAATGTGGAAGATTCAGCCAATTTACTCTTGGCAATACCAAAGTTATGAAGTAATCAGAAATAACAGTTAACCTTTGGGCTGGGGAGATAAAAGACATCGAGGCTTTTGCAGTTCCTTTATTGAAGATTAGGTTGAAGATGATAGCTAAGCATGGGACATACTCTACCTAAAACACAAAACACAAATATATGCCGATGAGTAGAACGGATCACAATTAGTGTTAACTATATCCCACTCGTTGTCATATGACCGTTTGCATTGTATTATACATGGTTAAATTCATAGTCGAACAGTTTCATATAAGTGTTATTCAGCTGTTAATAATTGACAGTTTTGCCGCGTTTGGGGTGTCATTAAGTGCGTTTCACATTTGACGCTGGGTAAATGCTGCCATGGTCCACTTTTTTATATGCCGCATCATGTTTGTCAAATTATCTTACTTATGACACAAGAAATTTATTTTGCAGTGAGATTTCTGCTTTGTTAATTGATTCGATAACTTCCCTAATCGAACGGTGATCATGCATCATACTTCAAAAATGCCGGCGTCAACTGCAGCGTTCCCATGAGCTTAGCTATAATGCCAAACAAGTTAATCGCCTGCTTCTTCTTAATATAATGATTTATATATGCATCCAAATACAGACAGAAAGACCGTTATGGACTGGTTTGTCTCGTTTATGCTTGGTGTCAATGACACGCAAATTAGTTATTTTTTGCAATATAATATTTTTATACAGCATCGTTACATTGCATGTATACATTTACCAGACGCTTAATAGCAAAATTGACTGATATCTTGCTGAGATTGTATGCTGATATCTTGCAGGGTAAAACAAAATGTCTGATCCATTGTAAATAATTTGGAATCTTCACTAGGAATCTGTTAGGATAATATGGTGCATTTGTACTGTCATTTAATGACGAATAAAGGTAGCCAACAATGAAAGCGAATTGACGCTTTGTGCTTGTCCCCCCAATTGCGATACAGCTAAGAGAAAATCTGACATCTCAACGGGTAGGCTGCACGGAATAATAATTTGTACATCAATTATACACGCAACTATACATCATGCTGAGGGTACCTTATTATCAAGCCAATAGGTAGCTGAACAATACATTGCTATTAGCCGATATTGGGGCCAAATTTACTTTCTTTGCTTGCTGCCACATCGGACGAGATTGAGTTAGTAAAGCATTGTCGATACTGTGCGTCAAACAAATTAGCACGGATTGACAACTCAAATAAGTATGTACGAGACGAAGTAATTTGAGCTGTTGTCCCACGGTTTATGTGGGGCGGTTAAGAGAATTCGGCAGGCTTAAATGGAACAATAAAATTTAGTGTACAACTGTGATCTTCTACTTTTAAGGCGATACTGCAATTTTACAGCAGTATAATTTCAGAGAATATGGGCACAATGCAACTTTAACTTTCCTTGAAACTATTTATGAAAAATGCTACGCAACTGAATAATCGACTGAGCGATTTTCGTGCCACAAATACAACGTAACACAGCGGGTCATCTTTTCGAACGCAAATTTAAACATGAATAATCATATTATCAGACTGCAACAACTGGTTACACTGAGCCGCAGACGTATGGCTATATTGTATGTCATATCTGTACTGGACACATACCATTGACTGTTTTCCGATTTCTGTAACTTAAAGCAAGATGAGACATGGTTCTGCTTCAATTGAGTAGGAAAGACAGTGGGGCTTCTGACACACCGCCCCTTATCTACACTACACCACTTGCCCGACGGCAAGGTATCTATGCCTTTCAAGGCTTTTGACCTCTTTAAGTCGAACGGGGAGCTGACCATATATCTTGTGACAATCATTGAGTAGCATGTTCATTGAATGGCGGAACTGCTTCTTTATGTACGATGACTCCATGCACTGTGTGTGGCGTAAGTGCTTCTTAACCACAAACTTCTTTACTCGCCTTTTTTTTATATTTCCCTCATCAGACATCACGATCGAGTGCATCTTATTGTATTATAAAACCCAAATTTAATTTTAATCCCCCATTTTAAAATATCAGCTGACAAAGGCGACCATCTGTACCTGCAAACACAATCATGGCCTAGCGGGCGGAAGAAGTGTTGATGTTTTTCAACTCAACTTGCAGTTCGTCTCAGTTGCCTGTGAACTAGCTTTGTACTTTTTGTGGCTGTTACTAAGCAGATCCTGTGATGGAACATTACATTGTCCGACAGTGATTGACTATGGCTCTTATTATATGCTTCATAAGTACTGTCGCGATGCCACATTAAACGTACTGTTTTATATCAAACGAACAGACTGCTTTGTGTGGCCTAAGATGATGGGGCTTATTACTTTTCATGGGAATAGCTCTCGTTGTATTATATGTTCGCCTTATATCAAGAAGATCATTCCAAGTTGCGGTAAGCTGGTGAGATATGATAGCCGGTCCAATATAATAATTGCTGGTTCATTTACCGGTAAATTGAATGTTATTTTAAACATATATCATAAGTGGCGTATTTCGAGATCGAACGTCAATTGCTAGATACCCTTTCTTTACATTTGTTTCGACCATACATAATTTTAGCGTATAATGCAATAAGGATTTATCTTCTGTGTTCTGCACAAGCATCCAGTGAATTACTACCCACGGATGCTAATGTTTTACTGACGGCGATTAAGTTATGTCATTTATGATGTAATATGAAATACGACCATGTTTAAGCCGACTTATCATATCTGCAAGTCGATCAAGCGTCTAACAGTAAATTGTGCACGGCTACTGTTATCAGTGGTGGTGATTAAGCAGAATCGTGGATTGCATTTCTATGAAAACCAATAAAAGGTGCAATCAATCAGGCACCCTAGCACATGCACCCAGAATGCCAACGTTGAAGTTAATATATGCAATTTTCCATAATGCAACAGCACAGATCCATCCCTGCTACATAGCGGGATGTTCACACCAATCATATCCTTAAATATCACGGAATCGACACTGTATTGTGAATATTGTTGGGTTTGTAGCCGACAGAAGTCACTATCATAGTTTGAAATCAAACTGTTAGGCAATTATTCAAAGGTTTAGATTATTTCTGAGGTAATCCGGCGCAACCTGCCAAAGATAATCGTTTTCATCTTCATTGAAATAGGTTGCAGTATATACCTGTAAGTGTGTAATGCGATACAGTCACTACGTTCTCTCTCGGGGAATGCCCTCCGGTTCATTACCCGGTGGGTTACTGCAATGTCATTTAAATACGGAACTTGATAACAATTTGTTCTGCTCTTTTTATGCATACACCATTTGGTCGCTGAAAACATGCCCGTAGGCATTGAAACATAGTAACCCTGTCTATATCGAATGTTTGGTTAAATAGCGGTTTCAGAAGTAAACAATGCTAGCAATCTAGCTACTTCATTCTCTTATCCGTATGTAACCAAGATTATCCTATGATAGAACACAATATTTAGCGGTAGTAATTGGCTATGTTACCGCCACACGTAGCGTGGACTAAAGTGAAATAACGAACAACCCGAACCGTTGCTGGCGGAGGAATAAATGGCACGGTGACTGGGTGTGGCGTGGCCGTTTGTTACCCTAGCCGTGACCTAACACGCCAATCACTGCAGGAACCCCGTTCTGATCATAACCATGTCCGATATGACATGATTTGTCAATGCCTCTTATTCAGAAGCGCGGATAACTGAATATATATATATATATATATATATAAATAAATATATATATATATATATATATATATACATATATATATATATATATATATATATATATATATATATATATTTACATATATATATATGTATATATATATATATATATATATATATCTGTATGTATGTATGAGATATATATATATATTTATATATATATCTGTATATATATATCTACTAATATACATAGCTATATAAATATATCTAAATAAATCTATCTATATATATATATCTCCCTCTCTTTATATATCTATATATATATACATATATATGTATATATATAAATATATATCATATATATATGCATATACATATATATATATGTGTATATATATATATTTATATATATATACATGTACATATATGTGTGTATATATACATGAATATATATATATATATATATAAGCCTATGTATATATATGTATATTAATATTTTATACATATATATATTTGTTAGTGGGTGTGTTAGAGAGAGAGTGTGTTTGTGTGTGTGTTTGTGTGTGTAGTGTGTGTGTGTGTTTGTGTGTGTGTGTGTGTGTTTGTGTGTTTTCACATTTTCCAAAACGATTAATCGTACAGTGATTTTTTCAGAATACGCCGTCTCATTTGATGTGACGCCATTTACGAAGTATATGCTATTCAAAAGTTTGTAGTATATGATGTGCTACTTAATTATAATAGAAATTTTTATCTTCAGAAAACAAAACGCGCACATGTGGGATGATCGCATCTTTGTATTGCAAATACCTGATAACGTGGTTCATTGTCAAACTGTTATAAGGGTTAATCGTAAAGCCGGGTCTTGCAATCGCACTGCTACAAATTCATTTCAATCTGGATTACAATAAGACGTGATTCAAGATGACTGTAATCAGCTTCGTTTGCAACCTGATCTCATTACATTTCGTCACGCACTTACATACATCAAAAAAACACATATCGTCCTCGTTATTGCAATAAATCTGATGCAATATATCATGCGGGTGTGGTCGCCAGTTTTTTGGTTGTCCCATTTTAGTGCAGCCCATTGAGAGCCGTAGTGGTAGCAGTGTTCGCTTCATATATTTCACACCTCCATATAAACATAAAACTGTGAACATAGTCTTAGAAGTTTCAAAGGTAGAAACATGATAATGATTGATTACGTTGCCTGAACATTGAACGATACGATGACAGAATATGTTTTTTCTGGCATATTGCGATATTGCCTGTTATTACATCACAATGCGAATACGTAGATTTGTCATTGCAGCTCGTCAGGAATAAAGTATTAGATACGATATGAAGTGAGTTACCTTATCTAAGGTTGTCTAACGTCGGGACAGGAGAAGGATCCTTCACTGGTGCAATACGCTTGATTATAGTTCAATAACAATAGGATAAGATTTCTGAGTCATGTACTTTATCAGTCTGAGCAGAAACATCGGTATATAACTCAAATAATGAGTGAGGTACGTGATTCATCGTTATATCGGCCGTGAGAATAATCTTACACTAATGGCTAACTCTATGATTCTTATTTTCGGCAAATGTGGTGCTCAAATGACGTGCTGATATATTTATACGGAGCTCTTATTACCTGTGACGGCTTATTGACGAGTATGCTTATGACATTTTGCCTTATAGCATTATTTGCTATTGAATTACTGCATGTTAATACTTTACGTCAGCATTGTGTCAAAGAGTCTACATCTCTGGTAATTCGCGACTTGCATGCTTGCCGTTTGTGGTATGACTCAGTCACCCTATTGAGAGAAAAAAAAGTATCGATTGCAAAAGTTTTGGCTTCTGACCATTATTTAAGTTTTTGGAATGTTATTGTTCATTTGGCCTGTACGGTTTGCCGCCCTGTACCTTTGAATAATAAACTAGTGTATATAAAATGGCTTTAATATTTGAAACCAAAATAGAAGTGAATCTAAAACATTGCACTAGGGCACCTTACTTATATTTCCGATTGTTTCAGCGAAATAACTGTTTATCATATTTTAAGCTTTTTCCTATATTCCACAGTTTCATAAATACGAGAGGGCAAGTTTAATGGTATTCGGCTTATAATTGTTTGTATCTGAAGTTTGTGGCGTAAATATTGGCAAAAGTTGGGCATTTTTTAAGTATTTGGGTAATTGGCTATCTGTTATTGATTTACTTATGAGTATAGCGAATGTTCAGTTTAACAGTCTCATCGATGCTTCATCATGCCCTTCTGATGTTTTATGTTTTCAGTCGTTTCAAATGTACTTGCGTTAATATTCGGCTAAGTGCATCAGCGTTTGTGAAATACTCGATATTATATGCGATCCTTTTGTCGGGAAACGAGATAATTAAACTCGTAGACAATATCGTTACCATTAAACAAATGGAAGGTAAATTTATTGTGTACTGACATTTTTGATGTTGCTGGTAATTGCTGTAATATTTCTTGAGTTGTTAGCCTTGAGTTAGGCAACAATAATTGAACACTTCTACTTGACAATCCCGATCCTTCATGCGATCTATGCTAGCAATCATGTAGTTGACTCCTACTGACTGTACGAATCGGTCTTCACAGTTCATGGCTATTCGCAAAAAGTGCCATTAACAAAAACAGCAATTTCAGGTCGTTTTCGGTCCGTTTCAGCAGCCCATGCAAAGGTGCATCCTTATATAGCAAATACCGGATATATATGCGTACCATAGGTCGATATGCTTTGCCGCAACCTTGCAAATATATCTTAATCCGATCTCACAATTTCACATGATTCGCAATGCCTGTAAATAACACGGTTTGCAGCATGTAGTCATTACACTTCGTCACGCACATGAAAAGAGCTAAGTAGCCTGTCAATCAAAAATATTGATGTTAAGACCAAATGGGCTGGTGGTTGGATTTGAGTGCAGACTGTCATTGTCCAAACGAACCATATGTGTAGCATTTATCATTTTGCGCAATTTATAATCTGCTTATGTCATACTAAGTATCTGATGACTTAACATATTGACCTTGTTTTATTAGTTTCAACAATAAATACGATAATGATTGATCTCATTGGCAAAACATTTCCCGGCACGATTACTGCATGGTAACATAAGTTGCCTTTAATAGCTTGTGGTTTTGCCCTCACCAGGTTGAAGCAGCATTGACATTAAATGTTGAAGATAACCAAGAAATTAAAATAAACATGTTCGCTCCACTATTGTCCCTTGACGACATTTGTCCACTGTAAATTCATATTGCGGAAGCCAACGTTAGTCAAGATCGACTTAATATCATCATTTAATCAACAGTCGACGAAGACAAGGCATATTGAGTCCCAGATGCGTATGGCCGATGTTGGCAAATATCTTACCTTCATAGAACGCTGCCGTGCATATTTTGATCTAACTTGGGGAAAAATACCTGAACAGTTTCCGTCACTGCTCTGATCGATTGTCTATCTACCCTGTATATAATGTCGGGCAGTCAAATATGAATTTCTTCTTTGCACTTGGGTTTATTGCAATCATTATAATTATGCAACATTGATGGAGCCATTAACCAATGAAAATAGTGCTATTTGTCATAGCAAGCTAGGATGAGATCTTTGTGAAATCAAAATTGTAATATTTCAGTTGAAGCGTTTATGTCACTGTAAAAATAAGCTTCTTATTGTGCATACGATCTGCCGCACAACGGTGGTATTTGTATCACGGTATCACAAGATAGCTAGCAAGAAGCAACGTCTCTTTGTATATAGAACAGGTGTGTGTTACTGTGACGGACTATAATGAAGTGCAACACCTATTATACTCACTTGATGAAATATCACACCAAGATGAATTAATTCCTTCATGAAAAAAGGTTAACCAGTAGAGTGAGTTGCATAATGTTAATTAATGTATGCACCCGTCTGTCAACTAAGGGGGTCTCACATATGGTTGCACCCTTTGCTGTCAAACTAAAGCCCGAGAGATATAACACATCGTTAACGATATTATTGCGCACATTACATCCGATTGTAATCACGAATTCCGTTTGAAATCTATATTGCGACAGTATCAGCATACTAATTATATATTGATATATTTTACAGTAAGCATCTACATCAGACTGTATCATGGCAAATATCCTGAAAGCTTAGGCTAATATTTACATCAGGTCCCTGGATATGTGAGATTCAATATAATTATTAACGACGGTGAGTTGACACATAATTTGTAATAGTATGGTTATAAACGCCGGGCAGTAAAATATGAAGTGTCGCACCTTGATTGCAGTGCAATCACCAAATGTTTGCAGCATTGATCGAGATATAAACTTTATACAATGAGTAAGGTAGACGACAAACCCACAAGGTTGTTATTGTGACGAACATGTCAATGCTCAAAATAAGCATTTTATTTTGCATACAATCTGCTGCAGCACTTACTCGTTGCTGTGGCGACTCACACAATGATAATGAATTGTATTTGCATGAAATATGAACCATCACATTGCACAAATTGTGGCATTACAACAGAGTTAACCATCCGCAACTCCGTCAATTGGGCTAATGATATAAACTGCTATATAACGCGAATCATACCATCCCAGAGGAGTCAATATAAATGAAAACAGTGTGGGTTTATATAACCGATGTCACCATAAATGTGTTTTACATACTTACTATACTCACCGTATAAAATATCTGATCCAGCAAAATGAACTGCAGAACATGCATTCCTGCATTGGTATAGCAGTATTACAATACGTTGCTAACTGCAAAAGAGCACGCATTGTTGTTCGAAACATATCTCAAAAACACTACAGAGCTCAACCGACATACTAGGCGTTAACACTATTTTAACGTTCAATTCATTGGAGTGTACTCGATTCAATAACAAATCACTAGAAAAAGTGGGTTGCATTATGGTTGCTGGAAGATCCTTAGAAAACGATTAGCAGAGTCCCATACAAGAATGTTGCTATCTATCTTATAATCTTATGATGAGTTGCAAATCTGTTAGCACTTAGACAGTAGTTATTCCTCAATGATGTTTTGCCAAAAATACATCAACATTCGAGCTACAATTACGCATGCCTACTACTAACAATGGGTGAACATCCTGCCTTTAATGCACTGCGGCATGCACCTTAATGAAGCAATGTTATACCTTTCCAGTCTGTAACGCAGATACCACGAATTAGAGTAAGTATATCCAGGTGAATAGGAGAGTGGGTACATTGCGGTACACACTTTCAAATTCGCATTTCAATCATACGAATATTTAAATGATGCAGAACATACTTCAAGGGAAGGATTGTTAACAACGAGTGGTTACTTGATAACACCATTAAAAGACTGATATTACAGAATGTTGCGCATTTAGTAAATAACCCCCACATAAAGCAACAATGAATCGTACAGTGCCAGTTTATTATATTTGTATTAATGAAGTCTTATTATTTACTGGACATATTGGTAACAGTAAATTGTTTTATCAAGAATATAACGACTGTCCTATTATCTGCTTCGTGTTTAAATAGCAAGACGCTAAATAAGCATTATTACACTGACCATGAATCGCCCAAAAAATAGATGTATT
The DNA here is from genome assembly GCA_034190875.2 of Urechis unicinctus. Classification (NCBI taxonomy): domain Eukaryota; kingdom Metazoa; phylum Annelida; class Polychaeta; order Xenopneusta; family Urechidae; genus Urechis; species Urechis unicinctus. The sequence continues at coordinate 41,510,421 of CM067353.1, forward strand.
CCATCTATAATATTATAGATAAGGCTGCATAAATGTCGGATTAGCATACGTTCATGGTAGACAATGAACATGAATTTTATCCAATTTGATAAAACGCGAAACTAATATGTGCAAATTGATAGACAGTCTGGCTACTAAGTATGACGACCATGTCTGAACGTATTATCATTCACTAACTAAATATGGCTTATTCCCCTTTGTAAACAGCCATCCATCTTGCCCTAGCAAGGCTGAATATCATTATACATCCAGTTGCCTCGCCGCCTGTTATCCATGACACTGAGTTGCTCTTTGCATTTGTAGTCCCACTCCATGTAAGCCTGCTCGTGTTGCCCATAGTATTGAAATAGTGTAATCAGCACGCAAATGGGGAGCAGTTACTTGCAGGCTTCTTCCATAAGCAACTGTAACTAATAGCGCTTGATTTCCTATTTCACGACATCACATGCAAATAACATTTAAGAAATAATTTCTAAAATGCGCATCTTATTACCTGACAATATACACTAGGCAGTCAAGTAGCCATAAGGATGAAGCAATATACGTTGACTTAAAGTAGTCATAATTCATTACCATGGCGTCAACTCAATCACCGTGTACCTATTGAACCGCCGTTCAATATCCCTCTGCTTGTGACAGCCGTCCGCACGCAGACACATGGGAAAATACAATTGCTGAAGTATATACATCCAAGTTTGAGTAGGTTTATATGTAGCTGTCGCATATACCCACTCAGTAACAATGTTGTCAGAGCTCTTGGTCAATTTGATTCTGTTCCCATTTCCATGTTCATATTAACGTTTTGTTATAGGTAGATCCATGCAGTTGGAATAATTAAGCTATAACAAACACGCTGACCACGTCCGTATCAAAGCCACCATTGCCGTTTCACACAAAATAGTATATTGGTTTTCTAACAATCACCGGCAAACCCGTTATTAACAATGCGCAGCTGTTGCCATGTTATTTATATATTATACGATACGGCATTGGGGGCATTTAAATTGTTAAACATTCTATTAGAAAATCAAAATATAAGACTAATAGATTTTTGGCAGGTTTTGCAATGTGTCTGATGTGGCTATTTAACCAAAATTTGAAAATCTACATATATTTACCGTTTGCATTCCCAATATATTTCAATTTTTGAACCAAGAATTTTTATCTCAACAGGTTTCATGGATGAGAACCGCGGTAAATGTGCAAAAGCAAGCGCCAGAAGAAAATCTGCCTTTGATAATCATATTAACCGTAGAATTAGCCATAGCACCCACGAATTCTGCGCCCTTAAGAACAAAGCTTTAAGGGAACAAATTTACGGTACAAATTTTGATTGATTGTCATCATACGCTCTAATATATGTGGGTCATTAATCATGACGCAATATATCGTATATGGTTTCTTAATTGATATTAAACAATACATCGTTATATTGATTCACCGTTGGTATGGCCATGAATATGTGATATAATTGGAATACATGTTCAGAGTGAATATCATGTGTTAATTCGTGAGTATCGTTTGCTTACATTATTTGGTCCCAGGTCGTGCAGTCGTAGATATGTCTCACCAAAACATATAGCAGGAGGTAGTCTATAAAAACAGTCAAAGAGATGCAAGTGCATAAAGCTACGCATTTTATATGACTTATCACTGTTGTTTGGACTCAAACCCGCACGTCAGGTGGTCGGATGTAGCGCCGATAACAAATATATATATACTCATCTTTTTTATATACCTTTGAGAACTTACAGCTACTAGCATGCACCTAATAAACAAGTGTTTATTGATTACCTCGCTACTTCAATTAGATGATGAGGTATAGTGCTAAGGACCCTACTGATGAAAGGCATGGTATGGTGACAGAACCTGTTTCATTCCGTACGATGTAAGCTTAACGTTGCGATATTTGTAATATCAAAATTGACATATTTTGAGCAATGAAGTATTAATTAAAACACGTTAATGCCTACTTTTCTGGATAACTGCTGGGATGTAAACAGAATATGCTTTTTTCACCGCTATGTAATCAGCCATTACGTATCAATGGCTATTTGCTTAATAAACAACATGACGCGGCCCGGAAATCTGATAGTCCAAACGATAAAAGATTTCATTTGCTGTTTTGCTATTGTATTCTATGCGGAATCCTCAATAGCTATTATACAGTGTGATAAACCCACTGTGATTGGTTTACTTGCATGGTCTCCTGTTGAAGAGATACCAGGTGATGGACAGAACCATTGTTCGCTGAGAGTCGTGTTGTTTCGGTTTCCTTGTATGACCAACGCACAATGCCGCGCTTTTTATATGCCCGCAAAATGTTTGCGATGTCAGATGTGATGTGAGGCTCGGAGGATGATTGTTTTTGGAATTCGACGTTGTAGACGCGATAGAGTGCACTCTATAATCAGCAAATATGATATATTAAGGAAATTATATCTCTATGCCATAGATCTTACTTTTATTTTAGAAAGCCACCTGCACATCCTTTCTATCGTATCAGCTGCATCATCTTGTTGAATTTACTTTTGCAGGCATCCGAATACAGCATGTACGAGAAATATGGACGTAAAATGTCACGTATGCTACATGTACACAGTATTGTCCCCCATTATGAGTGAGATTACATTTTCATTCAAGTGCTGCGCGTTTCATTTATGCTAGGTTGACAGTGATATCATGCAAAACGTTTGAATGATAGCCTGGTAGTATGCGCAAAATATTTGACCGGAAAAAAGTACAACGATAAATGTCTACGTGTTGTTATCACAATAGGGGCTGCCAACCAAATGGGCCATACCTTACCCGACTTTCATTTTGCACTCATTAGATCTGTTCAAGCAGGACAAGTATGAGATAATGTTGTAAACATTGGCTTACAGCATGCTCAAGCTATGTCCATAGCCATATATTGTCGACTAATTATTTCCAAAAGGGTCTATCTATTAGTTGTCAGCCAACGTTTGTCATAAGCTAAGCCAGTCTTACTACAGTAGGCTGCATATATGGCTGATTGAAATCTTGCGTGACACTACGCGGAGAGTACACAGACCATGTGACGATTAATGCGAGAGTATCAACTTTGGTAAGTGTCCATGCACCTTTAGACATTGTTGATGAATGAACCGTTGCGACAACGAGTCAGGTGTTAAAAAGACTCCATCTTAGCCAAGATTTTTCCCTCCACAATAGTCAGCCACCACCGTTCTCACTGCCCTCTTGAACGCAATCAAGTAATCGGCACGCTGCTGAAAATAGGAAAAGCAACTTTCATACATCAGCCATAGACATCTGGACCTTGTTGAGTTTGATTTCCTTCCTGCATATTATATCAAATGCATATATTAGTGCAGTAATCAAACTACCAGACGATTGTGACAAATCGTCATATTATTTCGGAAATGCATCAGTACGGCCATTATTCACGGCAATGGCGTCTGCTCAATTATTCTGTCAATTAAATATCCTTTGAACCGAAAACCATTCCGTCCACTGCGTTTCTACAGCACCCCAAGGCTTGCCTTCCAGCTTTTCAGTCCGAATTCATCTTCTCCTAGTGACGATCGGAAGCGAATAGACACCTGACACCGTACAACTACATTTTATTACCCGAAATAAATATGGCCACTTTTGTGAGAACCATTGTAGGAAACATCAAGGCTTTCAGTCTCAGTCGCCTTGCATTGCCTCTAGACATCAGCATAACCACTGATAAATCGATTAGGTCTGCACTGTCTTAAAGGGAGATATGCGGGCTGTTGCCAGGGACAAAATACGATGAACGACCACTCGTATGCATATAAACCCTTATAACACCCATGCACAAATTTCATGCGGACCGTACAACTTGCTATGCATGCGGATGCACGTTATATCAGCTCTAATAGCTTGCATTAATAACAGCCATCATCCCCATCAGTTTTTTTTTTGTTAGATCACAATATTCTACACCATTTATTGTATCAAATATATAATAACATTACGGAAGTAAATCACTAAAAACCCCTGTCATTTTCACAATATGAGCGTGAAGACGAGATTTTACCATAACTATACAGCTAAGTTTATGCGTAGCTGTCGTAGGTACCCATTCGGTTTTAAAATGTTTATCGAGCAATTGTATATTTGCATGTTTTGTGGGATGAACGTCCATTACTTTGTAATAATAAAGCTACGACAAACATACCTTATCGTGTCAGAATCGATACCGTCTAAATTTCCATTACTCACTGCTCAAAATATTGCTGTTCTGGCATTCACTTTAAACCCTGCATTAAACAATGAGCAGCCACCCACAAGTGATTGGTGTATGTAAGTCAGCAGTCAGGGCAGTTAAGTCTATATAGCATTCAATTCGAAAATTCCATTATATGATTATGCACCAAGGTGTTGGCAGTTTTAAAAAGGCTACGTGCATTTACCTTTTATATTTACATAATATATTCGTATTCCGAAACCGAATAGCAATGTGAATTATGATAAGGTTCTATTAGAGCCCTATTAGCTCCTATCATTTTGCTAATCTGGCTAATAAACAATGTATCGAGATTGTCGCCTTAACGCTGATCTATAAGGAACTATACTTATCATAGTCGTCCTCCATCTCGTATTTGATGTGTAAAAATGTGTTTTAAATTATAAGAACGCCGGAAACTTCTGTCGCCCCATATTCATTTTATTATCTGCACCAAGGTTACAATGCATAGACTTGTGCGAAGTCAACAGATGTTCCCATTGCGGTTGACGATGCTACTTTATCTAATGCAAATAATATCAGATTCTACAACGATTGACCTTTGAAGCAACACCAATGTTGAGTGCAGCTACTGCTAGCCTCGGATGATGAATGATGCATGCGTTACACGACCTCCTATAATACAATGGTAGATGACGTTATGATAGGTGGCATGAGTTATGTTTTTTGCCAAGACAGGAAAGTGACTAAAGCTGCGTAGACAACTTAAAGTATTCATTCATTGCTCGTCGCTCTAACATAACGTATTGAGAACTGTCAATAGCTTGATGTGATACACAGAATAGGTTAGTGAACGATTGATTCAACCAGTAAGTAACCGAAAAGGGGCGGGTTTGCTGTTTGTGTGTTAACTCATGGTTTGGCAAAGGGATGTCTGACAATAAGTTAATACTTGATACTAGATTAACGCTGGTTTTATCATAAAATAGATTTCTTGTGTAAATTTACGGAAAACAAACGGACCCGTATTTACCTGTTTTCTGTTTCGGGTAATTGTAGATGTTTGCCCTCTTGCAATAGAAAAGCAACTTACCATTGGGGTAGGTATAAGCAGATTCATTTTCATTTATTCTCGACCGAACACAGTGCTATTGGTAAGATTTTGTATAAAGTGAGAACATGATGTGTGTAAATTGGATAGCTTCAGATATATTAAATCACACATATCTATTCACGTACAAGATGGTGCTGCGGCTGGTTTACGTTATGTGAAACCTTGATATACGTATATAATATTTTGCGTTTCTTATTCAATCAATTATAATCCTATTAAAATGCCTTCTTGGTTTCTTGTCAGGGATGAATCGATGGTATATTGCAACCCACCCAACCAGATGACGTCAAATCAGCGTAATCGAATATTCTGAGCATATTTTTACATTATTTTCATTGCTGCATACAACAATCAAAGCTGTGATGCCAGGAATATTTTCAGGACAACAGATGCGATTCACAGCGCATGTAGATCCAACCGGCCATTCACCTAGACAAGGAATATCTTTGAACCCAAAATTAGGAAAATAACCACAGTAAGATCAGTTAGTTTGCTTCGGTTCCTGTAGTCCTCTTCACGACCTTTTTGCACAATATCTAGTAAGGCAATGACTAGCAGAGTAACGATACTCTTGGTTCAGCGTTACTTGCTGTATGTAGAAAGGCATGCCGGATCGTCGATGAGACTAATAATACAATTAAACAGGGTATATCTAAGCAATTAATAATATTCATAAAAGAGATTCTCGAATACCTGAAGATTTTCAACATTTTGCAACTACTTGCGCCAAATTAATAGACGTAAAAGTGAAAATCCACAGCCGTTATCCCGGTGTTACTGAAATTATGTGAAAAGGTATGTCTCTAACATATGTTGAAGTACCTGAACAACGATAGGCGCTCTTCCCTATAAATCATACTATTTATTTCATCACTATGGCATAAGGTGGATGGTAATGAACTTGATATTAAGTAATTATGGCTTGTAGAACACAAATGACAACCTGGAATATACTAATTGGCAAACAAGTCTGACCAGTTGTGAGGTGCCCATGGGCTACGGTTTATGTCCACTTCTATTTCTGCGATACTTAAATGACCTTTCAAATTCTGTAACATACCGTAAAGCCATTTTACATGCAGTTCCAATGAATTGATTATTCAAGGTAACTAGATACTATTCTGTGTGAGTAAAGAATCATTCCGTAGCAGATTAATCAACCACTTATTTAATGTACTTCATTTTTCCCCCTTTAATTACCCTTTCACCTCCATTGCTACGCATATGAATGTCGCTAAACAATGAAGGCATACACATGTCGCCTGCTATCTTAGCAATAGAAAACCCCCGGGGCGACTAATATGTGCTAGATCAAAGTAAAGGCCACATGATTACACTCGTCAGATTAGTGATCTACTCGGGGAGAGTTAATCATTTAATTTTTAAAATTGACATCAACGACATATTATGCGCAAGCCTAATTTTTGCAATAAATGTTGTTCTAAAAAGTCGTATTTAAGTCGCTGTGAGCACATCAATAAATTAGGACCCAGTTAAGCAAAGACCAATGAGTAATGTTTTGGAAATAGACCATATCAGTTTAAAATAAGTGTAAGAGTTATGAGGAATGCACGATTTATGTAGTTGCTACGGAAGCAGATTAAAGCCACTGCGCACTGAACTCGGTAACACGGAATGATGTTACTTCAAAAACAGCAAATATGCTCTGCAACAAGCGATATCAATAATTCTGCTTTGATGTGTATGCATTGTATTTTCATTAATAAATCACGTTGAAATAAAAACAGCCATCACACTGTACTGCAGACAAATGATTTATTAAGGTAGTAGGAGGGTATTTATCAGACAGAAGCTTTCAATATGCGTTGGTGGAATAAGCAAAAACGTGTACATCCGTTGATGAATACCCATAATATAAATACTACTTGATATCGAGTATTCTAAAAAACAGTGTCAATACTCGAGTTGTGAGGCAATAATAAGTTGGTCATTTTATATACCAAGGAGCTGTAGCAATGCCGAACCACATAGCATCATTTATTATTTCTTTAAATATAACGTCGTTTTCATATGTTTGTTAGCATGCAATACTGATTAAATCGAATCGAGGGTTCAAGCTTGTTATGACCTAATTAAATTAAGAATGGGCAATGATCATTAGATAGTTAATTGTAAGCACAATTAAGTATTTTAGTGATGACCTTATGTAGAAGGTCACGCTCACTATATCGAGCTCATCATGGAACAGGCTTTGTTTTATAACGTAACGTTAAGGCATAGGCTTTGGCGTTGCATTGCAGTTCTTTTAAATGCTCAGTATTTTCACATGATTGCAGCAAGTGTGTTGACAAGTGCATGTGAGGAGGCTTTTGATTGGTCTGCTCTAAGATTGCTTGTTTGCTGAGAACCTTGTAAGTTTGTTGATAGCAGATATGTCCCCGTAGCGCCGTTTTAGTCATTGCATCGATCGATTTGCCGTTAATTGTTGTTAACTGTCGTATCGTAGCATTAATAGTCATTTTATAAGCAGTGAAACTGTCTTTGGAGTTGACAGTGAAGAGGAATATGCTGGACGGTGGATGCAAACATTGAGTGGGTTGCATGCGTTTTAACATGTTCCTCATATAAAACTTAACACATAGCACTGCAGCTTGCTGCAGCAGCTGCCAGTGGCAGTTCACTGTTTGTATAAACGAGTCCCCCATATGCTAGGAACATAAATTCAGAGTGACTTAGAACAGATGAACCTGTGTTTTGTAGTAATTTGCTGAAATGATAAATGGTAACCAAATAGTAGGTTGCTATCTAATCGAGGGGATTAATATTCAGCCACGCCGGCATCTTAAGCGCCAACCAGACTTCTAATATAAATGGCTTTTTGAATGAAACCCTACACAAAAAACGCGACGCTCCCTATGAATCGCTATGGGTTGTCAGCAAACAGACTCGTGAATCAAATAGCTCTGCACGGTCTAACGAAAGTTGGCGTAGTACTTGTTTGAACAAATACCCATAACACAGATCTCAGCCACTTCAAGCCTCTTTAAGTTGTGTATAGCCATATAACAACTTGTATTGGCATCTATGGATTGTTATCCAATACATCGTAAGTAAAACCGCCGCTTATTGTAAATTATTGCTTATCCACCGAAAGGCGACACCAGAGGGGAGGCATAACTGGAATAGTACCATTTTACAATTGTGACATACCAGCAATAGACAACGTCACCAGGAGAGTTACGTCTGCTATGTAATGGATATTCATATGGCATACTTGCAGTAAATGCAGCCATCGTGGGAGTCATGATCGATGCTATTTATTCCACTTAATCCCCGTTATCAACATTTGATAGAGTTAATCTTCCGGTGACCATAATATACATACGGGTACTATGATACTTGCAGCCCAATATGTGCCCATATTTCTCTTGCTTATGAAATAATTTCATTTGATTGAACTGGTGATGAGGAATTGAAGGTGTTCTCTAAGTAGTATAACCTTTGTGGATATCAAGCTTGTCCTGGGCTTTTCTGCTTGTAAATGCTCTTTTATGTACATCGAGCAATCATTGGATGACCGCTAGATAATATTTTGGCAATGTTAGCTACCCATATGCCGAAACGCTATAAACTGTTGTATAATTTGATGTTGCGTTATTTGATAAGCCTTACATAACAAATAATCACCTGTTTGGGGCCCATACGATATTGTCTTCTACATTGTTTTTCAGTAGGTACAAACCCCGATCTCTTTTACACTAGATTTAGTTTGATAAATCGCTACGGAAACAGCTGTCGTCCAAGCATAAGTCAACGCGATGCAGCCAGCATCATATCACCTGAACGACATTCGTGAAATACGACGCATTTCAACAGCCTAAGATTTGCCATCATAACACGAAATTGGCCTCAGCCGTCAGTTTTCAAGCCTTAATTTCTATTTCTTATTTATATCATTATTAGCAGCAATCAACCTTAATCCTTGCGTTTTCAACATCAACTACGCAATCCTAGAAACATGTATTAAAACCATACTATTCTATTGAAGAAACGCAAGGTAAACATAGTGGGCCCCGCAGAGAAATAAGAAACGTTACTTTATCGTTTTAGAATATTAAAACATATACTTGAATTAGAATGCAATGGGTTTATACACGCAGCCTCTCTAAATTTATACCCGTAGCTTGGTTAAATTGCCTGATCAGACAAATTGCAAATATTGCTATTTTGTGAGTCATTGTTATATAAACTGAACCTTCGCTACTACCATGTCATGTAATACATCAATCACGTTTGCAGCAGCTGTTTCATACTAATCAAACCTCAGCTTGCTCCAGATGCCTATGACAGATGCATGCAAGTTAACGTTACCTATTGTCTAATCCTAACTTGAATAAATTGAGATGCATGCAAGTTACAGTTACCCATTGTCAAATCCTGACCTGAATAAATTGTGAACTAGAATTAGATCAATTCAGTATTATAAACACCTCATGATATTTTATATTCAGATTTGACGCATTGTCGCAACGGTTCACACATTTTTAAACAGTAATGCACATGAAAGTTTTAATTATGATACTACTTTAAAAAAATATAACCTAGCTCGAAAATGTGCAATGAGATGTGTTGATGCTTATGATGATTTTATACACTATATTGAAGAAGCCAAATTGTGCCAAATGTTGGGCAACATTGCTTCTTTTCTTCTAAAAGAATATAGTTGTCTTAACATCTGCCACCACTTCTTCATCATATGTGAGTCTCGTGCTTTCACAATAAATTGGTAGCTATTATTATCATGATCGTGAAATAAAGTGTCTTAATATTGTGTGAACAATGATGCGGAATAGACATTATTTATTAAACAGTCAACAATGGCCACATTTTTGTATTGAGTGATAGTGAGGCATTGCATGCGAAGGGTCAGGGTCATTACATGTCGCCGCGTACGCAGACTTTTGTTAATAAAGTTGCTCATGGAGACGAGTATAATCATTTAATTCCATGGTCTGGTTGTTGGTCATGATCAAGTGTAGCGGTTTGCCAGCGTTGTAGTCAAGCTGTGTGTAGTATCAATCCTTCCGGCAGTGTAGTCCTATTGTAGTAGGCAACTTGCTGCTGATCCTTGTCACAAGCAAGATGGCTTGATTGCAGTTTATATCAAAAATCCTTGCCATGCCATAGGCTTTTGGGTTTGATGGTGATTATTCAAGCCGCCCCGAGTTTGCTTGTCCTATAGGAATCTTATTTGCGAAATATATACTCGTAAAATAACATAACATATTCAAATTGAGCTATCGTCAAGTGTAAGGAACTTTCATCAATGATCTGACAGAACACATAGTTGTACCATAAAAACGGTTACATTGGATGCAATATACTCATAATATATTAAGCTATGTAGTGTTGGAAAGAGAATGGGTTTACAGTTGGTTCACTGGAAGGATGGTCAATGCTCCCCGCTGTGCTTTTCGTTGATAAGCTTTGTTTTCTCTCAATCAACCGTTCGCCTAGCCCTTACATGGCCCCGACAATCATGATACACTAATTAGAACGATTCTGACTGAAGAAGATGTGCAGAGACATTCTTTGTCCCGTCATTCGCTCACCACCCCGGCTCTGCCGCGAATTAATCAGACAAATCGTCCCCAAGAGGTTGTTAGCAGTGTCCGGAGAGATGATGGTCATTATATAACCAACAAAACTAGCATGGTACTTGAAAAGTACTGGGGTGTGCAAAACCATCAGGGGCACGTGCGGTACAACGTTTAGCAAATAGTACTTTTGGTGGGTATAGCATCTGCCAGCGAGAGTCGACAAGAAGAATACATCTGTTAATACCTAACTTGGGTATACAAATCCTGGATATGACCACAAAATTAATTCGCAATGATGAAACGTGAGAAGCGGCTTCCTGGAATAATAAATAAAAACCAATTAGTCGAATCTGGAGGGTTAGTGCAAAGTAATGCCGACTTATGTGCCGTCCTAGATATTAACGATGAATGGCGTCTTGAATAGGAACCCTTCAGCGAAGTAATGACGCTCGCGATGAATCATTATGGGTTACATCCTTGTGCCGCCCGCATTATCAATCACCTCGTTTCGTGACATCCAAAAAAAACATGGCGTGGGTTTTTGCCTTTGACCAGATACGTGGTATCGCGCAACTCTTACGCAGTCTGCAGGAAAAAAATAAAGAGTGAATTTTAGGTGACATAACACTAAATTGGTGTCGCCATGGTTAATTACCAAGAACATCACTGTTTTACCCACAGATAGCCCCTTTAATTAAATAACTATCGTTCTATAGATATTGAAAAATATCATTCAGTTTACGTTATAGATTGCAATACAGAGAGCGCTACATTACGTCTGTTCTACCTGACAGACTTTTATCACAGGAAGACTAACAATTCCACGAAGCTTGTGAGTACAAGTTCGTTTTAAAGGCTGTGATTGGCGTTGTTCTTAAAGGCAGCGCATTACTCGTGTGATGCTTCTCATTATATGTTATCATGTGCACCCAAGGTAGAGTTTTTGTACTGGCGAGCGTGTTTTTACATTTATCGCAGCCGCAATCTAAGCGAGAAATTGAGAAGAGATTCAAAGTAAAACAACTTATCCTTCCATTTTTTTTCAACCTCATAAGCAGCATTCATATGGTCGAGATCCGTGTAATTGGTGTTGTACTACGCCAACAGCAACTAATTAGGGTTATCAATCAATAACATGCATTGCCTATGGATACCCAAACTTATGATGTACTGCCCTATTAACAACTATACACAACTTAACATCCCAAACTTGTTTTTCTGATCAATATGCCCACAACGACTGGTTGATCACTTGCCATTGCACCCTGACTGTCTGAAATGTGGGAGGTTATAACATGATACATAACGTGACTCACCTGATAAGTGAATTGCGAAAGCAGAGTAATGTGCAGCGAGACTATACGGCATTCAGATAGATTAAATGATTCAACGTGGTTGGGATATCAACCTACACTACTGCATGAATTATGATTAATTCGAGTACCCAGATATTGCTGCTGTGACTCGCAAGACCAGAATAACCTTACTTCTAATCATGCAGCAGTAAAGGGTTCATTATCATAAAATAAATTCCGCATTAAGTTCAATCATCCTCATCTATTTTTGATATGCGGTTTTATGTTGAGCTTTTGTCTCTTCCACAATGTAAAACAGAATGAAGATAATACACTGGCGACTCGTGGCAATCGTTATGATTAACATGTCGGCAAATCAACTAATTGTAAAAGTTTAACTTAAAAAGAATAATGCAGTCTAAATTGCCAGTTACAAATGAATATTACAGAATAAAACTCTCGTAACAAAACACCGGGACATGCAGGTTTAATGTTATCTCATTTTGCAACATGACATTATTTTGATCCATAATCGCCATTTCTTTGCTTGTGTTGTAGAGATGACATAGACTGGTGAGAGAGAAGCTGCAAACATATAGGCGGAAAAGTCATTGACCGATGCATTGAAGAGAACTGTCACAATGCTCTGGTAGTTATTGACAACATTGCCAAGACAAACCTAGCCTTCTGGGTCATTAAAGGCTCCTTTGGGCGTACTGAAAACTGAAATGCAAGTGTCGTTATTCTGTTAACGCATGCCTATCACAGATAGTATTTGTACGATGAAAATCCCATTAAAATGGTCCACTTAACATAGTTGCCCGATTCTTTTATTTTTGTAAGCAAAGGTATGTAGCTGTTACGGTTACTATTCTGTTGCGGTACCTTCATTATATGATGCGATTCCTTATTACATCCCTGCTATATATCACAGGTATGGGGAGGGGGATTCATATTTGGCATTCATCGTATCAGTTTTTTTTAAAAAAACGGAGGAATCGGGCTAACATATGTTTTACGTCTGTGAATATCCAATGCCAGCGTTTATTTATAGTCTAATAAAATATTTTACGGCCGCGCTAAGAGAGCTCACTCTAATTGACTTTTTTTGTGCATATAACTAGCACACCCATCGTCGTGTGGCGCCACAATCAAGTCCTCAAAAGCACAAGGAACTGTAATGAAAACATGCGTGGAACGAGGGACCCTAAATGTAAAATCCAGACAGCAAGTAGAGCACAGTTAATGACCGACTGCTTATAAAAAGGCCTTCGCATTTTCTTGTAGCTCATAGATATCCATTAGTTATGACAAACAGCGAGCTACATTCTGATGGCTTGTACATAACTTTTGTCAGAGTTAGTTAGCTTTCTGAATATAACTAGGATATCTTCGATTTATAAGGGTTTTATTCTTTAGTGCGGCAAAACCTATCTAAAGATTGATGGTATACTACTGCTAAGATACCATTTTCAACATCACCATAATCGTATATCAAGAGAGATATGTAGTAAAAACGTCTTCCAATCATCACATTTCAAAGAAAATATCTGTACACGTACCATAAGACGGGACCTGTTTCCTACGATTCAATTCAACATCATATTGGAGTTTATCAAGATATTTTTTATTTTGCCTTGATGTGGGATTTTATTTTCATAGGAACCGAAACGAGGCATTCAAAAACAGAGCTCAATTCAAACAACATCATTTGTTTATTCAGATGAGATAAAATTGCGTTAGTGTTACGAAGCTTAAATCATAGTTGGTTACTTTAGTATGCACGTTTGTACCCACGGATTGATTCGGATTTGCGTCAAACTGTCCGTATTTAAATGGCGTGTTGCATTCCCTGCATTCATATATTGTAAGAGCGCATTTGTTATAGAGGTAAGGAAGTTATTTAGATGCCGAATTACGTTGCTTGATCTCTCTGCACACAAGAACTAATAGATAAAACAATGGCAAATCTATTCAAATTGGTAGCAATCCCCATAAATATTTTATCAAGCTGAACAGAGATGACCTGTCACCGTAACATAATGATAGCTTTATCCAGTACTCAGTTCGTGTTCCGACATCCTGGCCCCTTCATTTTGTAAGTCGACCAGATGTCCGCAAGATGATATACCGGGTCTGTCCGAAGCAATTATGGTAATAATATAACCACGTAGGCGTCGAAGGATTCCACAGAAAAGGAAACATTTATATGTAATCGTCAGGGGCAGTGATTATTTAAGGCATATCAATACTAAAGGGCACAGCGTCTGTCAGTGACAGTCAACATAAAGAGCACAAATGTTAGCATAAAGGTATACGAGTGAACAGTTTGCTATGAATTTCGACAGGATTCGGGCCAAGTACCATCGGTATCGTTAGCGCTCACCAAGATCTTAACAATAAATAGCGGCTTCAATGGGAACCTTTAACGAATCAACGACGCTCGCAATGAATCGCCATTGGTTACCGCTTTGTGCCAACTCGCAGATTCATCACTTGGTTGGTTTCGAGAAGCCTAATGACTTTGTCATGAGATTTCGTCACCAAGAACAACCCAGCGACAAAACCTTCTCTGAACAAACATACAGCAATTTCGGTGGTCCACTGCGTTTGTGGAAGAATACGCTTCAAAATGTATGCGAACTAGTGCGTAACAAATCATGTAGTATTGAATAATGCCGCATTAGAATCCATCGTCTTAAGTCATGTAAATCATGTTTTTTGTCTACACATTGATGGGTTTAAAGCTGCTTCTAGATCTCTGGTTTCTTATTCATTTTCAAAAATATGCATCGGAGACACTTAACGTGGTTCATACTTTTGCCTACACCGATGGTGAGGGTTGATAAATGCAGCCCACGACGTACAGCTATTAGTATTCCGAAGATTGTAATTACTCTGCCAACTGATGTACAGAGGTTGTAAAAGGCTTTTACGTGTTTCTGCATCGACTATGTGCAGACCGATAGACTGCAA
>CM067353.1:41525664-41543164 GCA_034190875.2 Urechis unicinctus
ATAGTTCCTTGGCGGATGTGTGTGGCAATATCTTGGTTTACAGCACGCACTGTAAACAAATAATTAATGAGGCTTGTATTTAGGAGATCTGAATCAGCGTATGCACACTGCACCAGGCCTACAAATATTCAGATGATAATGCCATCTTCTGAGTACTTTAAAAGCTTAAGATGCTCGTCGCGTTCGTCCAAGGCTAGATGGCGCCCTAAATTCCGAGGATAATCGCAAAAGCAAGGGACTAATTTCCTAGTCTAAATGCAGCTTATGGACGTTCTGTATCCAAATTGATTGTAATGTACGACTAGGTACGGAGGACCAAATGGAAGAAATTACTTTTCATGGACCATAGAAGTTGAAGGGTAATAGCGAATCTTGCTGAGCTGCAACCCAACCAAATCAATCCTATACAAGGAGAGCGGCACTACCGAGGATAATATCTATCGATTGTAATGCAGCACCAACAGACACGATAAAGGCTAATGTCTTGGAGAGATGGCACAGACTTATGGCACTTTATGGTAACCATAAGAATGCATCGGGTGTTGTATCTTCCCTGCTCTAGACAATGATATGTAAAGCAGTAGCGCTACTTAGGGTTGGATGAAATATTGCCCTGCCAATTATTACCACCACACAGTTTGCATATTGTGGCTTTTAATTGGCTTACAATTTAAAATTATTGGGACATGCAGTTATTTTTGTCATGGTAGTTGCTGTATGTGACAAATCGTTACCACAAAAAGCTACATTTTCTAACGTTGTGAATCATCTAATGAATGGGGGAAAGTCTCAGTGAATGGGCACATTCAGCTGACCGGACTGGCATACTATTACACAAATAGCAAACTCATCTATTTTGCATTTGCTATGAGTGCTTCCAATATTATTCCATTCGTTGTGGGGGGAGTGCGTTTATCGTCCCGTTGGTATTTATTGGAATATGTTTGCAATAATAATACATATTGAAATACATATAAATGACAGTATAGCAATGGACGTGGTTATAAAGGACCCATTAAATAGACGACGGTCACACGACGAATATTGGAAAAGCAACAGACGGCAAAACAAGGTAGTGGTTCAGGTACCAAACATTTTGAAATTATACTGCAGCACAAATGCGTTAAATTACTAAGTGCAATGGTCCTGTTAAACTATAGGTATTTGCAGGTGGTTAAACCTTAATTGTTCATTAATATGCCCGACCATGGCCTCCATATTAATGGTACAATACCGATAGTAGATACCGGGCTATCATAATGAAGCCTGTGTGCTGTATATTTTACGCTTGATGTTCGAAATGGGTCATTTCCTATTTTGAAAAGCAATCGTATGCCTAGGCACATTTACATCAATAGCGTAACAATGCTTGCTTGCTTGTACAGAAACATACACCCCTTTACGTTTGTTTGAGACTATTCTTTATGATTTAAATATGTGCACCGTTATGATCCTTTGCGTGTTATTCGGCCTGTTTTAGCGACTTATTATGCCGAAATCTTAAAGCAAGCTACCAGATAACGCCATCCGTAAGTTGCATGTCATTAGCAATGATAATCGGTTTTCACTATTATTCGATTCTTATTGATGAATTAATCTGAAAATTTAGCAGTCTGTTGCACTTCACAGGATATATATTGATTCAGTTGATTAGACTGAAAGACTATCCGGTTATCAAGCAATGGATTACAAGAGTGGCACTGAATACAATCGGCACTTGTAATACGGAACTTATCCGTGCACAAAGTACATAATGTCAGAAGCCGTTATTGGCAATGTTTTAAAACAACATTGCGAGCAATATTCAGTTCATCCTGAGCATGATGAGATCAGCAACCCTTAATGACATTAATATTGGATGGAATTATCGATGTTTCTCGATGCTCTACACCATTATTCATTTAACGTCAGCGGAAATGGATAATTGAGGTGCGTATACAGCAATAGGTGTGGTCGATCAGGTCAGCGGCTGTTTACGTAAATGAATCTTATTTGTAACACCGTGGTTGTAAGTGCACGGCCATGGGGTTATTCGTCCTGATGGATATAATCTCAATGCCGAATATCTGGTGCTTCATATCACATCCACTTACTTCCTTTGACTAACACCTGATCAGGCATGACCAAAACTGAATGGTTTACAAAGGTACGGATAGCTATCAGAAGCTTTTGAGACCTATATTAAGGGTTATACTCAGCTGTTTACTCTGCCGACATATCCGATGGATCAAGTGCGACCATACACTCGAACGGGTTTGCACAGGTTTTGCATTCGAATGCGCTACGGTATTGTTAATGATACTAAGTTGGGTTGATGGTGAGTATTTAGAGAAGGACAACAACGAATAGTGTACTGCATTGAGAATAAGACTTGCTTATATTAAACTGACTTATACAAATATGCAATTGATGAGAACAAATAACTGGCCAATTTTTTGTCAATTGTTCTATTGGCCAATTTTTTTCTTCTTTAGCTTCAATCACAATTTATGTAAACTTATCCGCCAATCAGATCTTGAAAATGAAGGAGTAGTTTAATTAAAGACGTTTGGGGATGGGATGTGGTGCATGAGGCTTACTTTTGCAATATCATATTTGCTTTAACTGTATAATGTACATATGTAATAAACCTCAATACAATCAATAACCAGACCTGTTCGTTTGAACTAATATAAGCATTTGGCGCTGCTGAGGAGAGAATCTGACTAGTTGAGAGTGGACGCTTTGTTTAGAGTCACATGTGAATTAAATCATATACGACCGGTTATTTACTAATCTAAGCAGAGGGTTGTCTAAATAATCTACAGAAGCATCGATATTTTTGGTGATGCGCTGACATGACGAACATTATTATAATGTTTTAAGACGATTTTTGAGATGATTGACGAAAAAATGCGTGTGCGGTCATTTACAATAACTGCGTTGCATTTTGTATTTGAAAGATAAAAAGGAATTGTTCGGTTGAACTGAACAACCCAGCCACCATCGTCGCTAACACTGATTTGTTATGGTACGAGTTGACTGATAGAAATAATACCAAATGGCAACAACCCTTGCGTGCTTCTCTTCTAATAACAACGTATTGTTGCTTCCTGGACACATATATCAATGCGTCAGGTACCCTGGTGTCCGAAGCTTAATTATATTTAGGATTACACTGCATAATTAACCAATTTAATCGGTCTGTACTTGACCTTTCAATGTAATTCAATAATATGGCCTCTAAGTACTCTTTATCCCAAGTGGTTGATAATGAACGGCAGTCACCGCTACAAAATAGAACATATAATCTTTTACCATATGTCATTGGCAAATTTTGCGATTGCGTTAAAACAACCATAACGAACACCAAGCAGCTCTGTGGGGTAATCTAACTTATCTGAAAAGCCAACAGCGAAACACATTTTACTGCATCGTTCGTATAGTAGGAAAACAGAATGTAACACCATAATAAGCATTGGCATGGTCATTTTAACGCATGTGACTGAAAGGGGTATACTGGCATAAATGCAGATTTACTTACGTTTCATAAACGCCGAAAATATTAAGCCTGGCAAACCATTACTTCGCGCGTCAATTCAAGTAATTCTTCTCCCTTTGATTTTGTCTGTATGTGCAGTTTGACAAAGTATGTGCTAATTGACCGGCATTTGATGATAAATCGAGTCACCGTCATGTACACTTTAGCTTGTTCTTGGTGATCACAAGATGGTCGGAAACTTTTGGTTTCAGCGTGAAATCTTCCAACCGGTGGTACGTTGTTACAAGGGAGGTTATTACACTGATTTATGGGCAGTCAGATCCATCACAGCTCGAGAGGGTCAATGCAGTGTACACGTAGAACAACTAGATATATATATATATATATAGATAGAGATATATATAGAGAGAAAGAGAGAGATATATAAATATATATAGAGAGAGGATAGATAGAGAAATAGAGATTTATATAGGGATATATAGAGAAATAGGGAGATAGAGATATAGAGATATAGATAGAGATATATATATAGAGAGAGAAAGAGAGAGATAAGAGAGATATATATATATATATATATATCTCTATTATCTATATGTGTAGAGTATATATATACATATATATAGATATATATATATATATCTCTATATATATATATATATATATATATATATATATATATATATATATATATATATATATATATATATATATATATATATATATCATGTTCAAACTAAGTATGGCAGTCGTTGTAGACGTGTTTGTAATAAGGAAAATTATTTGGGGAATCTCTTGTTCGAGTGACGATATAAAGCAAGCCTGTTTCGCCCGGTTCCTTAAGATTGGAGCAGCATCGAATAGGAGTTATTTTAATGTCTTTCTATATATATCCTTCCGATTTGCTGGTGTATAAGCAACCGTACTTAGTTCAGTGGTGCCTTCTGTCGAATTGCCGAGAGCTTAATCACATACTGTCATCTCCGGAAAAATGCTGTGACAAGATAACCCCCCCCACCCTGCACGATCTACTCCATTCGAATAATTCAAGTGGGTTTCAACTGCGAAGTCCCGTGTATAGTGGTATTTGTAACAGAAGGGCTTGAGGTTTGTCCTAATATTTTTTCTAGAATAAATATATTTAATATAAAGAGAGACAACATAAATGTACATCAATTATCACAAAGAGACACCATACCATTCAAAGTAGTTCCAAGCGATATCGTTCGAGCAACGTTGACTTTGCACAGGTCGGGTTTATCAGGGCTATTTCGCAAATACACATAAATATTCCTGTGTATGGATCATTCGATGGCAACTGTACGGTCTGTTGATTCGGTTAATTTGACGTGACAACTATCACACGAAAATCAAATTCATCAATTATTCTATGTGTGCGCCCTCCAATTAGGAAATGAATGGTTCATAATGTCGGTCCATTAAGAGGAAGTCGTTTGTGTGGAGGTGCGTTAAGCATTAAGGTTTAATTCAATGAGAAGTTATTATGATAAGGATGCAGATTGCTATTCATTCAAATGGCGGACACACGCATCAAATGCTCGAATATCAAACAAGCAACAATTTAAGTAACAGTTTGTTGCTCATTTGAAAAATGCATTCAAATAATTGTTCAATATATCTACAATTGTTTACTTATGGAGTGCAAAGACCATGACACATAATTAGATGGTTATTCATCAGGTATTGTAAATGTATTAATTAGCAATCCAATCCATTGCAAACACGCTAATTCAATTTAAGAGTCAATTATCTATAACACGCTTGTGCAACATTATAACCTATGTTACACTTACAAACCTATTGGTATTTATAAACTTTGATCCGTCTCGTGCTGTATATAAACCGTTCAATGTTTGCCATGCCATGCACATTTGCATACCTAATGGCAGAGATGTCCACACCATCTTGTCGCGGAAATTGCTTGGTGTGTTCACTGTGTAACCAGGGATTCAATTAACTGCTGGGAAATTGTCCACATGATGTATTGGTTATCAATATTACAGCACAGTCACCTGGCTTTGTTTGATACCATCTTAGCATCACAGAAGATATAGACCAGTTGAATTACAACTTTGGGAAATGTGAGATTATGTTCGAAGTGAAGTCATAGAACAGTGAAACAACTTTAATCGAGCGTTGTATATTTGTGTAGATTAGAAAATTGTGTGCAAATTTGGAATTTATCATTGAACGATTTGCTTAGTGTATGCTAGGGAAATAATTGGCATCGTGAGGCTGGTCGGCATACTATTTTTGTATGCCTTACCATGGTAAAGATATATCAGCAGTTTTGGGTTCTACAACTGAGTGTTATGCATAAGTGGTAGGTGGTTGGGATATGAATAAGCTGCAGGGTGTGATATTAAACAACGGTAATCTATACACACAGGCCTTGGATGCAAAGATATACATAACTAAGTAGAAAAGCCATGCAAACGCCGGATCGGATATAATTTGTGCGACTTTTTGGTCTATCTGTGTATGATCTGAAATACGGGCCGTAGAACAATTAGGTGTGACATCAGTGAGGAACGCTTCACCATTACAAACGGAAGATAAGGCGACTGCATTTTAATTTGAGAAATGCGGGGCAAAGTTCCAGCAGTGGCAATGATTTGCAAAGATATTTTAAATCGTTGCGTGGTCCTGGGAAGAGATATCTAGTTGTAGGTTAAGGAATGGTTTTCTATTGCCAAGAGTACTCCTTTGCTAGATATACTGTTCGATATACATTATTTATAACAACAAATGGTATGTATTTTGATCATATGGTTGGCTACATTGCCGATTTGGACACACGGCATATGACTGGAGCTATGTTTGAGGAGAACGACCAAAAGAAAAGTAACAGAGGACGTATATGCAATTAATAAAATACTTATGCTTAATGTCGCAGCATCAAGAATAAATTAAGTCTACTAAGTTTATCTATAGCGTAAGCAATCGAATGATTTTCTGTGGCCGGTTATCGAGAAAGGGATTACAAGCGATAAATGAAATACGATCGGCACATTTTACGTAATGTATCCGTGCACAATGTAATTGAAAATAATGTAAGCAGCTGCTGTTGGCTATGTATGACAACAATTATGTGAGCTTTATTCAATTCAACCTAAGCGTGATGAGATCAGCAACCCTGTCTATTTTATTGCCATGAGTAATTGGTGGATGTATTGAATTATATTATCAAGGCAAAGCTAATTTGCCATATAAATATGCAATGTGTTTTATCGGCATCGTTCAGAAAAACGTTGATTATGTATCTATTTGGAGAATCGTTTATGCGTAAGCGATCGTGATCGGCACAAGAAAGTACATTCGCCTTACTTTAGTATCTTCGTCGATGTACGTTAGGAAACATAACCTTCCCGATGTAACGCTGTTAGATTACGATATGATTATATTTATTTGAGGTTGTTGATATGCCTACCAATATCATATTCTATAATATTCCTAATATTGTGTTGGTTGCTTGCTAAACATTCAACATAAAATTGCTTGTTTTGGTATATGTGTTAGGTTTAATTTTTATTGAGCAATGTTATTGTTAAACAGGCCAAGATCACCATCTATATCATAAAATGCATCAAACTGCTCAATAACATGAAAGTTAAGACCAACAGAAGTTAAACAATTCTCTACGAATGTGTAATGATGTCTTGTGAATTAATGGCATGGGAAGAACAAGCGTCATCAATCACGAATAGCCTCATATATTACATTTGCACTCCACCTAAAATTTGTTTATTCATCATTTTCGTCTATTCAGTTGTTTATTCGATCCAATGGGCAGGCTCCAGCACTCCGTTGTGGAATATCCAATTAATATTCGCACCATTCTTGGCCTTATCGTGCAGATACTAAAATAGCCTACGAATGGGAAGGTATTTTTGACAAAATAAATCAGATGTTATATATTATTATATGTAGGCTGTAGCAAGACAATTATGATTCAATAAATGCATACTAGCGCGGTCAATAGAGAACAAATGTACAACAGTTCCGAAAATATTTTTTTACCGGCCTTAAGTCCTTTGATTACAGCATACTTATCATATTCGAGTTATTGAACCAGGTCCAGTGTATATTAATTGGTCACTATGACATTTAACGCAGTAAGTCTCGATTCTTGCAAATTGCACTTCGGCAGATAAATATGCGGATCATTTTCCTCTGTAAAGGATCATTATAGTTTTGCAGACGCAATAATGCTTTCTGAATAGCTTATATAATATTGTCACCCATTTGCCACTGACAAAACAAATATAGATAGCACAGTTTGTCTGCATCAAATTCATGCCCCAACGGCAAGTATATGCTCAGCAGGCACCAATCTATAACGAGAGTAGACATTGAATCAGATATAACGACCATGACGCCTGCAATCACGTCGACTGCTTGAAAACATTGTGAATTGCAACATTCTATTTTTGCGACATTCATGGTTTTTGGGTATTTAATGACACTCGTAACGAAGACGACCGACCATACTTATTGATTTATAGTCTCAATATTGTAATACTTACTCCTAACTGTGGGTGTAGGAATTAGCGTATCTTAGGTGGCCACTGCTGAATGATGCATTACACGCGTGGACCTTGATTCGGTTAGGACAATTGCTGTGTCAGACCAAGTGATATGCATTATGTGTTATCGTCCCCTTTTTCAACTGAACAAAACACAGATATATGATATTGTATGGCGAGTTTAAATGATGATAAAACCGAGCAGAAGCTGTGACTTATTACGCTGAACAAACTTGAATGTGCTCATCTGCTATCAAATATTTCGAAGTAAATGTTCAATTAACATCCATATCCATAGTTATATCAAACTACATTCCTTAATATTTGCATTGATATGCAAATAGCTGTTATAATATACGATATTCAATGGTAAGACGGTTAAGCTATGAACCCGATAAGTCACCCTTGCCATATACAACAATACATTTTCAATTCAATTCCATGTTGTAGATTTCGGTCAATCATACCTGTCGCATCATCTGTGCATTTGCTATGTAATGGAATTATCTAATTGTAGGCCTTCTTATCTTCACTAAATCGCAAACGTCCAGGCTCGACCAAGCCTGGATATCTTACCAATGCTGAATTTAATCACGTGTAATTTGATGCATGCTTTGCATATATAAAGATAATCAATAGTGTTTCAGTCGCCTTGAATATATTCGACAGCTAATGATATGTTCTTATAATTGTCAATCTGATCTAAGTACGATATGTTATAGACTAGGATAAATTTGGATAGTCCACTACATTTGATATTTATGAACGATCGGAATACCCAGCTTACACCTAAAGCTGAAACTAATATGTTTACCCATCGTTCATCGAATGTCGCATTACAAACAGCCATATCATTTATGCCAGTCTTAGCCATAAAGGTACACCAACAGTGATATAAGCATTATATTGGGCTATATGCAGAATACGCAATAACTTTGTGTTTGAATTTCCAATGTTCTTTACATGCTCTCCCCATTAATTGCCTACAGTGAGCTAACGTAAAACGTGAGAAAGCATATCGCGACCATATCACCTCCACCTGTGCCTGATGTAGCAAATTATCTATATATGATTTTGCATCAGAGTATCTTGGACATATTTTACTAACACCGAACTATATCTGATATTTATGCACTGGTATGTATCATGAATTCTTACATTGGTTGCCGACTTTTTTACGAGATACAATCTTTACTAAGTACTGTTGAAATAAAATTGAACGTAAGTACCCAAATATGTGATAATATGCCAAGGAAACCCTGAGAGTGGGATATTATCAGCTGCAATGGTTAAATTTGATCAGATCTGGAGCGACCAATGTTGCTAGATTGAATGTGCTCTCTTTGTCATTACATTAAAAAACCAATAGTAACTTAGGATATATCCAGAGAGTCATGTGCTTCACTGTTTAATTGATTGTGCCTTGTAAGAATTTATTATTTGTGAACAACATTGTTGTATGCGCCTAATTTCTGACACGTCTGTATATCCTATCAAAGATCTGCTAAACAAAATTTCACTAGTATAGCAATTCACGTTTTTAAAATACCGTGTGTATGTATACATATATATGAGAGTGCAATTAATACTCTTGTCGCGGGCATCTTGTTTTAATCGGGTATGCAAGATCTCACAACCACTGGCCTACAAAACCTTCTATTTAGACAAAAGCTTCTTAAGCGATCTTAAACGGGCAGAAGAGAGAGTATTTAAATGAAGTTACATACACTAGTTGTTGTGATCGGGCGGTCGTTCCTTCTGTCTGGACAATTTATTCCCGAGGGTCATAATTGAAATGAAAGCAGATCTTCAATTATGCAGATACGATATTTAATCTGACATATAGAAGTGGTTTATACAATACCTGAAGGGAACGATAATCTTCACAAATGCACTCAAACGACTTGTAAGGGATCGAAGGAATTCAGATTGTTAAACAGCCGCAGAGTTAGCGTCGGCATTCCAAACTACTTCAAGTTAATGTGATATATTAACTTGAGTGGCAAAGCAATAGGGGGTATGTTTAATGTTTCTGTACATATGTTATAAACTGACAGTAGTGAACATATTGTGTCAATCCGACACTCGCTGAGCTAGTCAGTTAAGTACAAAATGAGATAATTTATCAAAACTCTTTCGGGGATTTATGAATGCCTGGTCAGAGGTATTTCAATAGTTTTTGTCACAAAGGGGTTTTTCAGTCTGGATAATATGTTATTAATGCATAGTGCTGCAGAGGTGATGCTTCTCTTATTGACCGGTTTGTCAATGTATCGCAAGTTAAAAAATGGTATGACAAATCACCCAGAAAGTAGAATCCATGTATGCATCAACATCGGCAACCGTAACCGCAAATGCTTATTGTTCAGAAGCAGCGAATTGTTGGGGAAAAGTAGGACAAGTGAAGCCAGCAGGAAATGATGCATCGTGCTTCTAGATAAAGCATTAAGTACATTACATCCCTGTAATGATGTTTCAAATCGTAAAAGTATGAGATACTGTCGCAAGAATATGGTTGCTAATAATGAGAGACATGTTGCGAAAACAATTATATTGACACGATATACTTACGCAGTCCTAGATGAAAACGTGCCCTTATAGGAACTCTCATGCTGCAGTGCGCTTCATTAACATTCAGAACCATGACAATTGCAGAATAACACTAATATCGACTAACGGTTCTACCAAATATGAATATGATTAACGGAGAACCACGAACAATTTTGCGTCGTCTCTGTGGCTACAATAGCATTTACAATTATAATATATCTAATAGCCTAAACAAGGATGTAATGCACTTAAATGACAGCATAACTATTAATCCAAATAGCACAGAACGGACCATGGAACGAACACATGCATTGGCAACCGCGAAGTTAACTAGGGGGTTTGGCGCTCATATCATGATTTTGAATTTGTTTGAATATATATATGATATATATATAGATATATATATAGATCTAGAT
Source organism: Urechis unicinctus (assembly GCA_034190875.2). Taxonomy (NCBI): domain Eukaryota; kingdom Metazoa; phylum Annelida; class Polychaeta; order Xenopneusta; family Urechidae; genus Urechis; species Urechis unicinctus. Next base: position 41,536,656 of record CM067353.1, read on the forward strand.
ATAGGATATATATATATAGATATATAGATATAGAGAGATATATAGAGAGATAGATATAGAGAGAGAGAGATAGATATATCTAGACATAGAGAGACAGGGATATATAGATAAAAGATATATACAACTATATATATAGAGAAAGATCTATCTATAACTATATATAGAGAGATGTATATATACCCATATATATATGTATATATATAGCTTTATATGTATATAGATATATATATATATAGATATATATATACATCTCAGATATATATATATATATATATATATATATAGATATATATATATATATATATATATATATATATATATATATATATATATATATATATATATATATATATATATATATATGAATTTTCATTCATGACACTATCTAATAATAATCCCTCGTTCACATTGGATTGTGCCGCATTACTTCTATGTATCTTTGTTAGTAACATCGAATGTGAATAAACACTATTGTTATTTGATGCTAGTCTTAGAACACTTTTCGGTCATCAACTGCACCACTTGTTTTGTCAGCCTTTCGTTCCAGCATCAACACGGTCCTTGCTTCATTTTCGTGTATACGTGGGCTGATCGGAACAAATAGACCTCACACGACAATCTAAGCTGCTCAATTCTGGAAAGAGCGATGGCAAGCCGAGGAATGTATTTGTACATCGTCTGATTGGGTAATGAGCTGTAATCAATGACAGCCGTTATCGATGTCCGGGTTCATCATTCCGAGGCATTTCCCACACCTAGCTGATGTTTATATCATTACACACACATAGTTTGTGGATTCAATCGCTCAATCTTCTTAGGTTTGGTGTACCAATGTGTACCACAATTAATCAATGGTTGTATAGTTTGCCAGCAATTACATGAAACAATTTGAAAACTGCGCTTTATTAGCTCAACAGATACACACAGAACATGGTCAAACCGAATTTGAATGTGCTATGAATTTTTCGCGTGTTAGTTATCATCGCACGCCTTCTACATTATTGAAATATTTATTTTCTTATGAACCGCTTGATGTAGTTAACAGGTTAACAAATTAGTCAGGCTGATCGAATATAACAAGCCAAGCAATCTGAACATCCTAGCGCATAAATTGGCCGTTCGACATGCCATGCATCAGATTGTCTTTTTACGCCCAGTACCGACATCACAATAATTAGTTTAATGGAATACCCGTTAATGAATCCAGATCACTTGTATTCGATGTAAAAACATAGAATGCACTTTGGACCCCATAAATATTTCTGAAACTGGAAACAGCATCAGTTTATTACTTTGGCATCCTCCGATACAAGTGCTTACTTTTTTGGATAAGATGGCCGCATTGAATTTCAAGATAATCTGATATAAATTACTTACGGCCGCCTCTCATAGGAGCAATATGGGTAGCCAGGTTACTAGCAAATGCCCTAAACCATCGATTATTTAGATAGCTGCTATGGTTAAACAACTGAGCCTGCTCTAGCAATTGAGGCATACTGAAATACGGCACTGGAATGGCAGTGTAAGTTGTTTGAGTATGCGCCATTATTGTTCCAAACACTTATGCATAATACAGTGCAATTACGCAATATACCGACATAGCCATTGTCCATTGTTTTGGCTCATCAGACCAAGCTGCAAATATTGGTAGATGCTGAGTGAGCTGACATGTCTCGACAGGTAATGGTCGCGCTCTGGTGGCTGACTTGCGGTAATGACTTGCTACTGGCCTCCTCCATCTGCCACTTGTTGGAACTTTATGTTGGGTTATTCAGTAACCCGATATATGGCGTTACATAATTTCGATCATTAATGGAAAATCTGTATAGTCTCATATGCCAATTGAAAGGTCGCTTGGTGTATGAATCATATATAGCTCTGGCTGCGCCGCTAATTGGGGGCGCTTGCAGCGCTTATAAATCGCAGCAGGCATGTTCTGTTATCTTATTGCATTGCGTCATCAGCAAAAATGTGCCTCGGGTAAAACTCATAGTATTTATTTGCATTGGTATTAATGGTTTATATGAATTGAAAGGCTATTGCGTATTCCAAAATCGGACAATTGAAGTAAATTCCGACCTCCACATTATAGAGGACGCATATTCTTACAATATCTTTTGCCCACAACCGTCTTTCTTAATCAAAATTGAAACGTACCACTACAGCATATGAGCTTATTGCATGAGCCTAAACAAATCACATGGCTTTTAAGAAGCGTCATAATGAATAATGAATGCATAAAATCGCACTGTAAGATCATGTTTTCATGGATTTCTTGTGTATTCAAGCACATTATTCTATACATACGTTACTTTAGCGGGAATAATTTGTTATTGACTATTGACATGAATTGATGTAACAGAGGTTTGTGGGATGTGTACTGTAGTCGATATACCAACAATTACTACCATGGGTCTTGCTTTGGTTGTAGGTGATTTACAGAGTAAAGCTGGAAGATTGATCAGTCGTTGTTTGCCCGTAAAGGTAACATGGCATGTATAGAGACCGACGCTGAGGCCGAGTAAAATACGCGCATTAGTGATAAACAATACGGCAGTGGTCAACGAACTTAATATTCGACCGTGCAAAAGGTCAGACAAGCACACATTTATCGAGTGGTCAATATGCACGTCCAACATATACTAAAATACGCTCTATTGCTAGCTGTTAGATCTGCATTGACGTTTATTTATCCCTAGTGGTATAAACTCTATTCTAATCACAATGATAAATATGAGAAGTGATGTTATGATGACTTGTGTGTAATATTGGAAAGTGAACCATAAACGCTATTGCACATACTATTATATAACAGACGATAAATCGCCTGTACACTGTCATTCAAATTACGTAGCGGCTTCCACCTATTTGCAACGTATGTTTAGATAGATATTCGAGATACTATCTTTCAGTTATGTATAACTGCATTGTGACATACTAACAATTGATAATAGCAGCTGCCTTGGGGAGCTGGCAAATGACAAGATTGCACTCAAAGCTTGCAAATCATTTTAGCCGATTCCATGGCGGTAATGCTTTAGCCGCTGCAACTGGGTTCAGTTACATGTAATGCTGCGGTATCACATTTGATGCTTTGTAGCTGAAGAGGTAAACGAAATGATATAAACAAAATCAGATAATGGCAACCATTTTTGATACGGTGTGTTTCTGCTTTCTACCTTATTATAAAAATGTGCTGTGCGGCATAGCCAAGAGATACATTTATATAAAACGAAGACCATTTGCGAGCTACATGCGCAAAGATTCCGTCCTTATCGCTTAGATGTTTACGTTGATTTAGTTCAAGATAAATGCCATATTGACTACTGCAATGATGGACTGGTTAACTCCTTAACTCTTATCCGTTAAGGTATGTCACTAGGTTATTGTTATAGTATACCGCATCAATGCGCTTACAGTAATGTGACCCGAATACAGATATCTCACCAGTCGTCGTTTTGGGTAGGCTACCTGGATTACATTAACCATTATGGAATACATAGTTAGGAGACCTTATCCCTCATCACATTTGTTGAGATAATAATCGTTCTCATTGCACGAACGCAGCGAAAGATTTACAAGAGTTCAAAATCCATGATACTTGCAGATGACCCTCCAATCGCTTAAATATTGCTCCTAAAACAATTGATTCAACCATCCGTTGTTTACTGGTCGAGTCACTTTCATAGATATAATCGGAATTAAATTTATCAAAACGCATATGAACGGGGGTTGCCAGGGGGGGGGGGGGGTTCGAAGTTCTTTGCCCAGAAAGGTTCGCCTTACTCTAGCGCATTTGTGTATATATAGATATAACGTGTGTCGAGGGTGTCTTTGATTATGGTCTTATAGCCGCATCAGTATGAGCCAGGAGAAAATTGAGGAGAAAAGAATCCCCACACTAAAAATCCTGGCTACGGGCCTGGTTTATGTAGATCGATGCAGTCAAAACAAAGTAGAATTGTTTAAGGTGTATTCTTAATCTCGTCATAGTCATCCATATTGTAAAAGATATTGCTGAAAATAAACATTGACTCGTTGAAAGCTATCATTAATGCCAAAGCTTGGTCCATATGATCCCCCCCCCCACATCCCTCACACCCTGATCTCGCAGCTCGCATATGATATCTCTTACTGTTCTGCTCCTTACCACATTATGAGTTTACCCATTTAGGTAAAGACCCTTTTGGCCCGATATTTGAACATACTAAGAGTCTTCCAAGAAACTTATAAGCAATATATAATCACTTGTTGGGGTCACAATTCCGTTTTGCGAACAACCACTTGACTTACTAGCTTATATTTTTGTCGAATAAAACATATCGTGCAGGTGGGATCAATCGTTGCATTTTGATGAGGGGCACAACATGTTTCCCGTGATGACAGTATGTGATTAATCTTTCGGCAATAAAATGAGAGGCACTAGATATAGCTGTTGATACACTCATAAATAAGCAATTCCACCATATATTTCGCAAATACATTTGGTTTACATCATCAAATGGGTTAATACCTCGATGAACTTCACTTACTCAAACTGCTAAATGTAACCTGATATGTTCTCCCTCGGCCTACATGCTGGATTATCTGCCATATTACCACTTCAGAGCGTGCAACCTCAACAGTTGCATCAACCTTTCGTACCTGAGTTGTGCTAATTGGTACCGCATTTGCTTTCTGATCTGATCTGTTACCATAAGTTGCTCAATTAATAAATAACATTTTTTGGAAACCTCACAGCTTGATAAGCCTAGCTTTAGCGGACGCCCGTGTCGATTGTTAAGGGCAAACACACCTCTTCTTAACCTAAATGCTTTACAGCATGACGCATGTTTATGTAATAAATACCGGTCGATCCTAACTTGAAGCCACTCATATCTCTCCAATACTATTCAGATGCTCGAATAACTAGTCTTTTACAATGTACATAAACCGTGGACGGTTTTAGTACCCACTTCAGCTGTATTTAATGAGCGCCCACTAGGCAGGTTTTATGCTTGAGAGAAGCGTTACCTCTCTCACATGGGTTGGTTTTTCGGCAAATGATTCACGCTGTGATGCATAATGCGCTTTAACTAGGCTGTTTGGTGAATACACTGTTCATGTTGCAAGATGTAACTCTGTCAACGCAGTTCAAGGGTATTGACAATATTATGGGCAAACATCAAGCAGAGAAGCTTGTAATTGACTATGAACACAGTGATTACCACTTGTACGTCGGTACAAAGTATTTTGAGATCAAGCTAGTATGATTTTTGACTAAAGGCATTATACCAAATTTCAACTGTACAAATACCTATACTAGACTGTAGCTGCTGAAGTTTTAGACATCTTACAAAACAGAATAACAGTACTTACGGCTGTGAATGCTTGACAATCTAGACTACAAGAAAACCTTAGTTTTGATTTTCGCTTTGTTCATATGTACAACAACATGAACGAATGTACTTTACGTACTTCTGTCATTGTCTCGGAACTTCGGATTTTATCAGTTGCAATATACTTGTCGTGGATCATTTATCTAAAATATGCGCTGCAGAGAAAACCTTAAAGCCCTATCTCCTTAACACCATACAACCTTCATACCAAGAGGAATGCGCTACGCGTGCCCTCATTGGTCAACTAATTAAAGGCTTTAAGCCTCAACCTTAACTACACAGTAGCTGCCCGCCAACTTGAAGAGTCCCGAGCAAGCCCTCAAACAAGCAGCATCTCCAAGTATCCCCTCCTACAATAGTCTTCAGACACACCTTTCGGCAGTCATCAACAGAACCTTAAACTGAATAAAGAGAAGTTTATATTTCGGCCCCCTACAACGTCGTTGACTTGTTTCTACAACTACACATAACCATCAAAGAATATAGCCACTACATCTGGTGGAGAATCCATTCTTTCCTGGTTTCCTTTCTGTAAGTACATCTTTATTTCACTTAATTCCCCTAATCAGCTGTTTCGGTCAATCAGGTTAAATTGATATGAACATTGCGCTTAAATTAGAAAATTAGAGATTTGCTTAATATTTTTCTATTTCCCGTGAGAGCTGCTAGATATCTGATGCTTGTTTGGAACCCAAAGTTACCTTGGAGTTGTAGCTGGGATGTTGCTAAACGGGCGCATCCCATGAGCGCTCCTATCACTCGTGTACACTCCCAATACAGTCATTTTATCTCGTCTGACCTCTATGACTGTACACGTTGTGTTAACTTTCTGTTGCTAAACATTGTGCTATCTGTTGGAAGATTTTTTATAATGTGCGTTGTGGTGTTTATGTACATGCTAATAAGCGTATGCTTTTGGTATTTCCGTGTTCTTGTCAGATGCGATACCCGCACTTGTTCCCGAACGTTATACACTTTTAAAACAACCTCTCTTGTTCAGTTAAAGCGCCGATGCTCACAGATTCAATATCTGTTCATTGTTCAGCCTTAAAAAAAAGCTTGCTGTGGTTTTAGTCTGCTGGGTGTCCCGACTGATTGTTATTAGTTAAATTGACTGTAATGGGAAAGGTT
>CM067353.1:41548164-41584187 GCA_034190875.2 Urechis unicinctus
ATTGCTGTTATCTACTATTGATGGACTTTGGTACCCTCTCATAACATAATACATTTTTACTGGTCTTAAAAATGCTTAGCGTTTTACTTTATTCATAGTTACCTGCAGATGGGAGAAACAAAACATTGCGACGCCGTACTTTCCTAAACTGTCAGTATGCTCGTGCAGGAATACATAGTAAGCTATTGGTGCACCATAACGTAAGTCAAGCGTTGACGGCATATTTTCAAAACAGAGAACTTTAGATTGATCACCATCGAGTTGGTTAGCCAGTCGACGTTCTATACATCTTTCATTTCAAATGGGGCACGTAGAGAAAAGTAACTCGTGACAAAACCATAAAGCACCAGTCCCTTTTACATAGCAATGCAAATAATAGATGACGCTCACATCACAAGGAGCGTCTAACGGTCGAGAGAGTAACGTGTCAGGACGCTAATTGGGCAAGAAATGCGAAAATGTATCTGCAAATGAAGTGGTAAACGTGCCAATGTAAACTGCAGTGTCAGAGCTGGAAGCAATTTGGCGCCTTACTAAGAAGCAGGATGAGCACGAGCTTGTTCGACAAACAATTTCAGCTTAGCATATATTCAGCTTTTAACAAGTATTAGTGAGTTAGCACCTGAATGCAACCATTATAGAAAGACACAATGATTGTGTATAAGACTGGCAGCAAATTGTTAACAAACGCCACCTGGTGTCAAACAGGGTTTTAGTTTTCACCCATGTCTTGAGGCACATGCCTAAAACAAAATAATACCTCCTTACGAAACACAGCTTATCATATCGGACCGTAAGCAGAGAAGAGACATTGCGACATGATGAAACCATATTGCAAATTTCGCAAATCTTTCTTTATTCATGAATTAAACTCAAAGTGAAATACATCTTTGTTTTTAAGAAGTTGACTGCTGCTACTTACCGCATCCGACGTGAAAAGGCTGTTTGCGGAGAAAATATTAGTATGTAACTTTAACGGCAGCGGGTAGATCTTTCATGAATGCAATCCTACAAAAATAGCGCTCACGGTAGGCTTAAGGCATATATGTGAGTTCACATTTAATTTGACAAAAAAGAACCCCTCACGGTTGTTATAATGTCTCAAATACATTAATTTTCAAATATTTGCCTTTAAATATCTTGTTGTACCTTGAGGGTCATTTTTATAAATATGTTTGATGGAATGCTGGAATTGCGCATGCAATCCGACCGTTGCTTGCTTGCGAATATTACGGCAATTCAATCTGTAAAGGCTGTTGTAAATGCATCGATTATGACATATCATCAACTATGATGGGTCCTATATACCCAGAAATTACTATAAATTTATTGCCACAAATAGACAAGACAATAACCAATAGCATTTGCAGACATTTGCTTTGTGCCTTGAATATTATTCGAGATTTACTTTCTAATGAACTTGATTTTTTTCCTCAAATAGCCAAGGTAATTTGTTCGTTGACGATGCCTTACTAGTAACATGTAAGTGTACCGCCTAGGCGCTTGTCAACTATTGCGGTTGGTATTGCTGAGGTACAAAGTACGTGGCCAGCAGTGCATTCAATATTTTCAAGTTGAATATACAAAATACTATTTCTCTCATCAATCAGCGAAACTGATGACATACACGGCGTTCAACTGAAACAGAAAAAATCATACTGTGAGGAATTATCGCCTTATATTAGTTTACGGAGCAAGGCTATTCTGGTCAATGATATCCAGAACGTTTGCTTTAGATTCGAACAAACCACATCTCTGTTGTAGCTAAGAATTTTGGATAGTAATGAAGTTCAGCCCTCGCTAGCTACAACTTTTCTAGAGGCCTTTTAGTTGACACTAAGAGAGAGCACTGCATGTCGTATACAGGCAACGTAGATATCGCACGTGTGCGCACTGTAAATGTGGTTATAGGATTGGAGACTGTACTTAAATACTATTTTTTCGCCACACCATTCCGCATCACACGTTGACATTAGATAGGATGTTACTGTCTTAAATTAAAATCAATCATATCACATAACGTCATGAATATTTTTAGCGGCTTACAACGTTCATGGAAATGTTCATTTGCTTGGTGAGGTACATTGCGTACGATGTATCTTCCTATCGATCTACCCTGCTGTTACACACACACGCAAGGCCATTGTGAATGATTTGTGATCTGTGATGCATTTTGTACTTATATCACACATCCATATGTGGGTAGTTTCAATGACAATATTAAAGATTAAAATGTAGTGTATATTATTATTGTATAATAAGAATATTGTTGTAATCATATGTGGTTATTACCTGACAATAATGCAAGCGTTATGCGATAACAAGCTATTGGAGAATTACAATTTTACTCGAAATGCCCACTACGTTGTAAGTGTATCATCCAATAAATGAATTAGCCTACACTGCTAATTTTGATACATGCCAAATCAACCGAAGCACCCACAGGATTAATCGAAGCCATTTGACTGGGACATCTGTTAAGCAGTTGTCCACATAGTGCAATATGCATGATACTTCGTCTTTTGACAAGAATGTGCTGCACTTAGGCAATTATTAAATTAGCTAATTGAGCAAGTCACTACATTCTTCTATGATAATATATTTCTCCCTCCTAACGCACAAACAGAGCACAAGTTAATGCCTCGATGTACGATTTAAAGTGTCTGTTATTTATGGAACAGCCTCTTAATGGCTGTCGGTCAAGACTATTGCATCATTATTGTTGTATGGCTATCTGATGACGGGAAAATTTATAAGCCGTCTGGTCTGCATAGAATGGCATGCTATTGTCTTTATATTTTGAAAACAGCACAACGTTGGTGACCTTAGATTTTAATCTTTGTCATCAGACGTGCAGGTCGTAATTAACGTTATAAGGGAAAGTGACCGCGAGAATATTCTAGTTAATTGCGCATGAACAGCTGTACGTGATGAATACATTAGCAACCGCCGCCATGCAATCTTGTTCTGGTTGGCTATTCCCGATGACCATAGTAAGTGGATAGGGAACTGAGGGAATGTAGCTCTGCTGTACAACAAGAATAATACAAAACAACATGATGCTTCACGAAATGGTATCTTATTATTTCCGCGTACTTTACTAGAGTATTCCGTACAGAAGAGTCCATAGCAATACTAATTGGTCACCTCTATATGACGATATACAACCAGCGAGCACGCTTCTGAAAGTATGTATTTCAAGCTTCGGATGCTTACCATATATGCTTTAACGACAATTTTATCGCAAGTTGTATGTATATAAAAAATTATATAAATATATATATATATATATAAATATAATAAAATACATATATAAATATATATATGTATATATATAAATATATTTATATATAAATAAATATATATATATGTGCGTACATATATATACATGTATATATATATAAATGTGTATATATATATTTATTTATATATATAATATATAATCCGTATATATATATTTATATTTATATATATATATATATATATTTATATATCTGAATATACATATATATATAAATATAGATATATATATGTATATATATATCCGTATATATATATATATCGGTATATATATATATAAATGTATATATATGTACATATATATATATATATATATATCTCTATATATATATATATATCTCTATCTATATATCTCTATCTATATATATATATATATATATCTATATGTGTGTGTGTATACATATACGCGTGATATCTTTCGTGCCTTATTTCACACAGCCTTGGTTCTATAGCCCAAGTTGCCGACGCTGGTGGGGCTCAATTGCACAGCACTATGGATGAAATACAGCGCATCTAATTTCCTGTCATGGCCTGCATGGATTGCTTTTACCGACACTTGTAGATTGCCTCTATGCTGAGGCTCTAAGCAGCTGTTTGCCGAAGGATACGTATATATATATTATTACGTGACGCCTATTTGAATACACTTGTGAAAATGGAAATATATTGTAATAGCACTACCGTGCATTGAATGGTGGTGTTGCATGAGATATTGTGATTCAGATGATATCATCGTACCATGCTGTAAGCAAAAGAAGAAAACCAACGGAATGGAAGGTACCCTCACCAGCTGTAAGCCCACTTGCAATTGAAATCAGCTTGTTTGGGCTGATTGTGTGCAAGTTTATAGCAAAAACAGTGTATATTTTCTTTCTCGTTAAAGTGTTTTATGGAAATATCAGCAAACAGATAAATGTGCATCCTGCCTCAAATTAATATCAGTAATTCCCTTACAAACACAACAAATACTTTATTGCTACGAGACGAGGGCTCACTCCGACTAGATGTGTTGCGCATGCGCAGTTGAATGAAACTTCCGTCCTCCGTTAACGATACATTGAAATCAATAAAAACAAATGGGACTATTGATCGGAGTAAGACACCTGGCAGCAAATGTTGCATATATTGAGTCATGCGATTAGTCTATGCGAACACGCCCTAGAACATTCAATTGGGTTTTAAGGGAAGCCATGAGAAAGCATCAGGATGCTCAGAGGATCAGTGATCACATATTGTGCCGGACGAGGACGCAAGTGGGCCTTCTCTACCTATTTTTCAGCTTTTCGAAAAACTCATCTTCATACACTTGTTCGCGTGAGAAGGTTCAGATGAGGCCGCGCATCAAACCCAAATGAATTCAACTATACGTGCGACACACGCTGACATTAACCATAAAAGACATAAAAAGACATAAAACTGAAACCATTTATACAGAGCCTGGTGCATGCCGTTAGAACTACGCCTTTGCTGAAGCAATATAATACACAATTGCATCATCGAGTATTTGATACCTAAGGTAATCTAGCCGTCCATACACGTTTAGAATGAAGGAGGTAATGAATATAGATGCAAGTTAGCTCGCTCCCAGACGTATCATGTCCGGAACAAACGGATGTTTTCCTTTATTCAACTCACGTTCAAGCTTTGTATTACTGATAGTCTCTAGTTGATTTAAATGCATTGTTCCTGTACTTTGCCTAAATTGACAAGCTTGCTACTGACAGAGTGCATTTGGGGTTAATTACGAGCAATACAGATATTTACCTCTATTCTACAATAACGGCAGGAACTTATGATGAGAGCTGGACAAAATGACAGGAGGCAATTGCATAATGTAATGTAAACATAATTTGTCTGCCCTACCAATGCTATACTTAAAACTATAAATTTGGTAAAAAGTCTATCAAGCAGGATTTTGTGACCCACAAGGTCGAAAGCAGATGTCAACCCTAGTTGCATCAGTAACACGCCTTCCTCTCTGCCCAAAGCCATGTCACTATCGTTAATCTTTTGAATACAGCTACTTCATTGCTTAGGTCTTTATTGCGTGTCGATTTTAATGAATCAAGAAGGTTTTGCACTTGAATATTCTTCTTACAGAGAAAAACTGATTCAAGGATCGCACACTTCAAGTTTTGGTGATCTATAATACCATTTCATAGCCAGCTTGAAATTTGAGCAAATATAAAATGTTCCCTACAGAACCGCCCCGGTAACAAATCAAAATTAACATAATGGAATAGAGCATATCATACATTCTAGCTGTAAACGTCATGTTACCTAAATGCATTCAATTTCCCTGACGCTCTACAGCAAAGTCATTATCCGTCAGTTGTACAGCAAAAATCATAGCTCTCGAGGGGTTTTCAGAATCAGAGGCATTTGTTAACTGTGCTACATCTGACAAGGTATCAGCAACATGATATCGGAAGCTTTGCCTTAACTGACACTGGTGTTGAACATATTTACCCCCTTAGTGCATGTGTGATTAACCAGTTAAATGAAAGTTCTCGTTGTCCAAGTCAATGCCCTGCAGATATCATAGTATCGCCATTTAAAAGCGATAGTATATGCTTAAATTTCCGATATAATGTAACATTCCCGCTCCTCTATCAATTTAAATTACAAATAACGCACTGATATCGTAAATTAGAAACAACGAGACAATAAGTCGCACTGTTAGCATGTTTGTAAGTCTCTGAGACCAGGCCTGGGAGGACTTAAACGAGGCCAAGATATATTTAGAAGGATATCATTTTTTAAATTATTATTTAAGCCTTGGACTGATTTCCTATCTTCTGTGCTAAAGGCACATGCTACCTTTATTTGATGCATATTTAATAGAATAATTAGCGAGGGAAAATATCATACGAGATATACCGGTGGGATTTGTCTTACTTTAATATATCGCATAACCATCTGCGTCTATCGATAACGTTTCTCCGTTGTAATCACTGTTTTACAATATCATATCCACAGAAGCATCAACGGACATGATCGTTATAGTTGATTGGTTTAACACATATATCATGACCACTGCACGTCTGCTGCATTCAAATAACAACTATTTACTGCGGGTCTGCTTGTTATATATGGTACATGGTAATCCTACTTATATTCAATCGACATTGCTTCACTTTGGCTCGTTGACATGGTGTCGGTAACTGTTAAAACAGGGTGGTACAAAGAACCCATTGACATTCGAACCTACTGGCCGCGCATACTGTCTTCAAACAACGCGTTGTGTACTAAAGAAGCAACAGAGCTACTTCAGTGCTGTGGTCTTTCTTGTGAGTAGATTTTAATGGATCATGGAAGTTTGTGTAGCTCAAATGTAAAGATCTTGTAATGAAAGCGCTTTATATGAGTGAAACTCTTAACGCCCGATTACACATGGCCTTGGTTCTTGCACTCAAGATGTCCACCCTGTTTTGGCTCAATTACACAGCACTTTGGGTGAAATACAGAGCTGCCTATTTACTGTCATGGCTCGCATGGATTGCATTCTATCGTCAGTAAGATCCAAAGGATCGTAGATTGGCTCAGCGGTAAGCAGCTGTTTGTGGACAATTTTGCAACATTAGGTCTGGCGGTTCGTCTACACTTGTGAGCATGGTAATATGTCTTAACAGCTATACCGTGGTTTTGTCAGCGGTACTTTTATCCAGATGATATTATCGTACCATTTTCTATATATTTAGAGGTGGGCAATTCTGTAGTCAAATGGAAAACATGGGCCATTGGACTGGGCGGTGGGCCCAATAGCTGTTAGCCCGCTTGCAAGTGTAATAAAAAGATCTTAACATATTAAGGCTGAAATGCTTATCGAAAATAGGGTGTATATTTTGGTTTGCAGTATGGTGCCATATGAAATAATCGTATGTATCTGGCTTCTTATCAATAGTTAAATTACTTGTATGCTGTAGCCATATTTTGCAGCTAACAGATGTGGGCTGGGGATGACTGGCCGTGCTTTTAGTATACAATCATGTAAAACACGCGTCTAGGGTCAGGTGATGATACCATGAAATCTACAAAAGCACTTGGGACTGTTGATCCGACGTCAGGGGGATCAGACTTGAAATATATGGAGTCTTCTGATTGGTTGAGGCGACCACCCAAATGAAATATCCACCAATGCAACACTCATTCTGATAAAATTGATTGAATTGATTTATTAAATGTCTATATTACAACTGTGTCCAAAATAGATAGACTGCTGTTCAATATTGATCAACAGTAGCGCTACCATCGACCGTGATTGCTGTCCTCTTTTGCTTAATGAATTCAATGTATGTTTGTCACTTGCCATTATTACGCAGTGTCAGAAGATGTCATGAAAATGTATCGTTAAGTAAAGTAACTATAGGTTTTAACGGCACTGGAGTTTTGTAAATAGCATTTATGTTGTCACATTATGTACACATCTTTGGAACCTGGCCCATAAAGCTTTAAAATATTAACCAGCCGACCCAACCTTCCCAATATCTATATTTAGACAGTTCACTCATATTTCTCCTTCCTCAGCAGCAAGGGGGTGTTTCGTGATCGAATCGAGAAATCCAAATTTGCACTTCTATCGACAGTATATTGAAACATAATAAATTATATTATGACTAAATAACATTCAAAAGGCAAAGAATACAAAGCTTTGTTTTTGTCGCCGCAACTACGTTATCCCATCCCACGTAACACAGTCATAATTTAGAAAGCAAACTTTACACCAATACAGTAACATTGAATGAAGTTGGGCGCAGCAAACTGTGAGAAAGTCGCTTAAAGCAGTGCACGAAAATGGGGGACTTCGCTACGTTCAGCAGCAATATGTTTCAATGCGGATGTTTCGTTGCATTGTTTAGTTAAGCAACTGAGTCATGTTCTCAGTCCAAGCAATTGGTATACACGATTGATAGAGCCACATGCGTAATAAAGGACGACTTTGTGATTGACGTTCGTTCTGTGTCGCTGCGCTGCGTTAATTTATACTTGTATATGCTCCGCATGGGCAAATATAAGGGATGAATCATTTGCTTGTCGAGTAAGTCTCTAAAGTCTTAACTCTATGGTAATTGATTCCTCCCTTCTGAGCATTGCAACATGTCAGTGGTAAATCCTTGATCTCTATCTACACATCTGTAAATATAGAATGTCTTGAGTATTGACTCTTTGTTACGCAAGGCTTTGACTCTTTTTTAGAGAATACCCAACCTTTAATTTAAAACGCGACTGCATCCGAGAGAATGATTTGTTAATTTGTTATACTTCGCCTTAAATATCGCTATAATCTTATCCTTTTTTATTGTATTTGTTTTCAGCGGCAGCTGATGCGATAAATTGGTCACAACCTCTAATAACAATATTCTTAGTTGTGATGTACGTATTCAGCGTTAGCACTTTGCAATAGTAAAACAATGGTGATGCTGTTTCGCTAGCTATATGAGGTCATGTAGATGCTCAATATTCTGCGAAACCTCTTCCAATTATCAAATGCAGAAACACGGTTATCCTTATGGAAATCAGATATCCTTAATAGACAGGTTTCTAAGGTTCTCCGTAATTTACAGCAGTTCCATCGCCCTTTCATTCTCCGTGGAGAAAAGCGAGCCGAATTCGGCGCCTGGTATGCTAATTTGCAATCTGCAGAATTGGTCTGTTTCGCGTTATATAGCAATGCACGTTCATTTGTTTCTAAGAAGGGAAATGTTTTGAACCCTTACATTATCGGGGCGGCGGGGGTTATGTCCACCCGTCCATGCAGAGAAGAGTTGCAGTTGCACTAATCATGATCTCCCCGTCAGTCAACATCAGGAAGACGAGAACTATGAAATGCAATTATAAATTTAGCGAACATACTTCTATTTATATATATATATATATATATATATATAGAGAGATATATATATATATATATATATAGATAGATATATATATATATAGATATATATATAGATATATATATATATATAGATATATAGATATATATATATATATATATATATATATATTAGATATCTCTATATATCTATATATATCTCTCTCTCTAGAGATATATATCTATCTCTCTATCTCTCTCTATATCTCTATCTATCTCTCTATCTATATATATATATATATATATATATATATATCTACCCCAGTATCTTTTGACTTGTGGCCAATAGAAACTTTTTTCTTTTCCCCGTTTTCAAGGTACTATTGTTGCAGCATGCTTAAGTTCGTATTTTGGCATATGGAATATAATTTACAGATTATATATTGTCTAGTAAACTTTACTTTCATAATAATTATACTATCGACACATTGATAGGGCCATGATCAATCACAAATCCTACCGGTATTATCTTTTCATCGACGGTGCTTACGTCGAGCTCGAGCGATAACCGATAATCATATGTTCAAATGACCTGTTTTCAATCTGTTAATTCTTCAATTTACGATGCCACTTGAATGGTATCGATAATTACTGAATTATTTTATCTTGCAAAGAAATAGGTTCATCCGAAATTTCATATTTGATTTGCTGGTTGTTGATGATATATCAACATGTAATTCTTGACTTTACTTCCAACACGCCCTGGCTGGTGTTGTTCTCGTAGGGACATCATCGATTAACCCATGCTTGTGTTGTAACATCAATGCGTGGTTTGCGGCTATTTCCCAATTTAGAAAGTGCCCCCTTCGAGATGGCTCATCTGCAAAAGAAATCGTGCGGCAGCCTTCACTCAATGGCTACATCTCGTCAAATAGGTCATATCGCTGAACTAGCCTAAGAGCTCGTTCAAAGCTACCAACCTGGTAGTCACTAGCTGCAGTTCCGAAAACAGACATGAACGCCTGTGGCAATAATCCTTTATGTACATAATAAAACGCAATGCACTCAAGGCGCAGGTGGAAAAAGCGGGTAATCAGCATATAGCCACTGTCAACGACAACGAGCAGGCAAATACGCAGATGATTTATGTAAAATAGCATTGCGGTAGATTTTATTTTGCCCGTCCTAATAATTATTCCCACTTAATCCAAAATCCGTCTGTTCTTACATGTATCCAGAAAAGATAGCTTCATTTGTTCGCTGAACAAAACAATCCATAAGCCGGCGACGTAATAGTGACGGCTATTTCACCATTAATTCAATGGCGAAACATATAAGCACCATGCGCTCTCGGATCTAACGGGCTTGATATACCGTTCATGGTCACAGAGGTATACTAAATCTTCGGTCGACAGAATACATTTCCTTTTCAAACAGATGGAGTAAATATGCTACGCAACATTGCTGCCATATGAAAAGATGAAAACAAACGCGATAGATCCACAATTTAGCTTGCAATAAAAGAAAAGCCGTTTAGTCGAATATTCATTAAAAACATTCGGTAAATATAACAACCAGCGCCGCCCCGTTCACAAAAGTTTTATTTATAGCAAACAATATTGCGCGAAGCGATAACAAACGCACCATATATTTCGCTTTTCTTACAGATATTTTGCGCAATGACTACGTCACTGTCAATTACACAGCCTAAACATAACGTGACACATGCTTCCGCTTCAAATTAACATGCTTTGAAAAATAGGGAGATGAAACAACATAGTGCACATTATGACATATATATTTTACCAGGTAGTATTCAACTGCATCTTTTTATCCGAGTTTTAGTGCGACCTTACCCAATAGGAACATAAATAAGAGAATCGTATTTCGTTGCTCTCGAGGCAATTTCATTAATATATGGAAATCAATTTCGGATGGTTAAAGCGTGCTTGTACCTTGGAAACTAAAAAACACAATTTCGTTTCGTTAACAGTGTGCCTTGATCGTGATTATATCATCCCGATAAATCTTTTAAGCTTTTTGAGTAAAAGGGGAAGCATACGTATGCTGCATGTCGGCAGTCAGAATAGGCAAAACATTGCATTTTGCCATTTGCGACCAATGGTTATTTACCGAAACCTAGTGCGGGTATTCTGGAACAATTATATATGTTCCAACTCTGTAAGATCGCTTGAGACTACCGAAAGCAATGCTTAATCAAATCTTAGCGAAGGGTGTCCTTGGGTATAGTAAACATTGCATTCTATTGGCATACGTATTACGCTTGAAAATTATAAGTACACTTAGAGATGATGATTATTTCTAAAAACAGATAATGCTTATATGCATCGTCCACTGATTTATTTTAAATAGTATATAGTTCTTAATTCTACTGCAGAAGCGTTCATTTCTGAAGCAAGGACCACCGCACAAAATCTTTGAATGGTGAACGAATAAGCTGGTTTTTCATTTATATTCCCAACATACATAACATTTTTGCAATGAATCAACGACAGTTTTCGTCCCATTATAACACCTTCATCGGACTGCGCAAAATAACCTACGCTACCATAGTTGTGAGACTTATATGATGCTAGATGCCTACTCATGTGGAAAAGACGCTTGTGCTACTGGCGCTTTTTTGGCAGTGCATGATATTTTTGTCTAGGTCACTGCTGGTTATTCAAATTAATACTTTGTATTATCCTTCGTATTGTATCTACATTTCATGAATACCAATGTGTGCCGTGAAAACGAAAACACCATTAAACATTCCCACAAAGCCCAAGGCACCAAGGCATCGGAAGTAAACATGACCGGGAGCTGATACAAATAGTTAATAAAGTTTATTGTCTGCGATTTGGTCTATTTAGCGTGTAGACCGGTGCTGACTCTTGTTTAAGGGCGCAAATTACGGTATGGCCATGATCTAAGTAGAACGCAAGAACAACGACAGCATGAAGCTATATGCCTCTTTTCGATAAAATATGCTATGGGTATGACTATAATAATGTGTTTTTTATAGGTCTTATAAGGAACTATGAATTAACATTATCGACATACCCACATTTGAATGCGAACTATATCCTGCACAGTCTGTTAACACTCAAAAGTCTTAGAAGGTGCCGTGGATCTATGTTTGATACATTTTTTACTTAATTGACATTCACTAACACGATCACATAACTTCTGAATCTCTAACAGAGGAACAAAACGAAGGCCATGTCCCCCAAATGGCAACGCAATGATTTCGTTGTACCACATTTTATTTTGTTATATCCTGAAATGCTGAGCAATCAAAATGGCGCATATTAAATACCACTCTATTTCTACTTAAAAGCCTAAATGTAACGGTACATGCTGTGGACTTGTTGAATAGAACATGTTGAATGGCCTCCGTACGGAACCGAATCCACTCAGTTTTGCAGGGAGATTCAAACACAGCTTTCGTAAATGTGAGTTATGCACTTGGACTCGATTAAGCACTTTGCCAGTGACAAATAATACACGCCTGACCCAATTATACCTAGCAAACGAGTACGACCGCAAACGGCGCTCTTAGGTAATTTTGTGATTTGACTTACAACAGTCGACATTCAGTGTTCGAGATTATGAGTAACATCATTTGAAAATATGTAAAAGTCAAAGATATATTTAATTGTGTTGTTCTTTACAACAGGAAACATTTATGTAACTATGCAGCAATCAATGAGCTGATGGTGTACTTATACCTGAAAAACACATACTTACATCAATACTTTTTTTTAATTTTTTTACTGTTTTATCAATTGTAAATCAATCATCACTCATAAACAGTTTGATATACTTTATTTTCAAGAATTCTTTGCAATATTGACTCAACGCAACGAATAAATCAACAACAGGGCAACGTTAACGCATTGATCACGATCATGGCGACCAACTGGGGTCGCCGTTAAGAGGTTACTTACTCGAGATCTGTGCTTAATTATCTCACCTATACGTCTTTAACACCTTATTTTCAGTGTTATATTGATTACATCCCAAGTACATCAACGACGTAGCCTCTAAGCGAGGGTTCACATCAAATCATGCCAAATGAGCCTGAGGTTACGACGTTCAGTTCATTCATAACTTTACTTCTAGCTACGCGTATTTTACAATCACATTTAGTTTCCTTCCGCACATTATAGTCAACCATTTCGCATCATAACTGTCGGAGGAGGCTAATTCCAGTATGCTATTACCGTGGAATTTCCTTTTTATAGAAACGGACAAACGGAAGTTTCATAAAAGCCATTAGAAAGAAATTGGACACCTAACAGTAAACAGTCAGTGGTTTAACGCTGCCCCAATCTTTTTAAACTGGCGCAATATGATGGAAGCGTTTTTGATTCCAAATGTGTGAACCTATATCATCTATGGAAAGTAATGAGCTAAGTGTATTATATTCTGGTTTATTGCATTGTCAGCTACATCGTGACAAGATATTACCGTTATGTACAACTGGTCTTAGGTTTAATGCTGCGTCAACATCAGCATTACGGCTAGCTTCGGTCCGACATAATTTATTTTGCATGATTTGTATGACACCGAAAACCATTGGACTTGGTTCGTAACGGGCTATCCACTATTGCTTTTGACGTTTATATTTGCGTGGCTCGCTAGCTAATCCGTATGTGACATATACGGTGTTGGGAGTGCTACATCGAATCCATCATATGCTATCGGTGTTGCCCTTCCTAGTTCTATTTGCTTAGTATACAAATTACCCGAAACGTAACTTTCTGATACAACATTCTTTGGATGAATATGATATAGCTTAGTCCATTATTTTCATTATCTAAATATTATATGAGAGCTATGTTTATACTTCTTGATTGATGAGTGTGCGTGGGTACATTGGCATTCTATGGAGTGAGTGTATTTATACGAAATGACAAAAATGCTAACATTTGAGTGGTCAATAGCTTAAAGCTAAAAACTAGTTCCGCAGTATTGTGAAACATGATAACCATTGATTTTCTAGATAGCAGCTCCTATACTCATAAGGGAAGTTTCAGAATCGTCCGTTTGGTATGTCATTCTTATCAAACCCATAAACGGAATATATACATTAACATCACCTCAGCAAGATTCTTTAATTATAATTTAATTTCCACCCTGCATCGCGGTCACATGATGTTGTAAACATAACCTTTGTCGATGCGGCCTATTGCTGATTCCGTTTTCGTTACGTCCATGACATGTTCCCAGATTAGTTTTATCACAGCGCAAGGCATTTGTTCCGTCGGTCAATAGACATACACCAGTACAGTGGTTAGAACAGCTCATGCTTTTGTCGTGAAAATGCGCTATTTTGATCAATATAGATGAACATTCTTTGTTAAGTTTAGTTGGCACATTAACTGTATGCCATCACACTTCCCCTTCATTTCACGCGCCCGTTCCAGCCATCCTTTCAAAGAGTTACCGCCAGCAGCTTATATTTCTTATAGAACTCACCACGTGTCACCTGTCCCCTTTGTCTTCACGCACTCCTTATAAATCTTCGTACGTATGCCAGGCCAGGCAAGACTCCTCAATAGGGCGAATGACACTTCCCTGTTTTTGCTGACATGGATACTACATGTCCAATCATTGTAAAAAAAGAATGCTGTAAAAGTGTCCAACAACAAATCTGTCACGCCAACCTTCAGGCAAAGTCCATGATAACTAATGGATATTAAATTTCACTCACAACCTTCTCCTTGCTCATTATACTTCATGTGCGTAGTGTGCATCACTACACTACAATACATGATACGACACGTGGTGGACAATTCATTAAATGTCTTTAACATCTTGTTTGGCATTCGTGGATGATAATGTCTCTGCTCTAGAAATTACATTGTCATAATCCATTGTTATGCCAAAAGAATTGCGTAAAATAAAATCGAGCTTTGTAACAGAGCCGCGGGATGTTGTAAACAGTAGTTGAAGAACACTTCTCAAAGTAACAACATCGGCTAGGAGCAGTTCGTGCTGTCTAACGTCCTGAAAGCTAAAATATCACCGGAGGTTTTAAGGATAATCGAATGGACCGACAAATAAGAAGTAACAAAAACGGGCTTGTTCTAGCAGAGTGGTGCGAGGTTGGCATTTAAACGCATTTTATTTGTCTATCTCTGCACAGGATGTATATATTATTTTGGAATATGCTTCATAGCATGTGAGTAACTAAGACTAAAGTTGACATCATGTGGCATTGGCAATTGAAAAATTGCTGTCACCTTTACACTCATTCAATGTATTTTGCCCTAATGGTCGCATTGAAAATGCCATCCACAAATTAGATATTTCTTGCTAAATATATGCTTCGTTGAAATGTATTGTACTACAGGCTATAGTTCACCCTATTTACGTCGATTTCAGGTTCATATATCCGACCGAGTACGTCCCTTTAACCAGAATAACACTTAAGCACAATTCTGCTCCTAAGTAAGACGTTTTCTGATTTGGGATCGGAATGGATTGTGACATCTTTTCTACTACTTGTGCGGATGTATTTTGCTCATTCCATACCCAATTAGCGTTCTGGCACATTTTTCATTACTCCGCTGATCGCCCTTAACTCAGTTAACGCAATTCAATCCGTGTTATGCCATTCACGAGAGACTTATGCCTCATGGGTTTGTCACGAACTCAAATCATTGACTTTCCTCGACGTGCGCTATCTGTAAAGACCGATATATGATAAGTTGACTGCTTTTTCACATCGTATGCTTCACTTTTACATTAAGTGGGAATTCCTTGTCCAACGATAAAAAAAACCTGGTTGTAAGTTAGTTTTGGCACAGAGAAAATTGTGCATTTTTAATGAGCATGCTTATTAGTTTTGAATGATTGACGCATTGCAATGTTTTCTTAGCTTACATCCGCTGGTTAGTAACTAAAATGAACGCAGACCCGCAGGGTGCTGTTAAATGAGATAACACGGATTATAAATAGTGAAAGGTCATTTGTTGATATTTTGAGTATATACAACTAGTGATTTGATGTAGTTTAATGAAATTAAGTGCACTGACAATTGTGCGAAGCACCCCTGAGAGCAATCGAAACGTATTCGTAAAATTGCATCATTGGATACATTTGTTGGATACATCTATAGCATTTGGTCTTATAGTGTCTAATTTTCGGCATAATTCCTTCGAGGTATGCTCTTAAAATTGTCGACTAGGTCAGTGACAGCCCGATGGGTGTGTTACCTAGATAACTATGATCGATCAATGCACACAAGTCTTTCATAGCAGTGGTCGTATACATCAATTAAAGCACCATTCTCGTTAAATATGTTGCCTTATTAACGACAAAAATATTGCTGACACAGTATTACTCACGTTGTTATATGAGCGTTATGAATTTTTGCAAGTAATATCAAGCAGTTAAAAGTATTTGAAATAGTTAGGGCGCTATACTATTCTATGTAGATGCTCGATTGTATGAAGATTGAATTATATCAAAAGATGCTGTTTTTCCAATGGAATGAATTGGGCTGTTTTCGCAATATGGAGAGAGTATGCTTGCTTGCTATCTATACCAGTCGTCTGTGCAATTATCATCCATAGCTAAACATATATACATGGATCTTACAACGACACACAAGGCTGCATCTTTCAAGTTGATAAATGTGGTTTGGTGGAGGACATATTTACCTTAACGAAATAGTTTTACACCGGACCAACCCATCCGTTAAAGGCTACTTAGCGCATTGTTAATATGCATGGGCTTTGTTACCTCACAGGCATGATAGATTAAGATGACACAAATCACAAAATATTCCGGGGGCGTTGCACAAACCGTTTGCTACGAATCCAAATCTTTGAAAAAGTGCATATTAATGTATTTATCAACATGTGCAGAAAAAGTGGCCAAAGAGGTGTTCATATTTATTTTTGATGTCAAGCATCGGGATGATTAAGATAAATACAGTTTATGCTAACTTGGATTGAATGGCTTTGCATAATGCACTGTCCCCCTTCCTGAAACATTATCTATTGTCTTTGTCAAATGGTTGACAGCCGAAAGAAGACTTTTTTTTATCAGCAAAGAACTGTGCGAATGGGATTCGATAGTTCAGTCGCAAGAAACATTCAGGCAAGTATAGTTTTATGCATCGAAGCCAAACTCATTTAACTTTCTTACAGATCACCAGCAAGAGTTATATTCTTTTGCGAGTTATTTTTGTTCGAATCCATTAGTTTCTATGCAGTGGAGTCTTCGGTACGGATAATTTGGTTTAAACATTTACTGAGACGTGAGGTTCAGGGAAATAAATGATGCTGTATTTTGGCGTTCTGTATATTGTCTTCCGTCTATAAATGCGTAGCAAAAAACACATCATCGTAGATATTACCCAAATGTGCGCACTGTATAAATGGTTAAAGAGATTGGAGACTGTAAGATGCGTCCTCTTGCTCTATCACACATCATATGGGAGAGGCTTATGTTTTAATGAACATTCCAAAGTTTGTGTTAATTACACGCAACTAGTTAGAGCAAGGTTGGTGCTGAAAAACATTGTGTATGGTGCATGTGACCCTGCGTTGGTTGGTCAATTGCATAGAACTTATTAATATTATATGATCATTCTGGAGACCTGGTCCATAAAGTTGGAAAATGTGACATATCCGACATGACGCACCGGATATTTGAATTGTAACTGCCCCCACCCTTTCTAACTTTCCTAGCGGGTATCATATTTGATTAGAGATTATTGAGAAAAGCAACAAAATAATCGAAAAAATAATATCAGGTTTAAAAAACTATTTGTCAAAACACAAGTGAATACAATGCTTTGTTTTTGTTACTTGAAGTAGATAGCAGTAGTCAATTTCCTTAGACTCTTGGCCTTGTGCCCTGTCAACATGTTAATGATATTTAATAGACGCGCCAGGAGACTAGGCTGGGAAGTCTTCTAGAACTTGACTACCATCCCAGATTTGGGATGCTCCAATCAGAAGCCTTGTCTCTAGGTCACTCTCGGGTACTTTTGAGTCATTGCCTCTCATTGGTCAGTGTCACATTTTGCAAAAATTCGGCGCCATATTTGTTTTGGTACGCTCCGTTTTACACCACTTTCACCAGGACTGAAGTATATTCTCTTGCTTAACATGGAAATGACTCCAACGGAAGCCCTCGCTTACGCACAACAGTCACATTGCGGGGTGTTGAAAGACTTTTGCGCTCGACAGCTTGAAGGGTCGTGACTGTTTTGTGAATGTGCCTGCTGGGCGGGGAACCATTTTACTATGCGTTGTTAGCTACATTGTTAGCTAGTGCTAACAATGCAATTCGACCCCAATGGTTGACCGCTTACCAAGATCAAGTGATTTGTCGTGTCGGACAAACGACTTGCCAAGTCAGCTTGTCCAACCTGACAAGTGACTTTTGTATGAGCAGGGCACGCATTCTACAACACCCCGATTTGTTCTTTCATGCTGAGCGGCACCCCTAATCACACAGTCGATGAGAGAAGCAGACACACATCTGGTCTTTTTAACTGACAGTAATACGTAAACACACTATCATGCACCTAAGCGATTAAAGAGGTTGTTGCGGTGCCCATTTAAACTTTTGAGACGCTCCAGAAGACATACAGTGTGTCATTGGATGCAGACCACAAAAATGTACATGAAATCACATAAACCGAGGGTTTGTATCATGAGCCAGACGCGCACAACTAAGGTCAATCAGGGTCACAAACTTTGCATTGATTGGAGCTGTCACGAATATTACGAACGGGTCAAATGAATATTCAGACTCGCCAGTTCTATACCTTGTCAAAGACTCTAGGGTGAGAAGCGTAGCGAAACCCCTGCAGTCTGGGACGCAGACTAAGATATCAGGATAAAAAAAACTTTTATCGAAACACCAGGGACAGTAAATATAAGGCTTTTATTTTGTCGCTGGGGTTAAATTAACAAAGCTTCGTCCCTCTTGTGTATCACGGTAACAAGTTAAAAACGTAAGAACAACATTAACTAAGGAATATACACTACTGTTGAGCGCAGATGTAGATGGCGCTCGAAGCAGAAGACGAAAATATACCAGATTCTGCTTTGACATGTATTAGAACATTTTGATACTGTAATTGAGTCTCAAGCAGCTGGTTATGGTAAGACATTGAATCGGGCCGTTTATTCGTTGGCAAGCATTATCGAAGTAGCCCAAGGCACAACAAAGAATAATTTTGTGAATCACTTACTTATGGTGTCGATACGCAATGTTTTTCTTGTATAGCAAGGTATTGGTGTCAATGCTCAACTAAGACAATTAAAGACAATAATATTTTGCTTATCGAGCAAGACACTATATTCTTAATTCTATGATATTATATTCCTCCCTCCTTGGACAAATACAGAGCAGCACAATTTAAAATTATGTGACAGTTATTCGCAGAACAGCCTAGTTCTTGTTTCAAAGTAGCCGCTCAACTACAATGTTATCGGTATTATTGTATTTCAAAGTGATGACGGCAATATTCATTTGTCTGGTACACTGCATGCAATGATATGCAATTTTATTTTGTGTCGTTTTAATTTGCGTCCAAAGCGCAGTGTAATTTAGGACTAGTGTCTACAATCTTGCACATGACTTATCACAACATAGCAACATTTTACTGCTTAACCGAAGCGTAATTCTATGTCTTTCTCCTAATTGGTCTTATTTAACATATACATTATCCTTGCACCTTGAATATTATGTATGATTCATCTTCAACTATCAGGGAGTAGATGGCCAGGGCAACACGACTGTTCATTCTCAGTGCATTTGGTTTTGTTATAATCTCTCCCAAGAAGCGTTTGTACAATACCTAATTTCAGACCTAAGTCTGATGGTGTAAAAATCTACCGTTTTGAAAGTTGGTTTGAGTTTGCATAATGAGCGATATACGAGTACCCATGGTGCACATACCTTGCTTTGATCAAACTACTTGACAATTTGAAGTCAGGATAAGTACTGAGCTGTTTTGTGATATAATGGCAACAGTGCACTTTGAGCATGCTCCATACTGCCCTCATCCTATTCTTATTCAGCTTGCGGTCACTTGTTGATGCTCAGAAGACATGCACGTCTGTAGTAGCAATCATTGATTTACATAATGATACGTAATACACATAGGGATGCAGATGGAAATGGGCAATATCAGCATAACGTAGCAGTCAATGTCAGACGAGCTAAGTCAATTGCCGCCTCCAATTGCATTTATCGGACAACGAGGCAGGTGATAAATGCCAATAACTTTTGGCGTTATAACCATTGCCACAAATGGTGCTCTGCCAGTGAGAATGATGGTTCCGATTAAATCCCATATCCACTTATCCGTGAGCAAATCCGCAAAACATAATTTTAGATGTCAACCGGATAAACCCTGCAAGCCAGCAATGTTCTTGCAGGGGCTATAATAAAGATAAATCCAATGCCTGAACATATAATCACAAGAACCTCTTTTATCCAATCGGTTTGACATAGAGCTCATGGCCACCTAGGCACTAAACCACTACTGGAACGAGTACATTGACATAGAAAGCGGATAGGGAATAGAGGTAATGTTGCATGCTGCTATAGAGAAATAATAATAAAAACCCTCATATATCACGAAATTATTTCTCATTATAGCTGCGTAAGGTATTGGAGTATCCAAAAGAGCGAAGATTGTGACACAAAAAAACTGCTGTACATGCAGTGAAATGTCTACACCAGAAAGAGGTTTGTTCGCCCGAAATTCCGTGCTTGATAAATTCCAGTATGAACATATCTAAATGCGAAACTTGTTTCCTAATTTTTTAATTTCAGCTAAAGGATGCGAATTGCACATGCATTAACGATAATTTGTCCCGCTTTTGTTCACCAATTGATTAATGCTACTTTGTTCTGTATGTACTTATATATATATATATATATATATATATATATATATATATATATATATATATATATACTTATATATATAAACATATATAAATATATATATAGATATATATATATTCATATATATATATATATATTTATATACATATTAATATACATATATACATATATATAGATGCGTATATATATATATATATATATATATATATATATATATATATATATATATATATATATATATATATATATATATATATAAATATATATAAATATAAATGCGTTTCTCATTAATAAGCAAATGAACCATGTGTTTATGGTGACGGAACCAGTATAACCACTATCCTTATCATAGAGGCTCAACGTTACAATTTATGAATGTCCCGAAAAACGGCATTGAAATAATCGGATTATTATGCATCAAATTACATGGCAATTGATTTCGTTTGAATTAGGTAATTGAGAGAGCCTTTTGTCTTGCTAAGCAATGCCTGGTGTCAGAAACCTTAAGATACTCTATGTTATAGATCACGTAAATAGCGCACACGTCGACACATACAGAACATGATCAAACATGCAATCGAAGCCTGCGATAGAGCTTTTAGCATGCACGTATTTACACACCAGCACACCAATAAAAATCTCTTCCACTTGATATTGGCTGCTTGAAACGATGCAAACCACTCAACACTGTTTGAATGTGGCTAGTATAATACTGGTTTACCTTGGAAATTCATAGACTGAGTCCATATTTACCGTGCCTCAAACCAATTTCTATATCACTTAGAAGGCACTTTGTAACAAAACCGTGTTAAATAGTAGTTTTTATCTGAATACCTCACAGTCTGCCTAGTTAATAACACCCTTGACACAACGGATGCGATATCTTTCTTAAGTAATGTGAACTAGCCAATTACCCCTTGCAAAGAGCGCGAGATGACGAATAGTAAATATTAGTGAGCACAGTATCATGCAGGTTGATAAAGCGTCACAACGTGTATCGGATGTATGAGAATTACTGCGACTTTATATTATCATAGACCGTGGAGCATGAACACCTCTGGGCGTTCTGTAACCGCGATAACTTCAGCGCCACAGCCGCCGATATCCCGGTCCAGATTGCTCCCCCGCATCAGCAAAAACAAATTTATGGGTAAGTCTCAATCGCTGAAGTGCAACTCAATGACGTATCATTATTTGTTAGCATATAACATATCAGTCAAAAATTGTGCGCTAGCCTTGTAAGTATTGGTTTCGTTAGAGAGAGCCCGTCGCTTCGTCTGAATTGTGAACAATCCATCTACATCTGCACAACCAAATATTGTAAACGTTAAAATGAATATGCTATTTCAGGTGGAAGTTATCTTTAACACTTTAACATCAAATTTGCTGAAGATTTCCAAACTGTCGGTTCACCCATGCTTGAGGCTCTGAGGTGTATATAACATGCATGGTGCGCTATATATAGTTGTGTTTTCCAGCTACAACAATTGAGTTCCTTCCCGTGAAATATGGAGTGACGTTGCGTCGGGAATTATAAATGCTCTTATAACATTCTGCATCATGAGTCATGTCCGACACCGAAAAAAGAGTAAAATCAGACAAAGACTGCTATGGCCTCGGCGAACGGCTACGGGTTACGGTCAACCACGCAGCAGCGCCAGTTCAGACAATTGATGAGCAGAAAACAAAATGGAGGAATCTATGGAGCACAATTTACACAGACGCCAACTAGTTTATTGTAAAGCACAAAATGCATATTTTCTAATAGTTGTGTGCTTAATGATATCAGTCATGTCGTCGTATGCTCTGTTATGTCGTATCCAGTGTTTTGCAATTATTGTATAAAGACCGCAGCTTGTTGACAACCACACGGACTAGATAAAGAAAAAACATTATTCTCTTCATTTCAGTAGTAATTGGCTTTGTCGCTTCACCAAAATTATGTCGCGTTACAGTATGCATAAACAAAACGGTCCTGTAATTTTTGATGAGCGGAACTTTGAATGACTATGAGCCAGAGCATTATGGCAACAAAACGAAAGTGAGGGACCAAATGCATATATTTCATGTTGACGAGGGATGCGCAACACCAAACGAGAAATTGTTTTCATATTTGTGGTGTTAACCTGTGGTATAAATTGTCACTTTATTTTATGACTGTTAGATAATTTTGGTAGTAAATGGAGCCAAATCAAGAGTTCAAGCCAAATAACAGGAGTTTAAAATCCTGCACTTCTGAAAACGGATTAGTTGTACAAAAAAATTACTCGATCAATGGTCATCCATAATTATAAAACCTGGAGGAGAGAAAATTTATTCTGTTAACTGAATAGCTGTTAATATTTGCTTGTCTTAAAGTGTTTTGGGGAATTTCCGCTGCACCGTGGCATGTCTGAACACTTTACTTGACTCCATTTTTTGTGGTAAAATGCAAGTGGTGAGGTTTGGACGCAATTATTTTGGTTCTTGGTCAGAACACAAAAAAATCCTCTCACAATCAACATTTGAATGGAATATTGCCCACACCACATGCAACGCTAATCTACTGATGTAATTTCTCCAACCGATCTCATTTGCATATATTATAGCGCGCAGACACACGCGCCGAAATGCTGGAAGGTCGTTAGATATAAGCGCGCGTGTGTTACTTTAGATGAATGAAGCAGTGCTTGTAGTACGTTAGCCCTTAGCGGGGTCAGACGCAGTATACATATATGCAAATAAGAAAGTTCATTTAATGGTTGGCTGCAGCAATGGGGTCGCGTGACATTTCGATGCTAGTTCGGTAAATATCGTTGCCCGAACCGGACAATTTGAGCAAAGAGACACACTAACAGATTTTCGTAGGCGAGGCACTAATATCGTTTTGTATTGAAGGAATAGCATAATAATGGATTTAAATATACCCATGTAGAATACCCGCATTGCTGTTCATTAGCGACGGTGATAGTTGCGATGAATTGATACTGATTCGTTATTACTTGTTGGTCCGTAGAAGTTATGCATGGTCAGAACGATTGAGGGATATGTATTTCTAGTTAGGAGGTGGGAATGACTGAAATGCATATATAGCCTTAGTTGTTGACGAATCTGATGTCTAGATAAACGTACCAGTGAATGATGTGTTGTGTTACATATCACATCCATGGACGTCTTGTTATTCAAAACCCGTCCGGCATGAGACCTGCTCGATGGTGCAGAATATTATTGATGTCTATCAGAAGCTAT
Source organism: Urechis unicinctus (assembly GCA_034190875.2). Classification (NCBI taxonomy): domain Eukaryota; kingdom Metazoa; phylum Annelida; class Polychaeta; order Xenopneusta; family Urechidae; genus Urechis; species Urechis unicinctus. The sequence continues at coordinate 41,572,397 of CM067353.1, forward strand.
AGAACGTTCTATCAACGGAAGCCCCTGGCAGCTCGCTAAGAGGATTTCCCGGATCCAACACATCATTTACAAAATATTCATTTAAGTTGCACTTACGAATATAAGATAGTACTTAATTTCTTTGAACATCATATTTTAAAGTGCACGAGAAAGTTATCTGAAAAATAAACTTTTAACCGTGCTGGTCATCACGCTCCAATATGTTCTCTGGCATGTAGTTCACCATATTGATTCATTGTAACGTGTAAGTATAATTACATAGGGGACTCACTGTGTCAGCGGGCCGGTGCCACCACGAATGTCCTAACGATGCCATAGTTTTCGTAAATGTGTTTGTCAGTCCCATGTCGATTATATTCTATTTGTTGAAAACATTCTAGACGATTAGAATAATATTCAAGGCACCTCAAAACTAATAACAGTTTATGTCTATTGTCTGGCGTGGCAGATCTGTTGCAATACAACGATAGTTTGTATCTGGTTGTGCTGACAATATAATGTAGAATACAGAATTTTCATTATGATGCATAATGTGGTTAACCGCAGTTTTTACTGCATATGATAATCACTGATGATGGTTGAATCCACGATATTCAACCGCACCACCAAACACTGATTAACTTTGCTATATCTGTAAATTCGCAGCTAGTATGTAGCTGACCAATGACAGAGATATCCCACTGCTTTAGCTCTTGAAATTGTTGTGACATAAGTATCTACGTATCTTTGACTGACTATGTAAGCCTCATGCTGATTATACGAACATGGCATACTATCTGGATTCCAAGAGAACACGTATTTTACAATTTGTCGAATAGCAGGCATAACGCAATGCTTCTAGCGATATTGTTAAGCATCTCAGATAGGATTAGCTCGGTTTTCGTTCCTAATACCACGTATCTTATGCATTGACGCAGGCAAACAATAAATCAAGATTCGCGGGCTACATGGAGCTTAACAATAATGGACATACCATACTGCTTATTCTTAAGAAACTGTAATGACGTGAATATCTACGTGTCTTTGATCGCATGTTTATCCTGATGCAGCTTTGAAAAGGAACATGCCACTCACAACGAATTCATCAGGAATCAAAACTCTCACTTACATTTTTCAGATGGGAGGAGCACAATAATGCTTATATCACCCTTGCTAAAACGACTGAAATGTTATGCAATCAGTTCGCGTTATATTATTTATTCCATGTATCTTAAATATTATTCCTTCAGAGGTGCCATATAGGTAGAACACACAGACCGTGTGCGTCAAGTGGACTACTTACGAAGAGTTATCATGCTCCGGTATTTTCACATCCCAGCAATACCGCACAACCGACAATTGATCATTCATGCTCTTGATTCGATGAAGTTTATATATATAGATATATATAGATAGAGAGAGAGAGATAGATATAGATATAGAGATATATAGAGATAGAGAGAGATATAGATATATATATAGAGAGAGAGAAATAGATAGAGAGATCTATAGAGAGATATAGATAGAAAAGATACAGATATATATATATATTATATAGATATATATATATATACATTATTGATATATATATATATAGATTATATATCTATATATATATATATATATATATATATATATATATATATATATATATATATATATATATATATATATACCTGTATATATACCTATATATATGTATATATATATATGGATTAAAATGTATAAGTTGAGATAAATGGGCCGTAACTTAAACTAAAGCAGACAATATATTGTACTCGTTATTCTTATGATTCAGCTTATGATTCATACGATAGGCTGGTGGCATTGTCTTGAAAGCACTGTACATGAGCCATTAATAACAAATGTACCGTTACTATTCCAATGGATAGTCAGCAGCATCGTCACCTTACGCCTAGTAATAACCTCCACACCTGGGCTCGTCTGTGATTTTCAGTTCTATAATAGCTGGTATTAAATGTCGCGCTAATGTAATTGTGTCAATCTATGTTATCTTATGGTGTTGTTCTGTAAAGCTTGCTAACGTATTTATACCCACGTTCGAGTTTCTGTTGTCGTTTCGAATCCTCTTACTGCGCGGAACGCGCTTAGAGGGGTTACCCAGGGGAAAGCCCTTTTTCTTACGGCCACGTAATGATAGACTGCGTGTTTCCGAAACCTCTCTAGTGTAGCTGAGAGCCCATTTCGTGCAATGCCAACTGTATAAATTTCATAATTCCTTGCCGGTGGACGTCCTTATCTCAGTGGGCATAATATAATCTCGGCTCCGCTCAAGTGGCTTTGTGGCGTACTAATTTACGCGCCTTTGCGTGCGCTATTTGTAATGACAGGCAAATAATCTCCCTCTTGTACAACCCGAAAATAACTTTAAAAGGAATAATTGCATTAACAAAGAAATATCGCTTGCTGTTGATCGCATATGCGGATGTCGCTCGAAACAGCAAACGAAAATGTGCAAGACTTTACTAAGACATGTGCTAAAATGTTTCAAGACGTTTGTTTGGTTCAGTAATTGAATCACGTCTGAAGTTTAAAGCAGTTGGTTGAGTTAAGACGGTCAATCAGGCCATTTGTTCTCGGACAAGTATTATTAAAGTTGCCAGAGGCTAAGCATAGAATAATTGTTCGATTAACTTTCTTATTCCGTCGAGACGAATTCTGGTTTTGCAATATTTTATTGTCTATGCTACACTTAGGCAATTAAAAGCAAAGATTCATTCGCTTATTTGGCAGCAGGCTAAATGCTTAAGTCTATAATAATCTATTTACCCCTTATACAGCGCACAGTTTGATGCTTACATATGATGAGACTGTTACTTATAAAACAGCTAGTTCTGGTGTTCTAGTTACTGTCAACAGCACAAATAAGTAACGGATGTCTTCATATCATTTATATATGCAATCACTTATAAACATCATTTGCTTTTAGTTTCTCATGCTGGCCTGCGTCGTGCTAACAGGAATTCTGCATGCTAAAGACAGAACAAAGGGAATGTGCTCGTACGAAACGGCTCGCCTTATATTCGAGTTGTATCAAATGGTCATCTGCTTCAGCCAATTAAACACTGATTATCGGCGATATCACTATAAATCTGGCGGTTGGAACGTTAATACTCGCAAAGGACATAAGTTAAATGTATTTTTATAGCCCGATTGTGTACCAAATATGCATCGATATAATCCATCACATATATGAATGGAAAATGTGAACATTAAAATCATTATGACATATATTCTCAAAATAAACGTGACCTGTCGACAAGGACCGAGAGCGCGTTGGTGGTTCGTTCTGTGCTGGCCACCTTATATTACAACACACCTTGCGGTCATTGTTCAGAGTTTGGATGGTAGGCTGGTAGGCCTATGGTAGCAATCATTAACTTACATGATAATACGCAATACACATAGGGCATAGTTGGAAAATGCGCGTTATCAGCATGAAGCAGTTGTCAGTGTTAGGCGAGGTAAATCGATTGCCGCCTGCAATGGAAATCATAAGCCAACAAGGCAGATGATTAATGCAAATTACTATAGGCGTATAAAACCATTGGAACTGTAGTTGCTTTGCTAATGAGAATGATGGTTCCGATTAAATCCTATATCTACCCGTGCGTGCGGAAATCCGCAAAACTTTATCTAAGATTGCAATTTGGTAGATATTTGCAAGCCGGCAATTGTGATGGCTGAAGACAATATAAATCCGATGGCCCAAAAAGCGAACGCAAGGTGTCCAATCGGTTTGACCAATGCTCAGGGTCACCGAGGAAGGTCCATAGAGAGCGGATAAGGAATTGAGGAAATGCAGCTTGGCTGCTATGAATGAAGAAACAAAGTATGATGTGATGACTATACCTACAAATGATGGACATACAGTGAAATGTGCGCACCAGGGTATAGTTGTCGTCGCCAGACATGCCTTACTTCTTAAATTCTAGCGTGTTTCGACTTCTGTACCATTATTGAATACTAAAAAGTCAAATGTCTCTGAATCATGGTTGCCCAAATACGCAGGGAATATCTCGTAAGCACACATAGATAAATATGTATGCATATGCACACACACGGCTGTTGTGCATCTATATCGTGGAAATCGTTCCTTGTTGAGATAGGTAATAGAGACTTTCGAGAGACCTTTGTCCCGTTAAACAATGGTTAGAATCTACAACATCAACGTATCATATGTTATCGAGTGACAACACTTTATGTGCGCGCACAACAATACAAAATGAGCCCTCAATGTCTCCAATCAAGCGCTTAGCAAACATGTATTTGCTTACCGGCACAACGATACAAGCGGCGTTCATCGAATATTGGCGGTACAAATAAAAAAAACACTGCACATTGTTGCATCAGTAAGTGTAACGTAGTAGCAGCTCATGTATTAGTAATTTATCTCATGAACTCATAGATCGAGTCCATGTTTACTGTACCTCAAGCTTATTACTATATCACTTAGACGGCACTTTGCACCTTAACCATGTTAAATAGTATTTTTCACTCGATCGTCTGAAATACAATGGAATACCTAAAAACCTACCTGGTTAATAACGCCCTTGACAACTGCGCTTTTGCTGTCTTCGTTGAGGTGAGTGATCTTGTAAAGCCAGTCAATAATCCATTGCAAAGAGTGCTGAATGGTGAGTAGAATATTTCGTTGATCACAGAGTCATGCGCATTGGTGAAGCGTAATCACAAATATCGGCTTTTGAGAATTAATGTGACTGCATATTACCCCTGGCGGTTAAAAATAAACACCTCAAAACTTTCTACAACAACGGCAACACTTCCAACTGGTGTGCCACAACAGCCGAAATTTCGATCCGGACTGCGCACTCGCATCAACAAAACATTCTAATGACAAAATCGCAGTCGCATATTGCTACTTAAAAGTGCTTTAATATTAGTGACCATCGTAACAAATCATTGTTAGAAGCTATCTGAAAACCATGTATCTTGTTTCATTAGACAGAACCAATCACTACGTCTTTAGTGAGCACAATTCATCTACAGCTTCTCTCTCTAATATGTAGACCCCCCTTTAATGGGTATTCTTCCTCGATAACAAATTACCTGAAGATTGAAAAACTGACGGTTCCATCATCTTTGAGACTCCGAGGTGTATGCGTTGCGCACTTTATATAATTGACAATTTGCGTTGGCAAGCTACAATAAGTGCGTTTAATCCCGTGAAATGTGGAGGGGAAAATTTTCTCATTTGGGTTATTGCGTCGGGAATAACATTTGCTTTTTACCGTTCTGCATCGTGAGTCGTGTCCGACACCGAAGCAAGAGTAAACTCAGTCAAAGAATGCTACGACCGCGCCAATTTGCACACTTGTTGTGCAGAACTCATTAAATGGAGACCCTATGGAGTACAATTAGCTTGGACGTCAATCACCTCATGGTAAAACACAATATGCTTACGCTATGGATATAATCTGATTCCATTAAACCTAATGAAGTCAGTCATCTTATTGTGTGCTCTGTTGTCTCGGTTTCATTGTTGCGCAATTATTAGCCATAGACTGCTGCTTTGTGGGCAGCTACACGGACTTAGTTAAGAATAACCTCCTTTCTTTTGTTGTTTTAGTGTTAAGTTATGTTGCTTCCCCAAAGTTATGTCGCGTCAGTGTATGCATGAACAATGGCAGCTAGTCATATGGATGAGTGGAACCTCGAATGGCTATATACCCGAGCAAAATAGCACAACAACACAATTATTCCAAAATCTTCTATATTCCTACAGCCTGCTCGGTATAAAATTGTCGTATGGTATTCAAGCGTCGAATCTTTCTGAACCAGAGCTTTGAACGACTCGACATAGAACATTTGGTTCTACCAGTAAAGCAATCAATATGTCATAGCTCATAAATGAAGCCCTTTATTGTCCTCAATTATCCAGGCCAAAGATCTAAATACTACGAAAAAGCATTGGTGATAGACTCTTTGTGTATTTCCCATAATTTAACCATTCGAATTGTTCGATAATAGTTTATCAATTCGAAAACGCAGGAATCAATACACTAAAACGAAAGAATTGGACTATCATGCATCAAAAGCGATTACCCAATGTCAAACTTAGCCAATTTATGCCGCGTATCATTTCAATGACCAATTTTGTTAGCCAAGCTTAGCGTTACGTTCAGTCGCAAATATTTGTGACGGCTTTCGGTATTATAAGAAGCTTTAATGGTGCGATTTTGGCTTACGATTTGTGTAGCTGTAATGCTACACGACAGCTATAGATAACAATAACCGATAACAGACTTATTTAAGCTCCACATATCGTTGTTGTCTAAATCCCCCACATGTCTAATCACACTAGGCTTTTTACATGATTAAAGTATAAACCGGTTTGTTACACGATCTGTTGTTCATTACCGACGTTGATAGTGGAAATAAATTGATAATAATTCTTAATCAACAATCTAATTGATTATTTCGACTGCCATTAGAAGCACTGTATACAGTTGATGTATCATTAACATTATAAAAAACAATAGCCCTATTTAAATCGATACGGATGGGCAGAGTTTTGGCGAAACATGACACAAAGTACGATGCAAACGTTGTTAAGCCTGATAATTGATATATGCATTATTGACAAATACCAGGACAAGGTTGCCATATGTTAGATCAAAGATAAGTGTTTAATTAAAGTAATAGAAATATGGAGTAATCATATACAACTTCTCGTCCTATGTAGCACCATTCGCACCCATCAACGTTAAGCATCACTATAAAGCCTGGCTCAGTATCGGAACATGATGAGATGAGCAATCAATCGAATGCAGATTACTTTTGTGTGGTCAGATATATTGATTGTAGTCACAATGAGGATAATCAAGATTGAGTTAGGAGAAGAGGATGACTGGAATGCATTTAAAATCGGAACTGAGCTCGGTCTGGTCTTTATATAAGTTCACTAAGGGAGGTCATTTACGTGAATACCGCCGAGAATAAGACGTGTACTCGGATTGAGTACTGAGAATAGTTGGAAGTCATTGTAGTTTTTCATTCAAGCGGAAGTAATCACAATTGACTTCAATGAATGACATTTTGTGTTACTCACAACATCAATGGACATCTTGTTATTCAAAACCAGTCAGGCATGAGCCCTTTTTCAATGGTGCAGAATATTATTGATGTCTGTCAGAAGCTATCCAACGGTTTATTAAAGGAAGCCCTTTGAAGCTCGCTTTGATAAGTTTTCCGATATAACAGGCCAATACATTATGCATGTGAATGAGGTTAATCTGCCTGTCGCGCATCTTTAAGGGGTCTTACTGCTTCATCTAATGAAATTGTTACGATATAAATTCCTACATGTCTTTGGTTGCATTTGTAGCATGATGCATTATATAACAGCAACATGCGACTCAAAATGTTCGTCAGGAATAAATGCTATCATTTACATTTTTCTAGTTGAAGGCGCAAAGTAATATTTCCATCGCTTTTGCATTAGTAGCAATATACTTTCAGAGCTGCCTTATTAGCAAAACTCACAGACCGGCTTAGGCCAGTTGCCTACTTGCGAAGCGTTATCTTGCGTCAATCTTATCATCTCCAAGCAACATAACGCAAGAACATACCACAATTGAAAATATTACGTGCTTTTTGTATGATATTTATCTCACTCGCCAACCACAAGATATCAATTGGGTGATTATAAACTAGAAAGTTCGACAATAGCAACAATCGGTGCAATTACTTTTCAATAACTGATGCATACAAAAATATTGTTTAGGCAACGCATTTAAGATTCGATAGATAAATACACATGCACTTTAGGCTTTGCGTCGGTCAAGTCTTTTAAATATATATAAAAAACCAATGATATTCCTGTTATTTGAGTTTTTTCCAATTTTAAAACTCAATGCAATCACGTAAAACAAAAAGATTCCATGTAGCCTGATATATATTTTATTTATTGTTGAGTTCTGGTGCGTTGGGACCTTTATCCATATCCGCCAGAGACAATCGGACGGATATTATCCGATACATTACCAGCAACTCGATGAAGCGACGTGTTATAAAATTAATTTAAAAATTCAATCTGTGATTATTGGTCCACAAATCATCAAACATGTTAAGCCATAAACTAGATAATGCTTTACATGTTAACGTATAAAGCTTGCACGCTTATTTCATATGGATCGAAGAGGTGGGTCAGTGTATGCACACGATACAGTTCCTTATTAGGTTTCTGCTTCAGCCTGACACCAAGCTAGCAATCATAATTTTGAAAGCCCCGTCAAAATTTAGTCAAGCATTTGGCATTTACCTTAAGGCGCATTGGCGACTAGAAACGTTTTTGCAGTTTTGGGTTTTACGAATATTGAATTTAATCCACCATAGTTTAATGAAAACATCGATAGTATCAAAAATGAAACTGCCTTTTATGTGCTTATGTGAGCAATTCTTGGCGATTGCTCTTGGGCAACAACAATAAGTTTGACCGAACTATCGCACATCATACATGACCTCACAATCTACTACTACAACTAAGACTGTTCACTCTTCATCACTATGCTCACAAACAGCCTCCCAATTATTGTCGTGGCTGTGGTTGAATTTTCTAATCACCTATAATTAAGCAATCACAAATGTATACCTCTGTTTGTCACAGAATGAAACACAGCCGTTGCCACTAGTGACGCAGAGTTTGCAGGACTAACAAAGCATACCACCGTTTACTGGTGACCGTGATATTTATATCAGGAACTGCGATGTAGGATTAGTTATTATCTCTAAATTGGTAATCCAACCACCTTTTATCGCATCATAATCATTCAATTGTTACAAACGGCTTAGACGGTGCATTATATAGCTCAAATGTACAAATCTAGCTGGGAAAAACTAGGGCAAGCGCTTCATAAGCTTGAGTGACACTTTTAACTCCTGTTTACACATAACATTGGTTCTTACGCACAAGTTGTCCAACCTGTTTTAGCTCAATTACACAGTATTTCGGTTGAAAGATAGCAAAGAATATATATATTTGCAACATTAGCTCACGGCCTTCAGTCTACACTTGTGAATATATCGAGTACAGCAAATTCGTTGTCTGTAATGCCATGTAGAACAACCACGCATTCCATGGGGAAATGGATAGGTTAGCGTGTCAATTCACATGATGCAATAGTTGCATAATCGGATGTATAAAACAACTTGATTTAAAATTCTAAGATATGCCGCTATTATCTAATATGCGTATGAATTGCAGTTGTATTTGTGAAATATATGGAATAAATTCCGATAAACAAATGTTTTTACGTTTGTCGCCAACCGTTCAGCTACTGCATCATGCAACGACGAATACATCACACTGATTTTGGAGTGCAAACATTAAGTCAGGTAACAAAGCCTTGCCTCTGATAATCAATTCTTATGTAATCACATGGAATTTCTTTAAAAGTTGATGAAATAGTTGTCAAACGAATATATTCCTATTTCATAAGTTTTTAATCGATTTAATTGTAGTTGAATCTGCCCAGTGCATTGTGCAAATTCATCAGGAAGCGGAGCTAAGAGTTCGTCAGGACGAATTGAGCAGGTGGGATAAAACTGGTTATACCCTGTAATGGCTGCCACTGTACTAACGACTTCACCGTATAAACCCAATTTCCCAAAGTATTATGCGCATTGTGTTCCAATTTTCTATATTGCCGCCCACTCTGCAAATTAACTGGATTTATACATACCCTACGATTAGTTAACTTGTTAAGCCGCAAAGGTTTATATGACGTGATTATATAATTAGTGGATGTTTCCTCGGCCTAGTCTTGCAGTGAAAATCGCTAAATATGATGCTTTCGTCATGTGGGTAGTTTCTGGTGCAATTCTTGTTCGGCAAGCAAACGGCATTCGAACGGAAATAATGTTTCGGCAAAAAGGAGCACAAACCTTCTCTGATTTCTGACAAGAGCACTACTGTATATCAACAAACTCTAACCGGAATAATAAAGCATTTAAAACTTTGCTCTTAATGGATTCTATCAATCTGAAATTAGGAAGCCTCTAACACTGATGCTTGAACTAGTTTTTATTGCAAATTAATGATTTTGTTTGCTTTGATTTTCGCGCTCACATTATGTAGTTCAGTTTGCCTATTTGACGTAGGAATCATCACTTGAAGGTCGACTGGTGAGCAACACCACGGATCACAGATATTACGTTTTTGGCCAATATATCGTTAGCTTGCCTGAACCAGGAATACAATGATAAATGGCAAACTCGATGCAAATGCATGTGGAACAATCCGTCGCTCTAAGTAAGTGTAAGTAAGCTATTTGCACGTAACTGTAAATCCCGTAACTAATACGACTGTCAATTGTCTATTTAATCATTACACATGCATGAAATTAAACTGAATTCACTTCAAGAATTAAATGTGAGCATTTCATCAAGCGTTAGAATACAAGTCATTGCTACAATTGCAAATGCTACAAAATGTAACAGGTCGTTGTTATATTAAAAGCAACGTAAATAAACATAGTGTGTTTGTTCCGTTTTGTATCATGCTTATTGAAAAATCAATGTGCTAGATTTTCTTTTTGGCACACATACATGCGTATTCGTATGGCTTAAGGACTTTTTGATACTATTGTGGTATTTTTAGATTTCAATTGACGCTTTGTAGAAAATTACGCGTCGGTCGATGTGATAAAATGACTACAACTTTTCATCAATAATTGGCCTAATTGTGTTGTACATATTTAGCTTCCACAAGTTGCAATTCGAAAACAATTGTGATGCTGCTTCGCTACTTATATAAAGACAAGCTCAATGTTGTGCAAAAACTCAGTCGGACCCTTGTATTCTTGATACGAGGTTCCTTGACTGTCTTGTTTGGAGAGATTAATAAATAAATAGCTGATGTAGATGCTTAACTTCATCCTTGCTTGCCTTTAAGAGCGATATAGCTCGTCTTTGAATGACGTATAATATGTCGATGTCCTTGTGATCTTGGCTGAATTTTACATCTCGTATGATTGCTAAGAAGTGTATTATACATTAAGCGTTTTTATAATAATCCTGCAAACTCTGTTTGCATTGGCAGCTGCTTCTGCTGCTCAGCTTATGCCTGGGTTTGAAACACTATTCAAATGCAGCGACTGTGCTTTCGTAACTTCAGAATAAGTATGCCATCATTAACATTTGAAAAGATCTATTGCATTATCTACCAATTATTAATGGTTGTACTTGTTGCAATATTGCCCCTCCTCAAGGAAAAAAATCGAAAGGTCGTTTATTGCATTAAAAAGAAACTCGCGGTTCACAAGAAATATCCATTGACGGACGCTGCTAATTGCTTTTACACACTCACACTGTACCCTAGGTTTTATGTAAAAGTTTTACTAAATAGCAGATCATATACTCATTTGGGGATCAATAATCACAGCATATAAAAGTAAACACTGTGACCTATTCAAAACGAACATTTCAACGCGATATTAATCTTCATGCTAACGTGCTCTGTTAATGTATATAAATCAAACAGGTAAATTCAATAAATGACATTTTCGCCTCATTATGGTCGTATGGTAAAATTACATTTTGTAGCAATGCACACATGCCACGAAGACATTGATCAGTGGCTGGCAAGCAATAACACGATATATTAAGTCTGTATTCTATTGGATTTGGCCTTATCTATCATTATCAATGACATTTCGGATCAAAACTTTTGTAGAAATGGACAAGAGCAGCTCAAAATGCAGGCACGTTTTTAAAAGATAATAGCCATCTCTTAAAAGAGTTATGTTTGCCTTTGAAGCGCTCGCAAATT
>CM067353.1:41584287-41634287 GCA_034190875.2 Urechis unicinctus
TGTAAAATTATAAATTACTGATGGTTAAACTTGCAAGATGTAAAAAAACCCATAGATTGGCTAGATTGGCGCTTGCATTGTCCTTGTGGATATTTGGCACGACTGTAATCTTTAATCATGTTCGTGCATCCCCTCAATGTCTCAGTGAGCATCCAGTTTTGTTTCACATATTTCAAGACAAGATGGCATTAATTTCACACATATAAAACTCCTCTGTCTCCCTTGAAACGTATTTTAATATTTGTTGAAGCGTATAGCACCACTTGTGCTCGATGGGATTCGATATATCTTGATTAATCAGTCGATCATGCCTATTAAAAGGAGATTTTGAATGAATAATAGGATTTGTTAAGTTCAATATTCACAGATTAACTCATCCATTATATTGTCTGCCAATCGACTCTCATACGGGGTTATCGTTTCACATATCATTCCCAATGAGAGTAGATTAACTTCTTATATAATATTCTATATCCTTATTTTGTTTCATATCTTAAGCATTTGTTATCCGCATATATGCGGGAAATAGAAATCGCATTGATGTACATGATTTTACACCTACTTTTATAAGAATTTTGTATACATGATGAAAAGTACTGGATTGTTTGTCCATACCAAGGAGGTTTATCGTTTCCGTTCATGTCATCAGAAAAGTGATTTCTTGTGCGCGACCGCTGTTTTTCTGTTGACGTTCTTATACTTAACGATGACATCTATTATTTCGTAAAACAAATGGACAATAATTAAATTGACATCTGGTTCGCCCGGGCCATTTACTCACTGAATCTGTCATCGTATCAATAGGCTGACAGGAGTGTCTTCCAGTAGCCAGAGGGCGCTACTGTCATCCTATGGCATACGCATGACCGGCGACTCCCAGTATCCTATAGCATACGCTGACCCCAGTAGTATCGGGTGGTTACAAAATGATCAAACGAGCTCATCTAAAATATCATTCTTTATGTTGGCTTGACAGGTGATTATGTGTACATGGTGGACGAGCAGAAGGGCAAAGGTAAAAAGTTGAAGCTCGAGATTTCTGGCCCATATGTTGTAAGTAAATTCAAAGGGGTTCAACTTGAAAAATAGGCAAACAGTAATAAGCCGAGATATCGTGTCTTTACTAGCATGACAACGCTTCCCTTTGGAGAGGCATCGAAACTGGCTTTCATATCACTACCAGCTTCTAGTTATAAATGTTCACATGGCTAGCTAGGAATTCGTGCGTACTCGCCGTCTGTGGTGTTTCAGTGATAAACATAGGAATCAGTCATTCAATCATTAGCATCACTTAAAAAGCATGAAATTTGAATGTACAACTGAGGTGTTTCTTAGCCTCAGAAATTACTAACATCGCAATATTGCCCGCTCTTCTTGTGACCAAAACTGCTTATTGGCAACCTTTACCATGATACATCAATTGCACTAACTGAATCGAATAGATGGCGTCAAAATATTTAACAGGTTATTCACATACCAAAGAAGCAATTTTCCGAAAGAGTTGTCACTTTTGCCGCTGTGCATAGAACCATGGATTGTTCTGCTAAAACTGTAACGCACGTTTTACGATGACCTCAGTAAATAATTTCAAACAGCAAGACAACATTTACAATACGTGTATAACGATCATTTTTCTTTGAAAGGAACGAAAAAGCAAAGTACAGATCATTGATGCTTACAACATAGCTATTCCAATGAGTTATTCAGCAGTTGAATAGCATGCCAAAACAAGATGTCGCATTTGCAGACAAACGAATTGCCACTTTTTTTGTCGCTCTATGGATAACAATGGGGCATATTCAGCTGAACCAGTCGCGCATTGTCCATGATGATCTAAAATGATGAGCGGCTTCCTTTAAAATGGAATAGCAATTACACTAACTGAATCAAATAGCTAGTTTCTAAGTTATTATTCAATAGATGTATAACATACAAAAGGAAATTTGCTGACAAAGCATAACGTAACTGTCTGTTAATAGTAAATGTCCCTGATAAGAAGTTACAAGTAATTATTGTGCATAAAATTGCATACGTGGAGGGTCCGTAACCGCCTTCAAGTGAACTATATTTCACTTGTGAGTCATTCATTCGACCCTGCATGAACCCTAGCGGTAAATGGCGATGCGATATGTGATTCGTGAGTACCCACCGTGAATCTTTCGGGACCTTCATTGGCTTTATAGGATATCATAATCTATACCTATCGGATCGGTGGGCTTGTTTTGAATTGCAGTTGTTTCGGCCCGTTAGCCGTTCGGTCCACAACCACATAGTTGTTTGGGCCCGTCACCAGTTCGGCCCGTATCATGCACAGTTTACCTTTTATATACATTATTTCTCTGAATGTCACGAGTGTACATAAGGTAGAGTTATGCTGGCGAATTTAGGTGATTTCGGTCGTCGGTAATTTAGTCCCGGTGGTTAATCTACTAATGATCAGAATGAAATGTAAATCTGAACAGAAGGTCGAAATCACCAGGCCGAAATAACCGTAGGCAGCTAACCCACAGCGCCGGTCGAACTGTCCAAAAAACCAACCAACTTAGACTCCCAACTCCAACACGACCACATCTCTGAGGGTTTTCTGCGCTCCGAGGTCTGCGTTGGAGTGCACCGTCACCGACGCCAACAATACTGACCCGACTGTTTAAAGCAAAAGATGGGTATATCGATTCATGCTGAAACGGACCGAAACGGCTAGATACCCTTGTTTTGCATGTGATGCCCCTCATCCTGAAAGAGCCCAATACAGTTCTTGGGATTGTTTATACCCAAGAACGGAATGCCAAGAAAGGAAGGCGGGAACTTTTTGTGAAACTCGAGACCGCAGCGCTGTGAACAAATTCAGTCAAATCCTTTGCCCTCTTCATGTACCACTTGAGTCCAAAGTGCTTCAAAATCCTTTCCAAGGTATTTGCTTAGCCTGATGTAGGGTCACTGCAGACCGGCATGAATAAGTTTCATATATTCCGGGGATTCATGCAACCATATTGGCTGGGTTGAAAGAGACGTAAAATCAATGTCTCCACGAAAACGACTGTGTGCTATTGTTAACGATGAAATGCACATCAAAGAAATCTTACATTATGATGAAGTGAGAGATGCTGTTGATCACTGACCTCATTAACCCTAGCCGCCTGGAGGTAGCATTCCATGGCGAGTTAAAATTGCTGAGGTGGTGCTCTACATTCCTGGTATGTAAGTGCTTTTGCTTATACTTTAGCAAGGCTAAAAGCAACGCCAATTACTTTAAAATGATAACACACAGTGATGGCCGTTCTCTAGTTTTTACTCTTGTTGTACGTTTGCCATATAACTGAGGCCGTTAAAGATCTTCTGATGACATGCATTGGCTGGTATTGAATAAAACCCAGATAATTAGACATTATCAAGGCATCTATGTCAATGCATTTCAATGCAACTTCATCTGATTGTAACATATGCCCCACCCTACGTCTGGATAGAGACCAGTGTTGTTTATTGATGAAGCATATTTTTGGCTCATGATGGTTTATGACATCTGTGGCACACCTATATCTGCCGGTCAAGGCTAGGTACATGTCGTAAGCAATATAAGTACCAGTTATTCTAGTTATCATTATTAATTCATGTACACTGAAACCACTAGAGCCCAATGGTTTCTAAAGTCACATTACCATTGCGTGATAGGAATTGTTCTAAAATAATCTTCACGGAAATGACTAATGTCTTTTTGGCATAATGCATCACAGCAAGTGTGTGTGAAAGGCGGATGTACGAAATTGGTTATTCAGGTTACTCAAACTTCGCACATCAATCGTAAATATAGACGGCCTGCATTGCTATGAAGAAGAGAGTACTTAATGTGATCTACACATAACAGTAAATGCCGCTGTATCACCAGCAGCCCCATCGAAATGCGTTACGCATGTAACGCTTTTGGGACATAATTATGAAATCCGCTTGCATTCATTGTATTGATATCATGCCCAAGCTCAATATCTCTGCGCGTTCTTTCAGCAAATTGTATTTACATTAGCCTCTTGTGTGTATTTGCTACTGTCAACTAATTAGTGACTTGTACTTGACCCGCTGCAGTGTAGCTAAATTGCGTTGCAAACACAATTTTCCTAACAAGACACAATGACTTTTGTTTAAGGAAGTTCGTTGTGCATAACGACACTAGCCACAACCATGAATCAGAGTATATCGAGTTAGGCTCATGTCAATGTGTCTTGTTACCCGGTAAAATTTGATATTTCGCTATGTGCCATTAAAATATCGATTATGCAAGGAAAGGAAGGTGTACGTGCATCAGTCGTCTTCATAATCAACGCCACATGCAATCTGAATATCGATCATGCATCTAATACACGCATCGCTGCTTATTCGAGTTGCTTAACAGGTTTGCCTGATTAGATTGTTATATACGTAAGTTGCCTCACAATATCTTAGCAGTAGCTCTACAGAAGGGCAGCAATGACGCAGCTAACCAAACACGCGATGACATGCGTCATTATAATGGTGTCTGGATATCTGTCTTGGGCAGTGTTTGTACTATCAACTTCACAAATGGACCACATTATACCATCTATGGAACACCGTATTGTTGTGAATGAAGCAAAATGGAACATTGTTCCAAGGGATAAAGGCATTCTTGAGAAGCAAACCCGTACTATCAATACAACACAATTACGGATGCGGATACTACCAAATGCGCCTTATGATCAGCGGAACAACACTCCAATTAACTATATAAATCGTGCGGTGATCGATCGTCAATTTCTCATCGACAGTCCACTTTTATGCGAACGAGTTCCATCATTAAAAGTATTTGTTTTAGTGATGATAAGCGTTGGCAACTTCGCTGGAAGAATGTACATTCGTGACAGGTGGTTTAATCCTTACCTGTTTAAGAGCCAACCTTTAGTTGCTGGATACATAGTAGGAATGGCAAGGGAGAAGGAAGTTCAAGACCGGGTTATAAAAGAAGCCCTAAGATTTGGTGATATAATTCAAGGAGACTTCGTGGATACGTACCAAAACGCAACTTTGAAAGTTATTGCAGCACTGAAATGGATTAGCAAATATTGCAACAAAGCCACCTACGTAATGAAAGTTGACGAAGATGTGTATATCGATATTGTTCGCATCCTAGAGCACATAGTGGAGAATCCGCTACCAGAAAACGTCTTTTCGTGTTGCCATCAGTCAGGAGGTGTTAAACGCCGTGGTAAATTTGCAGTCTCGCAATCAAAATACCCAAATAACAGGTATCCAGTCTACTGCTCCGGGCCACTGTATATTTTTCACAGGAATATTGCCATGAGGCTTTACGCTCTTGCGTCAGTTAGTGAGATAAGTGTATGGGTAGAAGATGCCTTTGTTACAGGCATTCTGAGAGAAAAAGCAGGTGATGTCTTGTTTGCATCAGGGAAACACAATATCTGCGGATGGCGAAAGGATCGCGACACGGTCAATGAGTATATCGATTGTAAACAGCAAATCAAACACTATGTGGCTCACAGGAATGACCACAAATTCCATCGGGACTTTGATATCATGTGGCAGGCTAGTATCGCTAGACTACCTGATATGTTAAAAGCAACGTTGAACGACACAGTTCTTGCCCAAGCAAACAAATCTTTTCCAGGATGTAACTAAGGAGTATAGGGAAAAAAACTATATAATCTTGTGAGTAGCTGTTATTGCAGGATGGGACGGCTAACTAAACAACATCACAGAGCACCAAACATTTCTTATTTGATTCTTTCAATATCATAGCATAATTTTATCGGAAAGGAAAAATAGTGGCAACTGTCTGTCGCAACAGCCATTCTCACATGGGATTTAAACGAAGAAACATCCAGTTTATTGAGGTACGAAAGAACATTTACGTTATAAATTGAGAGTACTAATGATCTTGACCGTAACAGAATTCGGCCCTGTCATCTTTGCCGTACGTGACTTTCGATCCGTGATATCAGTGATTTCGAGTATTATATGGACTTACTAAACAAAAGGTCGACTATGATTCAGAACTATTTGTTTATAATCAATTGAGGCGTAGCGCCAGTAACCGATAGATTTTGCAAATCCCTTTATATGCTAAGCGAACACCAAGATAACATCAGGACTAGCAACCTCAATAACTTGTTTTCATATCTTTGGTGCCCTACTGATTTAACTAAATGGCTCATATATATTTGCCTTTGGTAACCCCAAGGTGACAGACACTTGCTACCCCTGACTAAAATGCATATTAAGTTGCTCAACCTCAGCAATAATGATTTGCACTATTACGTGTAAAGCTAATTACCAACGACGACGGCCTTCATTGTTATGATCGGCAAATCAAGAACGCCGACTGATGTTTTGCTCTCCTCCCTACCTATGAAGTTAAATATTCATGCTTACTTTTGGTTTGGTCGTGTGCTTTGTCATAAATTAAATATATACGGTGTGGAAGCAGTGCTGTGCAATAAAAATGCGGAGACTCATCATGTATCTGTAGCTAAGGCAGTACGTCAATTAAGATGTGCAATGATTGGCATGAATACACAGTAGTAGGATGCTTACATATTGTTTACACGACGTGGTGTTAAATTCACGAACCCTCGCGATTTCTATTCGTTTATATCATTGGTTATGTGGGAGTAACCGTGGTACGTGGGACACGAGAGTAACGGACTCTTGAATACAGCACGCCTGATTTCTAGTTTCAAATACCCCTTTTGGCCCTCCCATAAAGCCACGCAGTCATAACCAAACTCCACTTTCGATTGATTCAAGCCCAATCACCTATATGGTGCATATGTACATAATTTGTATAAACCTGGCGTTTCAATCGATTGCTTATGACATTTTAGTGAGCAACGTATGTATGCAGGTTATTCAATACACATGATCTCTACTCGACGGCGGAAATGAGTCCATGTTAGTGTAAGGGTCAATGAATCTTTTTCATTAGGATTGCAATAATATCACGACGATCCACAACATGTTCGCACCATATATACGGTCACACAAAACGACAAACAGAGACCAGAAACATTAGCAAAGAAAACTATATATATGCTTTCTACATAGTTCGGAGCTCTCTGCTTCTCTTTCTTTGATTTATGTAACACTTGCCGAGATTGATATCTTGATAATAATGCATTGTTTAATATTTTGGATTAACTCCGGTTTTTTTTTATCAAAATAGCCATGAATAATGCTCAGCTATAAAGGAATAAAATTACATTTGAGAAGTTTCATATTTCAGATGTCGCGGATTCGACGCGATAATCGAGGTGACATGACGCCCTATGTACCGTTATATCCACGATCAAATTACCCGGAGCCAATTTACCTTTCCGTTTTTGTCTGTGTTTGATGGAAGTAATACATTATATTGATATTTTCACCTCTTCATTACATTACAACCTGGCGTTCTGCGTCGCCTGATAATATCTGTATCAGATGATTCCTGCATATCACGAGGTTACTGGGTGCCAGAGGCAAATCATCAAATATGATTATCATTGAGTCCTGTTAAATTCCGTGCATCTCAATATTCAAGTAATCAACATATGCTGACATCGTTCGAGTTGGTATAAGCCACTGATAATCCACATATAACCGTACTATTTTGAGGTTGCACAGTATAAATACATCATGCTAGTCATCGAATCAATCGCTATGATTTGTGTATCTGTACCTGTTATTTGTAAACACTCTTTTATTAGTACACCAACTGTAGTGATACTATCGGAAGTTTGGAAATCAATTTGGTTTGATTGTCAAATGAAATGTCCTTCAGCAACGGCATTTTTATCTGTGGCCGGCCAGTTGTGATTGGTATTTACTAATAGCTATGAAGACTTGCTTACACCAATTGCCCATGATCAGATGAGTCTTAATGCTTTATTAGAAAGCTAATAATGATGACATTTGACCATATAAGACAACGAATTTGTTCAACACCATCTGTAACTTGTGATTTGTCAATTAAGCTCAGCCATATGAATCAAGAAAATATGAGAAAAGCAACATAAAATCACTCATGGTGCTTCCAATGGGTGCGTAACTGACCCAGCATTTTGCGAGTTCGACAAGAGACTTTCATGTTACTGCTATGGACTTGAATATCGGGTATTACTTGATTGCCTAATGTGGCCTTTTGTACTGTGACAGAAAATAGGCTCGATGCATCAAGCCACATGCCCTTAAAAAAAACAAAAAAAAACGTACGACTTTAAGAAAAACATACCATGCGTGCTGCATAATCATGAAAAAGAGTATTTACATTGTACATTTCCTGATGTTATTTAACAGTGTATAATATGTTGCTGCTGAAAATCTTATTATCGTGATATGATGATTTTACTTTACACTCAGTATTGTACAGGTAAATGTTTTAGTAATCCTATTTATCATTTGACGTTCAGCCCCGTATTATCCTGCGAACATATTGTCCCAAGCGTCTATTTATTTGATTCAGCTTGATGTTATCCTCATTTGCCATGTGTATTTATCATTAATTTTTGCATGCAAGGAATGTGATTCAAAATCTTTTGAAATGGAACGATTGGTTCGGTTACGTGTCATGGTATGGTATGCGAGACAGCAAATCATACAAGCTGATAAGTTCAATGAATAGAAACGCGTAAACTACGTCAATGTGACACTATGCTCACGATCACATATACGGTCACCACTTTTAACATGTTCAGAGGATATGGTTGATCTTACCTATTTGCATTCACTGAAAGTTACTTGTACTAAAAACTTACTACCATTATATCCACCTAACTCGCATTACCCCATTGAAAACTATGCTTATGTGTTGATAAAATGTGCGTAGCATATCTTATTGCAACGTTATGATCAGATGTTTAACTTGTCGTTGTTAGCCGGCAAGCTGCCGTGAATCGTTCGGGGCCAGGTTGGTTGTGATGTGGCATAAAATAAAACGCAACGGACTTGTGAACATCAAGAGTGTTTTCCCGTAGGAACATTACATGGTGGCAGCGGTAACATAGAACCTCGCTAGTCTTCGGAGTACACAGCACAGGTGCTTCCGTGAGGTGCAAAAGAGACAAATTTGTTAATGAGCAACTTTAAAACCGATTGCTGTCAAATGCCAACGCCGGTTGGAAATTGATCGACAGACGAAAGGAGGAATAGGCAACTGCCTAAAACGCTTCGTTCCAGCTGTGCTCTTGCTTAGTGTGAGAATGGTGCGCTACCACAACTAGACCCAAACTGTAAGTGACTGAACTACCAAAGTAATTTACATAAATGGCTGAATCAATCACACCAAAATTGACTGGAATTCGCTAGACTTAGCCGGTACACTCAAACTTTTCAAACAAAAATGCGGCCTATATTTCTCGGTGAAAAATATCCAAAGAGAAAAGCATGTTGACCACATATTATTGTTTGCTGGGAATGAAGGAATTAGCATCTATAACTCATGGGGTCTCGGTGAGGACGAAGGAAAGAATCCTGATGTGGTAGGCAGCGATTCGCAACCCAAATTGAACCAAAGTCAAATTTTCGTATAGCTCGTTTATACGTGCAGAAGTACAGATAAAATGAAACAGAAAACATTGACTCTTACCTGACAAAATGTAAACTACAGCCACAGAAATGTGACTTTTATCACGAAGAATTCAATGACAGAATCATAGAGCAAATTAATTCCGGTACCAGTCACCCAGAGCTTCAAAAAAACAACTTCTCGGCAAGGGAAAAGAAATGACCCTAGATCAGACTGTGTACGTATGCCGTACTTATGAAGCTGCGAACGAACATATGAAACAGCTCTCAAGTGTCCAGTCAAACCAAACTGTAGACTTGCACTCAATTTACAAAAAAAAAACAACAGCATACTCTGGAACTGAAATTCCACACTATGGATCATTAAACTAACGTGCCGGTATAGACAAAAGTCATGGATACCAACAGATTTCTACATTGTCGAAAAATGGAGCAATTTGGCGTCACCTGCAAAGTAGACGCAGCAACAGACTGGGTTAACAGCATGGTTGTGTCACACAAAGACGATAGAGACCTCCGGGTGTGTCTTGACCCCAAGGACTTGAACAAAGTGATAAAAGACACATCACAAAACCCCAACCCTGGAGGAGATTATAAACAAGCTACAAGGTGGACAGTACTTCAGCAAAATGGACGCCAAAACGGCTACTGGTCAGTTCAATTAGATGACATGGGCTCCCGACTTACAACGTTCAATACACCATTTGGCAGATACTGCTACAAACGCATGCCTTTCGGGTTGGCAATGTCGCAAGATGTA
This sequence comes from Urechis unicinctus, assembly GCA_034190875.2. Lineage (NCBI taxonomy): Eukaryota > Metazoa > Annelida > Polychaeta > Xenopneusta > Urechidae > Urechis > Urechis unicinctus. The sequence goes on from CM067353.1 coordinate 41,594,573, forward strand.
TTTAAGCAAAGGATGATCCAAATATTAGAGCATTGTCCAAGTACAATAAGCATCGCAAATGATGTAGTAGTCTTCGGACGTACCGAACTGGAACATGATAACACCTCCATAACTTGATGTCAAGATCTGCACAAAATGGGTTTGTATTCAACAGCGGAAAATGTGCTATCAAAGAGCGTCAAATCAAATTATTTGGTGCTCTCTATGACAAGGAAGGCATGCATACGGATTCCACTAAAGTAGCAGCTATCAAAGCAATTAGTGCCCCAAATATCAAAATACAACTTCAAGAATTTCGCGGGTTTGTCACCTACATGGGAACATTTATTCCCAACTAATCATCACACACTGCCAATCTACTCCCACTGTTGAAGTCTGACATTGAGTTCGAATGGTGCGAATCTCACCAATAATCATTTCAACAAGTTCAAGACATTATCTGCAGTGAAGAGACACTAGCGTTCTTCAACCCAAACAATCCGACAACAATTCAAGTTGATGCATCCATGAAAGGACTGGGGGCTGCCCTTATTCAGGACAGCAGACCAATAGCTTTTGCTTCCAAATCACTATCTAAAAAAGAGCAGAGATATGCAAATATAGAACAGGAAAATGCTCGCTGTAGTGATAAAGGTAAATTTATGAAATGATCAAAGTTATTTGGGATAATAGTAATAACAATATGACCGAACTCTAGATTTACTCTTGTTGTACGTTTGCTACGTAACTAAGGCCGTTAAAGATCTTCTGAAGACAGGCGGTGGCTGCTCTTAAATAAACCCCAGATAATAACACATTATCAAAGCATCTATGCACACGCATTCCAATGCAAGCTCATTTGATTATAACATATGCCCCAACCTACGTCTGGATAGGGACTGGTGTTCTTTATTGACGAAGCATATTTTGTGGCTCATGATGGTTTTGGTACATCTGCGGTACACCTAAATCTTTCGTCAAGGCTAGGTACATGTCGTAAGCAATATAGGTACTAGTTATTCTAGTTATCATATTTAATTCATACACTGAAACCACAAGAGCACAATCGTTCCTAAAAGTCACATTACCATTTCTCGACAGGAATAGTTCTAAATTGAGGTTCACGGCAATGACTAATGCCTTTTTGTAATAATCCATCACAGCAAGTGTGTGGAAAGGTTGATGTAATAAAATGGATATTCAGGTTACTCAAACTTCACATATCAATCGTAAATATAGACGGATTGCATTGCAATGACGAAGGGAGTAACTGATGTGATCAAGAAATAACAGTGTATCCCATTGTATCATCAGCAACTCCATCGAAATGCGTTATGCATATTTACGGGCATGATCTTTTTGTTATGCTTTTGGGACATAATCATATTATGAGCCTGCATTTATTGCACTGATATCATGGCCAAGCTCAATATCTCTGTACGATCTTTCAGCAAATTGTATTTACATTAGCCTCTTGTATGTTAATCCTGATGTATGTATTTGCTACTGTCAACCAATTAGTGACTGGTACCTGATACTCTGCAGTGCAGCTTAAAAGCATTGCAAACAAAATCTTCCTCATCACAAACAAAGTGCATCGTAGATAAAGACACTAATCACAACCAAGTTTCAGAGTATATCGAGTTAGGTCTATGTCAATGTGTCTTGCTACACGTTAAAGTTTCACATTTCGCTCTATGCCATTAAAATATCGATTATGCAAGGAAAGAAAGGTGAACGTGCATTTGTCGTCTTCATAATCAATGCTACACGCTGTCTAAATATCGATCATGCATCTAATACACGCATCGCTGCTTATTCGAACTGCATAACTGGTTTGCCTGATGAGATTGGTATATACGTAAGTTGCCTCACAATATCCTAGCAGTAGCTGTACAGAAGAGCAGCAATGACGCAGCTAACCAAACACGCGAAGACATGCGTTGTAGTAATGATTTCTGGATGTCTGTCGTGGACAGTGTTTGTACTATCAACTTCACAATTGGACCACATCATACCACCTATGAAACACCGTATTGTTGTGAATGAAGCAAAATGGAACATTGTTCCTGGGAATAAAGGCATTCTTGAGAAGCAAACCCGTACTATCAATGAAACACAATTTCGGATGCGGATACTACCAAATGCGCCTAATGATCAGCAGAACAACTCTTCTTTTAACTATATAAATCATGCTGTGATCAATCGTCGATTTCTCATCGACAGTCCACTTTTATGCGATCGAGTTCCTTCATTAAAAGTATTTGTTTTAGTGATGATAAGCGTTGGCAACTTCGATGGAAGAATGTACATTCGCGACAGGTGGTTTAATCCTTACCTGTTTAAGAGCCAACCTTTAGTTGCTGGATACATAGTAGGAATGGCAAGGGAGAAGGAAGTTCAAGACAGAGTTGAAGAAGAAGCCCTCAGGTTTGGTGATATAATTCAAGGAGACTTCGTGGATACGTACCAAAACCAAACTTTGAAAGTTATTACAGCATTGAAATGGATTGGCAAATATTGCAAAGGAGCCACCTACGTAATGAAAGTTGACGAAGATGTGTACGTCGATATTGTACGCATGCTAAAGTACGTAGAGGAGAATCCGCTACCAGAAAACGTCATTTCGTGTCGCCATCAGCCAGGACCTGTTGCACGCCACGGTAAATGTGCAGTCTTGCAGTCAAAATACCCAAATAAGAGATATCCAGAATACTGTTCCGGGCCACTGTATATGTTTCACAGGAATATTGCCATGAGGCTTTACGCTCTTGCGTCAGTTAGTGAGATAAGTGTATGGATAGAAGATGTTTTTATAACAGGTATTCTCAGAGAAAAAGCAGGTGATATCTTGTTTGCATCAGCGAAACACAATATCTGCCAACGGCGAAGGGATCACAACACGGTCAACGAGTATACAGATTGCAAACAGCAAATCAAACACTATGCGGCTCACAGGAATGACCACAAATTCCATCAGGACTTTGATATCATGTGGCAGGCTAGTATCGCTAGACTACCTGATATGTTAAAAGCAACGTTGAACGACACAGTTCTTGCCCAAGCAAACAAATCTTTTCCAGGATGTAACTAAAGAGTTATAGGGAAAAAACTATATAATCTTGTGAGTAGCTGTTATTGCAGGATGGGATGGCTAACTAAACAACATCACAGAGCACCAAACATTTCTTATTTGATTCTTTCAATATCATAGCATAATTTTATCGGAAAGGAAAAATAGCGGCAACTGTCTGTCGAAACAGCCATTCTCACATGGGATTTAAACGAAGAAACATCCAGTTTATCGAGGTACGAAAGAACATTTACGTTATAAATTGAGAGTACTAATGATCTTGGCCGTAACAGAATTCGGCCCTGTCATCTTGGCCTTACGTGATCCGTGATATCAGTGATTTCGAGTATTATCTGCACTTATTAAACAAAAGGTCGACTAGTATGATTCAGAACTATTTGTTTATAACCAATTGAGGCGTAGCACCAGTAACCGATAGATTTTGCAAATCCCTTTATATGCTAAGCGAACACCAAGATAACATCAGGACTAGCAACCTCAATAACTTGTTTTCATATCTTTTGTGCCTACTGATTTAATAATAAATGGCTCATATATATTTGCCTTTGGTAACCCAAGGTGACAGACACTTCCAGCTACCCCTGACTTAAATCACCAACTGCATATCGAGTTGCACAACCTCAGCAATAATGATTCGTGCACTATTACGTAGTAAGCTAATTACCAACGACGACGGCCTTCATTGTTATGATCGGCAAATCAAGAACGCTGACTGATGTTTTGCTGTCCTCCCTACCAACGAAGTTAAATATCCATGCTTACTTTTGGTTTGGTCGTGTGCTTTGTCATAAATTGAATATATACGGTGTGGTAGCAGTGCTGTGCAATAAAAATGCGGAGACTCATCATGTATCTGTAACTAAGGCAGTACGTCAATTAAGATGTGCAATGATTGGCATGAATACACAGTAGTAGGATGCTTACATATTGTTTACACGACGTGGTGTTTAATTCACGAACCCTCGCGATTTCTATTCGTTTATATCATTGGTTATGTGGGAGTAACCGTGGTACGGGGGACACGAGAGTAACGGACTCTTGAATACAGCACGCCTGATTTCTAGTTTCAAATACCCCATTTGGCCCACGCATAAAGCCACGCAGTCATAACCAAACTCCACTATCGATTGATTCAAGCCCAATCACCTATATGGTGCATATGTACATAATTTGTATAAACCTGGCGTTTCAATCGATTGCTTATGACATTTTAGTAGCAACGCATGTATGCCGGTTACTCAATAAACATGATCTCTACTCGACGGCGGAAATGAGTCCATGTTAATGTATGGGTCAATGAATCTTTTACATTAGGATTACAATAATATCACGACGATCCACAACATGTTCGCACCATATATACGGTCACACAAAACGACAGACAGAGACCAGAAACATTAGCAAAGAAAACTATATATATGCTTTATACATAGTTCGGAGCACTCTGCTTCTCTTTCTTTGATTTATGTAACATTTGCCGAGATTGATATCTTGATAATAATACATTGTTTAATATTTTCGATTAACTCCGAGTTTTTTTTTATAAAAATAGCCATGAATAATGCTCAGCTATAAAGGAATAAAAGCACATTTGAGAAGTTTCATATTTCAGATGTCGCGGATTCGACGCGATAATCGAGGTGTCATGATATCCTATGTACCGTTATATCCACGATCAAATTACCCGGAGCCAATTTACCTTTCCGTTTTTGTCTGTGTTTGATGGAAGTAATACATTATATTGATATTTTCACCTCTTCATTACATTACAACCTGGCGTTCTGCGTCGCCTGATAATATCTGTATCAGATGATTCCTGCATATCACGGGGTTACTGGGTGCCAGAGGCAAATCATCAAATATGATTAACATTCCGTGCATCTCAATATTCAAGTAATCAACATATGCTGACATCGTTCGAGATATGCATTATGATATGCATAGATCTTCCAAACAAACACGGATTCACCCAGCTGAAGGGTACTAATTAACAAAACGCATTCAAAATATCATTAATAACCGCGTTACCCATCACCGCGAGCGCTAAAATAGTATTCAATGCACGCGCTTAGTAAAAGTAAGTGACTACATTCGACACTCGAGCGCACTTAATCTCCGATTGGAAGTTATAAATAATTATTATACATTTAAATACCTATATGGAATGACTGCAACGGCCTCCAGGGTTATCATAGCTCACCTGTGAATCATTTATGAGACCCTGCAGGACCCATAGCGATAAATGGCGAGGCTATTAATGATTCGCAAGCACCCACGGCGTGGCTTTAGGGGGTATCAATTGGCTTTAATGGATATCATAATTTACTCATATCGGAACGGTATGCTTGCATTGTAATTTATGCAACCTCTCAACCATTTACATCAGCAATATGCTCAAAAGTATGCATAGCAGTTCTAAGCTTTGTATATATATGCGCATATATACTTATATATATATATATAAATATATCAATATATATATGTATATATATATATATTTATATATATATATATACTATTATATATATGCATATATATATATATGTATATATATATATATATATATATATTTATATATATATATATATATGCATATATATATTTATATATATATATATATATATATATATATATACATATATATATATATATATGATATAGAATATATATATATATTATATATATAATATATATATATATATATATATATATAATATATATATGATATATTATATATGTATATCTATGTATATATATATTATATATTGATATATAATATATATATATATATTATATGCATATATATATATATATATATATATATATATATATATATATATATATTCTATATATATATATATATATATATATATATATATATATATATATATATATATATATATATATATATATTTATATATATATATATATATATATATATATTTCTGAACATCTAATTTGTGTTTCTGTACATCAACATATTTGCATGAAAGTGTGCACATGCATATGACTAAGGTAAGGGCACACAGTAAATACAATGTCGTTGCTTTGCATTTGTAATTAACTGACAAAGTTAAGTATATAATAGCGTACTAAAATAGTACAATGTAACACTGTCGTTTCGACCGCATTCCCCTGCCTTTCTAGTATATGGTGCCTGTTATTGATGGTACAAATGACGACTTATTATGCTTTGAAATCCGGTGATAATTTAAAAAAAAATCCATAGTAGGCTTAATGCCAGTCTCAAGGAGCTGCCATTCTAACATGCGATTATGTTATTACATATAATCATGAACGTGTGTAACACATGATATTTCAGCCATGCGGCCAAATGTTTACCTCAATTTCATCCTCGTGGAAATGACACATTACTACGTTAGAACAGCTTACATTAAATTTAAGCTGAATGTACACACACCGGGTTGTAGCTAATCTTTTCTGCGTGTACATTTTCCATTTCATTTACAAAATTCTTCGTCCTGTAAGGAGGTCAGTCAGGAAACTGTCAATCCTGGAATCCACCAAAGAATTTACGGTCGATCTTAATACACAATAGGTAACGATAAGAATCATGAGTGTCAGATACTGGGTTACAACATTGCTCGCTGAATGTGTCATATTTTCATATCTCATTGTTCTCATTAACATAGTATTACCTGACTGATCAGCTTCATTTTTTAAATAACTAATTGTTATAACAATAACACATAGTTAGCTTATTCCCGCGTCTCCAATATGGCAAGCAAAACTACTTTCAAACTTGTGTATCCTGTTAGTGCTTAGCTGCAAACATTGCTCGGGCAAGCAGTTGTTCCGAGCTTATTAGAAATGGTGACTATGTGCTGCTAAGATTCAATTAGACTTTGAAATATTTGAATAAAAATGACCTACATATTGTTTGCATCCGAATGATATTTGAATAGATAGCAATTGTACTATTTGATATTGATTAAGCAAAATGTTACATCGGCATTTTTCCACTCATTTTCGCAACCTTATTTAATCATTGATGCATTGGTAATATTTGTTATCAAATCCATCAATGTATGCTAAGCTATCATTTCGCCGTCCGGTGATGCGCCTTGTGGCTGTCAGGGCGCTTGTGATTAGAAGATCTTAACACATTATGGCTGAAATGCAAGTTTATCGAAAGTACTGTGTATATTTTAGTTCGCAGTATGGAACCAAATGGAATAATCAAACGAGGTAATTGTGCATCATGCCGCTAATCAATAATATAATTCAATTACTTGTATGCAGTTGTTGCCAAACTTTGTAGCTACTAGACGAGAGTTCGCGCTGACTTGCTGTGCGCATAGTATACAATTATGTAAAACACGCGTCTGTGGTCAGGTGATGTTACCATTATATCTACAAAAGCACCAGGGACTGGTGATCCAACGTAACGGGGATGAATGTTGAATATCCTCTGATTGGTTGAGGCGACCACCCAAATAAAAACTCCATGTGGTCTATACAGTAGCTATTAGGAGCGTAATACACAACAAGTAAGAGAAAATTATAGCTTATTTAGCAAACGCGGTTGATAAAAATGAAATGCTCCGACTAACAATGATATATGATTCGAATTAATAAATCAGATAAAGTTATCTATGACATTATGACATTGGATAGTATGACATTGACTGTAGTATTTCCAAGCCACATTCAGCTATTGAACGTAGCAAATTGAATGATAGTGATTATTTATGGCATGAATTATTGCACTGTTTCAGTTTACTCACACCTTGCCCAGCTTTACCAGATCGACCATGCAACCAATGGCTACTTTTGCAAGTCTATGTGACGTGATTTACTCATGGTTTATTCCATAGTTAAGGAAACTTTGTACAAGATGTTATGTACATATTGGAACTTGAAGAGCTATATTGTTGCTGACTCTGCAAGTTTGTTGGCGTTATATATACCCTACATTTGAAATTGATAGTAAATATTCGATATGTGGAAAAAACAATTTACCAGACCCCATGTTAGATGTGTTGCGCTGGTACCTAGCGTTATGTAAAAGAATTGCATCAACGTGTGTTACCCTTCGTTTTACTACAAATGAAGTCCTCATCTCGACAATACTTCTGTACGAAACAGATGCTCTAAAAATATATTGAGCGCAGCAAAATCGTTGTATGTCTATCTTTTTACAAAGACTTTGCATTCCGTTAGGAAAAAAACCGCATTAGCATGTCGTAAGCGACAGAATAATGATGCCATTTGCACTGGCCCTTTTGTGACCATTGTGCTTACACTATGAAGAAGTAATTTTAGTAAACCACGAGCTAAGTTGATAATCACTTATTGTATACTTGTCTTGGGTTATATAATTGTATATTTGCTCAGACATACAGCTTACGAAAATTAACCCACTCGTTTATTTAGACATCTGAGTATGTTTTCGTTGGTTACATTTATGATAACGGACGTTCAGGGCCGATTATCGTACAATTCATATGGTCAGGCAACGCACCAAAGATTGATGATGTAGATCGACAAGTAGCACACAATTCGGGCTGCTATATGTCAAAACGGAGTAGCTTTGAGACCTAACTCAACACTAAACCAGTTCGTCGTGATTGTTAAATTCGATTATACAGACAAATTAGCCGGCCTGGGCGATCTTCAATAAACCGATTTTATTTAAGAGCATATCGCCAAAAGAAAATATATTTTAGTTGATGCGTCCGCGGCCAAGCTAGCAGAGACTACAGTGATTGATTTGTGAAACGCCCCTTCCCCAACCATAAACAAGAATGTACAGTGACATAATGTATTAAAAACTTAAAATACCAAATTTATATTTGTATATCGCAGTGATGATAAAATACACAATTATAAGCGCTTTGTGAGCCGTTCATCCCCGGAACAATTCCAGAGTCAAGGAACAACCGAAAGAAAGCGCCCCTACTTACTTATCGTGGTACTTAAAAAGTCAATAGCCAGAGCCGTCAGTTGGCAGCATTATCGCTCAGGTTTAATACTGTAAATGATTGAAACTATTGCCAGTGGGGGCAAGTAACGCTCGTTGAAAACTAAAATGAGACCAAAGAGGCAATTAGTCAGAGCGTAATCATCTTTATAGGTGTTTGAGATTAGGACTGGAAGAGCTTCAACGACTTCATTTGATGTTGGTAATGATTTGATCAGAAATACTTCGCAATTATCTGGTCATTTAGTCATGTATGAAATCAAATCGATTTTCGTGGTCCTCAATACGATTGCTAAAAGCAGTAATTCAAAAAAACTTTTTTTACGATTAAATATGCTGTCACTACATATCATTAGTAGCTGATCTCAATACTTTTTTTGACAAGTCACAATGATGATGGTATAATTGCGACAAAATGCAAAACTAGGCCTTTGAATTCGGGCAGGTGGTTGTTTTGAACAAGAGTCTGAGAATGCTGGTCAACAAAGTAACATAGGCGAGGAGCGTAATAGTCGTCAGATTTTTAGGCTTTTAAGCGATACTTAAAAAACCCATTAAGGTTACATGTTCAGCTCGTGACAACACAATAGGTTGCACCCGTCAAGTTGACACATGTTAATAGGTAAAGCACACCTGAACCCTAACTTATAAGTGGCAAGTGTGCTTAACACTTGACAAATTAGTTAGTCACGAGCAGCTGGTTGTAACTTCAAATATGCATGAGGTTTGATACCTAGAAGGCAAGAAATATTAGGATGAGAAACTCAGATGGGCTTTTTGACTTTAGGAGAGGCTTGAGGTGCTGTTCATAAGACTTTCGATAAGTGCACAAGCAGTTTGTTATGTATCGTATTCATGATACAAATGCAACACTTATTGTGATATAAATTGATTGAATTGATCTATTGAATGGGTATATTACAATTGTGCCCACATTAGATATACAGCTATTCAATATTGGAGTTTGTGTGATTTAAATTGTATATCTCATCAGCTAAACTGTTATTGCATATGAAATTCACATAAGAAGGCCATGACCAATAGTTGTTGCCAACTCATTGGTCAACGAAAGTTTGCTTTATATTTGCGTTGTGCCAACATCAATTGCAATACATCCTATATAAATGCACTGCACACGTGCGTCCATAGGATTTTAGGTAGTCTATAGTCGATAAATATATGGCAGCTCCATAGACTCTGTCAGAATTAGCGCCCGAAAAAGTGGTTAAGCAGTCGCAAACCTATCATCATAAACATACATATATTTTCCTAATTTATAATCTCATACATTTAGACATTAGATGAGTGAATCATGTGCTGATTCACATAACCAATATCAATAAATATATGTTGAGATAGTGACCTTTAAATACTATGGTGAAAGTCACTGACAAAAATGAGCTTTTTCGATAATTTTACACGAGTCGCAACACACGGCTAACAGCTTGCTCACTTATGAGTTGCCTCTTACAACATGCAGGAGTACACAGTGGGTATAGGTTTCCCCCGGAACCACATGGCGTACAAAACACAAAAAGGGGCGCAGGTGACGAATAGACATTCTCACCAGAGCGGCATCCATGTTACGTCCAGTGAAATAAATAAAACTGATGTAGAGTTCTTGCCATGCAAAACCAATATATATTTATATATATGTATAGATATATATATAGAAATATATATAGAGATATATAGATATATATAAATGCATATATATATATATATATATAAATAGATATATATAGATATATATATATATATATATATATATATATATATATATATATATATATATATATATATATATATATATATATATATATATATATATATATATATATATATATATATATATATATATATATATATATATATATATATATATATAGCAACTCATCCATCTCTGCGTATATTTTGGACCGGTTCTAATGTTGTGCTTGGTTCGCCGTACCGAATTGTCTCCTCTTGCCAACTACAGTACAATCGTTCGATTACAATGTCATGGAAGTACAACTAATTACAATGTGGCTCGTTGGCTCGTTACACTTCACATGTCTCAAAATCATCCGCCTCATATATCAAAATAGATCTCCAACCAATAGATACACTTAGATTAGACATCAAATCGCACTGCATTCTCATTAAGTTATATTTGGCCAGCTCCCCTATTTCCCCTATCCCCTCCTACGTGCGACTTCCGAACCTTCTAAAACTATATGCAAGGGGATATCAAATCGCATGAGTATAAACTCGAGTGAACACGTCAACAGGTTATGGAGAATGTCACCAAAGCCAGTTACAAAATGATCCAACGAGCTCATCTTAAATATCATTCTTTTTGTTGGCTTGACAGGTGATTATGTGTACATGGTGGACGAGCAGGAGGGCAAAAGTAAAAAGTTGAAGCTCAAGAATTCTGGCCCATATGTTGTTAGTAAATTCAAAGGGGTTCAACTTGAAAAATATGCAAACTGTAAAAAGCCGAGAGATCATGTCTTCACTAACATGACAACGCTTTCCTATGGAGAGGCATCGAAACTGGCTTTCATATCACTGCCAGCTTCTAGTTATAAATGTTCACATGGCTAGCTAGGAATTCGTGCGTACTCGCCGTCTGTGGTGTTTCAGTGATAAACATAGGAATCAGTCATTCAATCATTAGCATCACTTAAAAAGCATGAAATTTGAATGTACAAATGAGGTGTTTATTAGCCTCAGAAATTACTAACATCGCAATATTGCTCGCTCTTCTTGTGACCAAAACTGCTTATTGGCATCCTTCACCATGATACATCAATTGCACTAACTGAATGGAATAGATGGCGTCGAAATATTTAACTGTCTATTCACATACCAAAGAAGCAATTTGCCGAAAGAGTTGTCACTTTTGCCCGTTGTGCATAGAACCATGGGTTGTTCAGCTAAAACTGTAACACATGTTTTACGATGACCTCAATCAATAATTTTATACAACAAGACAACATATACAATACGTCAAAGTACAGATTATTGATGCTTACAACATAGCTATTCCAAGGAGTTATTCAGCAGTTGAATAGCATGCCAAAGCAAGATGTAGCATTCGCAGACAAACGAATTGCCACTTTTGTCGCTCTATTGATAACAATGGGGCATATTCATCTGAACCAGTCGCGCATTGTCCATGATGATCTAAAATGATGAGTGGCTCCCTTTAAAATGGAATAGCAATTACACTAACTGAATCATATATCTAGTTTCTAAGTTATTATTCAATAGATGCATAACATACAAAAGTAAATTTGCTGACAAAGGATAACGTAACTGTCTGTTAATAGTAAATGTCCCTGATAAGAAGTTACAAGTAATTATTGTGCATAAAATCGCCTACGTGGAGGGTCCGTAACCGCCTTAAAGTGAACTATATTTCACTTGTGAGTCATTCATTCGACCCTGCATGAACCCTAGCAGTAAATGGCGATGCGATATGTGATTCATGAGTACCCACCGTGAATCTTTCGGGACCTTCATTGGCTTTATAGGATATCATAATCTATACCTATCGGATCGGTGGGCTTGTTTTGGCCCGTTAGCCGTTCGGTCCACAACCACATAGTTGTTTGGGCCCGTCACCAGTTCGGCCCGTATCAATTTCAGCCCGTCGATCGGTCTGCCCCTCCACATGCACAGTTTACCTTTTATATACATTATTTCTCTGAATGTCACGAGTGTACATAAGGTAGAGTTATGCTGGCGAATTTAGGTGATTTCGGTCGTCGGTAATTTAGTCCCGGTGGTTAATCTACTAATGATCAGAATGAAATGTAAATCTGAACAGAAGGTCGAAATCACCAGGCCGAAATAACCGTAGGCAGCTAACCCACAGCGCCGGTCGAACTGTCCAAAAAACCAACCAACTTAGACTCCCAACTCGAACACGACCACATATCTGAGGGTTTTCTGCGCTCCGACGTCTGCGATGGAGTGCACCGTCACCGACGTCTACAATACTGTCCCGACTGTTTAAAGCAAAAGATGGGTATATCGATTCATGCTGAAACGCACCGAAACGGCTAGATACCCTTGTTTTGCATGTGATGCCCCTCATCCTGAAAGAGCCCAATACAGTTCTTGGGATTGTTTATACCTAAGAACTGGAATGCCAAGAAAGGAAGGCGGGAACTTTTTGTGAAACCCGAGACCGCAGCGCTGTGAACAAATTCAGTCAAATCCTTTGCCCTCTTCATGTACCACTTAAGTCCAAAGTGCTTCAAAATCCTTTCCAAGGTATTTGCTTAGCCTGATGTAGGGTCACTGCAGACCGGCAAGCATAAGTTTCATATATTCCGGGGATTCATGCAACCATATTGGCTGGGTTGAAAGAGACGTAAAATCAATGTCTCCACGAAAACGACTGTGTGCTATGGTTAACGATGAAATGCACATCAAAGAAATCTTACATTATGATGAAGTGAGAGATGCTGTTGATCACTGACCTCATTAACCTTAGCCGCCTGGAGGTAGCATTCCATTGCGAGTTAAAATTGCTGAGGTGGTGCTCTACATTCCTGGTATGTAAGTGCTTTTGCTTATACTTTACCAAGGCTAAAAGCAACGCCAATTACTTTAAAATGATAACGCACAGTGATGGCCGTTCTCTAGTTTCACTCTTGATGTACGTTTGCCATATAACTGAGGCCGTTAAAGATCTTCTGATGACGGGCGTTGGCTGCTATTGAATAAAACCCAGATAATTAGACATTATCAAGGCATCTATGTCAATGCATTTCAATGCAACTTCATCTGATTGTAACATATGCCCCACCCTACGTCTGGATAGGGACCGGTGTTGTTTATTGATGAAACATATTTTTGGCTCATGATGGTTTATGACATCTGTGGCACACCTATATCTGCCGGTCAAGGCTAGGTACATGTCGTAAGCAATATAAGTACCTGTTATTCTAGTTATCATTATTAATTCATGTACACTGAAACCACTAGAGCCCAATGGTTTCTAAAGTCACATTACCATTGCGTGATAGGAATTGTTCTAAAATAATCTTCACGGAAATGACTAATGTCTTTTTGGCAAAATGCATCACAGCAAGTGTGTGGAAAGGCGGATGTACGAAATTGGTTATTCAGATTTTTCTCAAACTTCGCACATCAATCGTAAATATAGACGGCCTGCATTGCTATGAAAAAGAAAGTACTTAATGTGATCTACACATAACATAAATGCCGCTGTATCACCAGCAGCTCCATTGAAATGCGTTACGCATGTAACGCTTTTGGGACATAATTATGAAATCCGCTTGCATTCATTGTATTGATATCATGCCCAAGCTCAATATCTCTGCGCGTTTTTTCAGCAAATTGTATTTACATTAGCCTCTTGTGTGTATTTGCTACTGTCAACTAATTAGTGACTTGTACTTGACCCGCTGCAGTGTAGCTAAATTGCGTTACAAACACAATTTTCCTAACAACACACAATGACTTTTGTTTACGGAAGTTCGTTGTGCATAACGACACTAGCCACAACCATGAATCAGAGTATATCGAGTTAGGCTCATGTCAACGTGTCTTGTTACCCGGTAAAATTTGAAATTTTGCTATGTGCCATTACAATATCGATTATGCAAGGAAAGGAAGGTGTACGTGCATCAGTCGTCTTCATAATCAACGCCACATGCAATCTGAATATCGATCATGTATCTGATACACGCATTGCTGCTTATTCGAGTTGCTTAACAGGTTTGCAGGATTAGATTGATATATACGTAAGTTGCCTCACATCCTAGAGCACATAGAGGAGAATCCGCTACCAGAAAACATCTTTTCGTGTTGCCATCAGTCAGGAGGTGTTAAACGCCGTGGTAAATTTGCAGTCTCGCAATCAAAATACCCAAATAACAGGTATCCAGTCTACTGCTCCGGGCCACTGTTTATGTTTCACAGGAATATTGCCATGAGGCTTTACGCTCTTGTGTCATATAGTCCGATAAGTGTGTGGATAGAAGATGCCTTTGTTACAGGCATTCTCAGCAGGTGATGTCTTGTTTGCATCAGGGAAACACAATATCTGCGGATGGCGAAAGGATCGCGACACGGTCAATGAGTACATCGATTGTAAACAGAAAATCAAACACTATGTGGCTCACAGGAACGACCACAAATTTCATCGGGACTTTGATATCATGTGGCAGGCTAGTATCGCTAGACTACCTGCCATGTTAAAAGCAAAGTTGAATGACACGGTTCTTGCCCATGCAAGTAAATTATTTCCAGGATGTGGCAATTAAATTAAAACAAAGTGCTATGGATAAAAGGAAGCAAAATCTAATCCTGTGCGTGGCTAACTATTATTGCATGATGTGACGGCTATGAAAACAACAGCATAGATTGGCCAATCAATCTTAGTTGCCTGAAACTCGGGAGTCGGAGATATATTAGGTGAAATCCAATCGATATGCTTAAGGAAAATAAGGACTATGCAAATTTACATCTTTCAATATCATAAGTAGTAAAAGAAAAAGAAATATCTACTCGTCATACCACAGCACGGCTGCATATAATGCGCGTTCACTTATTTTGACTCAATCAATTAACGTATACATTTCTATGTGTTCAGTGTTTCGGCTAACACAGCATTATGAATGAAATCATATTATTGTTGCGTCCATGTGATTTCGAAATAGAGATTATTCGCTATATATTAAGGAACAATAGAGCATGCATGCTGACCAAACAATACAAATATGCGTGAAAAGTAGCTAATAAGTTAACTAAAAGAGAGGATTTAGGAACCGAATTTGACAATTATCATTAAAAGATGGATCCAATTATTATTATGAAAGCAACCTAGAAAATGTTATTAGCGCACACTACTAGGCCGACGTTCAGATAAGAGAAAATTATGATATCCTTTAATGCCAATCGGTACCCCCTAAAGACACGTTGTGGGTGATTGCGAATCATTAATAGCCCCGCCATTTACCGCTATACGCCCTGCAGGGTCTCATAAATGATTCACAAGTGAGCTATGATACCCATATAGGCCGTTAGAGACATTCCATATAGGTATTTAGATGTACATTAATTATTTATAACTTCCAATCGGAGATTTAGTGTGCTCGAGCGTCGACTGTAGTCGCTTACTTCTACAAAGCACGTGCATTGAATATTAGTGTGGCGCTCGCGATGATGGGTAACGCGGTTATTAGAGATATTGTTAATGCGGTTTGCTACTCAGTACCCTTCAGCATAGACGAATCCGTGTATTTCATACCCATTAGAAGCCCTCTCGCAAATATGTTGACAGTTCTTATTAATTAATGATTGATGGTAGAACAAACCTTACCTGCATTTATTTGTTCTTAATGGCTCAGTATAGTAACATTCGTAAAGTATACATTAGAAAGTGTTAAAGCTGTGCAATAAATCTCCGTGATGTGCAATGGGTTGTATTATAATCAATTATGTGCCAAGTATGTTAGTACAGTCGAAATAAGCATGATATTTGAGTGAACTACCTTCTTATCTCAATAGACATTCGGGATTCAACTTGCTTTGAACAATGTAACTGATATGCTATTATCATATCTCGAAGTATGATATTGATTCGGCGAGAGAACTGAATATGATTCCATTGCAATGTACGAAATAAACACCTAGTCGAAAATGATACTTTATCCCACTTTTGTTCGTAATATACGCGTTCATACATTTAATCGAATTATTTGAGGGCAACATTTCTTTTCGTGGCGAATATAGAAGAGGGGACGGTAAACGTTTGCAGGCTATGGTTTGTTTGATCATTTAGGGTGAAAAACCAAAACGGTACTGCCCAGACTGAAAACATCACCTACCTGAAATTTTATCGTCATCATGCAGAGTTCTTGCTAAGAGGAGCGGATTGCGCCTTTTATATCACGCTTTTCATACGACTAGTAACTGGGTTTGGTATTGACCATTCAATAACATCACTGTCGGACAATTTGTCAATAAGCAGAATTTCCAAAGAAGACCAGCTTATCTATGAGTTCAGAGAAATTAGTACGCGTTATTGTAACTCTGTTATTGCAATATCAAATGTCACGGTATAAATATTGCTTGTTTATGTATATGCGGTTAAATATTCTGTGATATCACGACAATACATCTGACACGGGGCTAATAATGAACACTTCACGGTGAACGTTGACAAGCTCAGTAGTTATGCTTAACCAGAGCAGAACGAGAATAAATAAGGCATTTGTTTATCATAAAAGCTTTTATAAAAACGATCGAGGGAGCAAAATTAAAGCAACGTAAAATAAATCAAACATTTTCAAAACCATGAAGACCAAGTCTATTGCCTGATGGTAATGTTACACGCACACATGAGTATGTTTTACGGTGTACCGATTCAATATCATCAGCGAAATTATCAAGGTGTAGAACAAAACGGCTCATGAAATGTTTAACCATACATCAAAATGAGTTTAGGTTCAGAGCGTCATAATGCATATCGTTTACGGTGTCAGCAAATGTCGATTACTTGAATACGGAGTTGCACGGAATTTCACGGAACTCAATGTTATTCATATGTGATCATCTGCCTCTCACACCCAGTATCCCCGTGATATGCAGGAATCATCTGATACATGTATAATTATGTGACACAGAGCGCAGGGTTAAGAAGGTCTTTGGAAATATGTTTGGTCATATATCAATACAATGTATTGGTTCAATCAAACACAGAACCAAAAGGAAAAGCATGTTGGCTACGGGAAATCTGATCGTGGAAATAACTATGCACAGGACGTCAACTCACCAAGTTTATTGTGTCACGTCTACGACGCCTAAGACATCAAACTTCCCCCTGTAATGTCATTCCTATATGGCCAAGCATTATTCATGGCTAGTTTGAAATAAAGCTCTGGAGTTCAGCGACAGCATTAAAAAATAATTCATCATTATCAAGGGATATGTCGCCTGGTGTTTATTAACTTTAAGCTGTTTAATATTGTAATAAAATGTGAATATATTTCCGTGCTTATGACAATGCTATATAATTATACAAAAATAAACTGAATATTGCGTATTTTTACGGATATGATTATGCTCTTCATTTCAAATATAAATTGCTGCATAGTCATTCATTTAGTAACATATGTTTTGATTATTGTCATTAATCAAAACTATATTCCTCATTTTGTGAAAAGTAAGCAAATGAATAATTGGTATAATACTTGTCAATCTTAAACAGCAGCAATGCAGCCATCAACGACACCTCACAATAAAGCTGTACACTTTGCCATATACTTATCAGTCACGGCAAATGTTTAATAACTCAACGAAAGGGAAGCGTTTATCTGCAACTTTTCAATCATTCCGTATATCAAACAAAATATGCAATTGTCATTTTTCCAAAGCAACACAATACAGTGAATATCAAGTCAATGATCCACAGACAGCAACGATATTAGCGATGCGTGTATGCAATGCTTAAGTATGAGGTTTGATGCATTTATTTTTCCATAAATGTTTTATTCAAGCATTTAATTATATATGCAAATCCGTATTCTTAGTACCGTAAATGTTACACAGAAAGTATTGGGGGCAACAAGATGCGTCAGAGCTCAGAAACATTTTAAGTATCATTTGCAGTCGTAGAAAACAAATCCCGCGTCAGGCTATTTAACGACTTTTTTATACGCATCATTTAGCTCTTATAAAGCTGTTACCTTTATATTCATATATGTGTAGTGGTCTTATGAAGCATAATGTTGCCTTAAGTGACTGTCTATCACCATATACACCGCCTCCAGTCATCATAAGTATTTAGAAGTCAAACCGCTAAAAAAATAGTCCGAGCTAAGCTATGACTGATTAATGAATTACCTAGAGAAATATAATTTTACTTCCTTAAAAAAATGTGATACGGTGCGCATCACCACAATAGTACCTTATCTGTGGTGGTTCAGCCTCAACACTTATCATGATTATTGCACCATGTCATCACTCTGTAAGATGCACATCATCGGTTAGGTGTAGAGTAATTCTATCTGACCGAGAGCAGATATGTGAAAAATGCCCATATGTAACAGATGAACAATGAAGAGACCTGATTCAATATGCGGCCATACGCCTTACAGTTTCGTTTAAAGCTGAACAGTTTGTCACCATCTGCTTGACATAACGCGTTCTTTACATTGGTTCTTGAATTAACCAAAGTTGTTAGCACCATTAGCTTTACTTCGTGATGCAGTAGAGAAACATTAAACGATTGAGGACAAGATAATGAATATGTGCATCGGAAAATGTAGTGTGTGAAAACAATGACAATAGGAATTATCGTCTCTACTTATCAACACCTCATGAATGTATCTTGCTGAGAGTTATTATGCTTTATATAGTTAGCATTCTGCACTTGAATATATGAATCTCATCTGTCTATTTGTTTTGGGTTCACTTAATCTAGATTTAGTCATTTAATCCCTGAGTTGTTTGGTCAAGCTCATTAAATAACGTTTTCTAGGCTGCAGCTGAAGGTTTGCAACACCTTCGTATAATATGAAATTGACTATGTAGCTATCAGTTACTTAGTTCATCGCTCAGGTTCTAATCAAAAGACGTCAGTGGATGCAGTGCGTAATAAATGGCTTCCTCCACGTTTTTGCATTAACCTTAATATTTTTGCAATTACTTTTTTCTTTGTGCACATCAGCTTTTCAGATTGCCCTCTTTGAAAGCTCCATTCGCATCAAAGCTACCCCCACCCCATTTCTTAATATGATTTTAATACTGATTACTCGCGAGTTACATCACAAGCGTTGAGCGATTATTGGTGCAGTGCCAGGATGTCGTTAAAAGTAAGTTACATATAGTAATGTTCAGGAACAGGATCAACCCACATGTTATCGGTGATTCTGCTTTCAATTTATTAACAGACAGTGCGCAGGTCTTTAAGCAATGATTACTCATAAAACGCCCATTTCATAAACACAAACAATCTAGCAAACTGATGGCGTCTTACTAGCATAAACTGAACGGACATTAGAAGGGTCGGCTACGATAATAGCACGAACAAACAGTTTAAAGGAATTAGTTGCATTGTCGTGGCAATCCATTTCCATACTGCCATTGGTGGCTATCTTTTAAAATTATAGTAAATCATTCATGTTACATGGAGGTGCCAGGATAATACGCATTTAAAATACGCAAAAATGCGGAATCTCCCTGGACTGCATTTTGCTTGCACACATAAGGCGATAAACTAAACATAAAAAGCGGCAACCAATAGCTGTGTTGGAAATCATGCCCAAATAGACTTACCCTTAGAGCTAACCGTAGACGCTTAAACACGCTGCAAACGTCTAGCAGTTTCCTTCGTTAACAATAATCGCTAAAAGAAACATCGCAGCTGAGGTTATAACTTAGTCATTAAATTGACATTTCTAGGGGGCACTGTCTGATTGAGGACCACGCGGCTTGGTTTTCGTCGTGCGTATGGCATGGTAGTGATACGGTTCTACGCAAGTGCTTTCGCGTAATCGTGTGTAGATTACAAATCAGCATGCTAGACACTGAATTCGGCCTTCAGGTCCTTACGGACAATTAGAAGGTGAAGCTGCTGCTGTAAAATACGATGAACTACAGAAAGCTGTCTCGTGAGGATAGCTGATTTCCATTAAGGTAGTTGGGTTGCTGTATTAAGTATTTCGTAGAATCCCGCTGATTTGTTCGCAGAATTTGGCGACACTAGAGTTTCTACCGCGCGTTAAGGAGACAAAATGCTTAATTATACACATCAGCGAAAGTGAGAACAGAATCCAATTGTCAAACAACAAGACCGTTAGAAATCCAAGGTGTGATTCTTTCTAGCAGTATCATATACAAATGTACAAACACGTTCGGCATACGGTGCCCTTTAGATTGTGAAAACAGCTGTTGTAATGTTTTGCATGAAATCGCAAGATGTGACTCTTGCGTTGGATGTTTATTATAGTCTTTTGTACTGCTTCCGCGTATTCTGTCCAGTACAATTTGTATTGCACTGCACTTTGAATGCAAATTCAGTCGACGCAAATCATGTTTACATATCATGTGGGCAGTGCCCTCAGTCATCACCTTGCCATACAACGATTCGAATGAAATTGTATTCGAATGGCATTTGCATGGTTAACAGATATAGGCTGCTTAACGCATAAGTGTGACAGAATATCAGATTGCACTGTTTAAGTCTTAAATTGCGCAGCGTTTCTGTTAACGAAGGAGTGCAAAGATCATCATAGAATTTACTGCCCTTCTCGATAAGAAAAGTAATTATATTCTTATATAGTATAGACAATAAATATTGCACTTTAAAAAGCATCGACACAATAAGGCCGTAAATCCCAAGATCGTTCTTTGTATTACCTCAGGCTACCTCAACAATGCTTGCCATTAAATAAATGTCCTTACTTCAACTTGTTGTGTGACTCAATTTCTTAACAAAACTACAAATGATGACTAGGTATAGCTGGCTGTAGGCTACGTTAAAGCGATTAGGGCATATTTGAATTCACCCAGTCACTGACAATCAAATAATATTCCAGAAAATAATTTGAGATTAGTGCAAGGTTTAGGTTTAATAGATTATTACTGTGCTTATGTTCCCTCTTTGCTTTTTCCGATGCTTGCTGAAACGGCAACACATTTTGGACTCATCTTTTGTATGATGATGTAGCAATGTGGCATAAAGCTCCTCCGCACAGATCCTCAAAAGAGGGAAGGCAGCCCACCCTATGAAATATTGGTTGCCGGTTAATTAGATAAAAACACCTTAACTTTCATCGTCGGTGTTGAATACAGATACAATGTAGCAGTATTTCCCTCTCTTCCGGAGATATTGGAGGTATTGCCTTAGTAAATATATCCACTATAGCACGTTGGTCATATGAAAATGGTTGTGAAACCCCTGCAAATATGTGAACCAGTGGTATATTGAATTGGCCGAAATATGAAACCCCCTTGCGGTCATCATCAAACATATCTCATATATTAGTAAAAACCCTTAATCTTGGTTTATGTTTCCTAAGAATACCATAGACTTTTGGCAGAAGTGAAGTCAACAATGCAAACGGTTCAAGAATGAATATCAATTTCCCTGAGCTTCAGTGGCTCAAAATACTCCCGGTGTGCCTTTGCACAATAGCCTTTGAAAAAGCTCAAGTCGATTTCATACATCGACCTCATTCTTGTGCATTTTTTAATATACGTATAGATAGACGTCTTATGATCAATTGCTGTTATCTACTATTGATGGACTTTGCTACCCTCTCATAACATGATACATTTTTACTGTTCTTAAAAATGCTTAGCGTTTTACTTTAGTTACCTGCAGATGGGAGAAACAAAACATTGCGACGCCGTACTTTCCTAAACTGTCAGTATGCTCGTGCAGGAATACATAGTAAGCTATTGGTGCACCATAACGTAAGTCAAGCGTTGACGGCATATTTTCAAAACTGAAAACTTTAGATTGATCACCATCGAGTTGGTTAGCCAGTCGACGTACTATACATCTTTCATTTCAAATGGGGCACGTAGAGAAAAGTAACTCGTGACAAAACCATAAAGCACCAGTCTCTTTTACATAGCAATGCAAATAATAGATGACGCTCACATCACAAGGAGCGTCTAACGGTCGAGAGAGTAACGTGTCAGGACGCTAATTGGGCAAGAAATGTGAAAATGTATCTGCAAATGAAGTGGTAAACGTGCCAATGTGAATTGCAGTGTCAGAGCTGGAAGCAATTTGGCGCCTTACTAAGAAGCAGGATGAACACGAGCTTGTTCGACAAACGATTTCAGCGTAGCATATATTCAGCTTTTAACAAGTATTAGGGAGTTAGCATCTGAATGCAACCATTATAGAAAGACACAATGATTGTGTATAAGACTGGCAGCAAATTGTTAACAAACGCCACCTGGTGTCAAACAGGGTTTTAGTTTTCACCCATGTCTTGAGGCACATGCCTAAAACAAAATAATACCTCCTTACGAAACACAGCTTATCATATCGGACTGTATGCAGAGAAGAGACAGTGCGACATGAGGAAACCATATTGCAAATTTCGCAAATCTTTCTTTATTCATGAATTAAACTCAAAGTGAAATACAACTTTGTTTTTAAGAAGTTGACTGCTGCTACTTACCGCATCCGACGTTGAAAGGCTGTTTGCGGAGAAGATATTAATAAGTAACTTTAACGGCAGCGGGTAGATCTTTCAGAATGCAATCCTACAAAAATATCGCTCACGGCAGGCTTAAGGCATAATATGTGAGTTCACATTTAATTTGACAAAAAAGAACCCCTCACGGTTGTTATAATGTCTCAAATACATTAATTTTCAAATATTTGCCTTTAAATATCTCGTTGTACCTTGAGGGTCATTTTTATAAATATGTTTGATGGAATGCTGGAATTGCGCATGCAATCCGATCGTTACTTGCTTGCGAATATTACGGCAATTCAATCTATAAAGGCTGTTGTAAATGCATCGATTATGACATATCATCAACTGTGATGGGTCCTAGATACCCAGAAATTAATATAAATCCATTGCCACAAATAGACAAGACAATAACCAATAGCACTTGCAGACATTTGCTTTGTGCCTTAAATATTATTCGAGATTTACTTTCTAATGAACTTGATTTTTTTCCTCAAATAGCCAAGGTAATTTGTTCGTTGACGATGCCTTACTGGTAATATGTAAGTGACCGCCTAGTCGCTGGTCAACTATTGCGGTTGGTATTGCTGAGGTACAAAGTACGTTGCCAGCAGTGCATTCAATATTTTCAAGTTGAATATACCAAATACTATTTCTCTCATCAATCAGCGAAACTGATGACATACACGGCGTTCAACTGAAATAGAAAATATCATACTGTGAGGAAATATCGCCTAATATTAGTTTACGGAGCAAGGCTATTCTGGTCAATGATATCCAGAACGTTTGCTTTAGATTTAAACAAACCACATCTCTGTTGTAGCTAAGAATTGTGGATAGTGATGAAGTTCAGCCCTCGCTAGCTACAACTTTTCTAGAGGCCTTTTAGTTGACACTAAGAGAGAGCATTGCATGTCTTATACAGGCAACGTAGATATCGCACGTGTGCGCACTGTAAATGTAGTTATAAGATTGGATACTGTACTTAAATACTATTTTGTCGCCACACCATTCCGCGTCACACGTTGACAGTAGATAGGATGTTACTGTCTTAAATTAAAATCAATCATATCACATAACGTCATGAATACTTTTAGCGGCTTACAACGTTAATGGAAATGTTCATTTGCTTGGTGAGGTACATTGCGTACGATGTATCTTCCCATCGATCTACCCTACTGTTACACACACATGCAAGGCCATTGTGAATGATTTGTGATCTGTGATGCATTTTGTAGTTATATCACACATCCGTATGTGGGTAGTTTCAATGAAAATATTAATGTTTAAAATGTAGTCTTTATTATTATTGTTTAATAAGAATGATTTTGTAATCATATGTGGTTATTACCCGCGATAATGCAGGCGTTATGCAATAACAAGCTATTGGAGAATTACAATTTTACTCGAAATGCCAACTACGTTGTAAGTGTATCATCCAATAAATGAATTAGCCTACACTGCTAATTTTGATATATGCCAAATCAGCCAAAGCACCCACTGGATTTATCGAAGCCATTTGACTGGGACATCTGTTAAGCAGTTGTCCACATAGTGCAATATGCATGATACTTCGTCTTTTGACAAGAATGTGCTGCACTTAAGCAATTATTCACTAGCTAATTGAGCAAGTCACTACTTTCTTCTATGATAATATATTTCTCCCTCCTAACGCACAAACAGAGCACAAGTTAATGCCTCGAATGTACGATTTAAAGTGTCCGTTATTTATGGAACAGCCTCTTACTGGTCGTTTGTCAAAACTATTGCATCATTATTGTTGTATGGCTATCTGATGACGGGAAAATTTATAAGTCGTCTGGTCTGCATAGAATGGCATGCAATTGTCTTTTTATTTTGAAAACAGCGCAATGTTAGTGACCTTAGCTTTGTCATCAGACTGCAGGTCGTAATTAACGTTATAAGGGAAAGTGACCGCGAGAATATTCTAGTTAATTGCGCATGAACAGCTGTACGTGATGAATACATTAGCAACCGCCGCCATGCAATCTAGTTCTGGTTCGTTATCCCCGATGGCCATAGTAAGTGGATAGGGAAGTGAGGGAATGTAGCTCTGCTGTACATCAAGAATAATACAAAACAACATGATGTTTCACGAAATGATATCTTATTATTTCCGCGTACTTCACTAGAGTATTCCGTAGAGAAGATTCCATAGCAATAGTAATTGGTCACCTCTATATGACGATATACAACCAGCGAGCACGCCTCTGAAAGTATGTATTTCAAGCTTCGGATGCTTACCATATGCATTAACGACAATTTTTTCGCAAGTTGTTTGTATATAAACAATTATATAAATATATATATATACATATATATATATACATATATATATATATGTATATATATATAAATATATATGTGTATAAATAAATATATGTATATATGTGTGTGTGTATATATATATATATGTACCTTTATATGTATATATATATATATATATAAATATATATATATATATATATATATATATATATACAGATATATATATATCTATATATCTATCTCTATATATATATATATCTATATCTCTATATCTATCTCTCTCTCTATATATCTCTCTATCTATATATATATATATATCTATATATATATATATATATATGTATATATATACGCGTGATATCTTTCGTGCCTTATTTCACACAGCCTTGGTTCTATAGCCAAAGTTGCCGACGCTGGTGGGGCTCAATTGCACAGCACTATGGATGAAATACAGCGCAGCTAATTTTACTGTCATGGCCTGCATGGATTGCTTTTACCGACAATTGTAGATTGCCTCTATGCTGAGGCTCTAAGCAGCTGTTTGCCGAAGGACACGTATATATATATATATATATTATTACGTGACGCCTATTCGAATACACTTGTGAACATGGAAATATATTGTAATAGCACTACCGTGCATTGAATGGTGGTGTTGCATGAGATATTGTGATTCAGATGATATCATCGTTACATGCGGTAGGCAAAAGAAGAAAACCAAGGGAATGGAAGGTACCCCCACCTGTTGTAAGCCCACTTGCAATTGAAATCAGCTTGTTTGGGCTGATTGTGTGCAAGTTTATAGCAAAAACAGGTTGTATTTTCTTTCTCGTTAAAGTGTTTTATGGAAATATCAGCAAACAGATAATTGTGCATCCTGCCTCAAATTAATATCATTAATTCCCTAACAAACACAACAAATACTTTATAGCTAGGAGACGAGGGCTCACTCCGACTATCTGTGTTGTGCATGCGCAGTTGAATAAAACTTCCGTCCTCCGTTAACGATACATTGAAATCAATAAAAACAAATGGGACTTTTGATCGGAGTAAGACATCTGGCAGCAAATGTTGCATATATTGAGTCATGCGATTAGTCTATGCGAACACGCACTAGAACATTCAATGGGGTTTTAAGGGAAGCCATGAAAAAGCATCAGGATGCTCCGAGGATCAGTGATCACATATTGTGGGCCTTCTCAACCTAGTTTTCAGCTTTTCAAAAAACTCATCTTCATAAAATGGGAGACCGCGTTGCGGTTTTTTCCGAGAGGTGGCAGCACAGAGCAATGCGGTCCCAAGCTCGACCGGAAGTTATCAGCTTATGCGCTTACTTCATGGTTTACGCGTAAATACAAGCGATTCGTTTCCATTTTGTTTTACTTCAACGAATAAAATTTCTCGCTCTACGTCACGCGGTCATGAGATATTTGATAATGACGACATTTAGGGTAAAGCTGTCACTGTCAATGCGCTGTGCGTAGCGGACGAGCATCTCCGAAACGCTGTGAAACGAGCCGGCCGGCGACGGTCAACTGGCCAAGTCGAGATCAAAGAGACCCAGGTATGTCGTTTTCTTGGCTTTATAAATACCATTAATCCATTAAGATGCCCAGTTCCTCTGCTGACCTTAGAAATCTCTCTGCAAGTACTGTGATATTTCTATGAAAGAGAATGCCATCGACTCTTTATTGTGTGCCAATGTGCTCAGACAGAGGAGGGCATGCTTTCCCAACCAAACCGGCGTTGAGAAATCAGTGGCTGAGGAGTATTCGGCGGAAGGATTGGAAACCAACCAAGTCAAGCGTTGTTTGCTGTCAACATTTCAAAGAAACTGACTACATCCAATCCACTTATTATGGAAAGATAATGTGTATTGAATGGTTGACCTAACCTGGTACTGTGTGATTATCGGGTGATACTAAATTTGAAACTGATTATTTAATAAAAACATGGACCTGAAGTATGACTGTGTATGTTTTTAAGTCTATCCCACTCAGGGTGTGATATTATATGAATCGTAAATAGTTGTCTTTTTATACCATGTGCCTTATAATGTAATCTATAATAAACCTACATTTGAATACTGTTGGAGAAAAAGTTGTTTTTCACCCTTTTCATGTTTGTTCCATAGAATAAGTGACTGGACTCTCAATAGGTTAATTATTATAAATCACTTAAAACACTCAAAAGTTTCAAGAGTTTAATATGCATTCCACCGCATACAATATGCAGGTAAATAATTCCTTAAAGAAAAAAGGAAACCGTGCACAAGACTACTCATTAACAGAAATGGTGGAAAAACATTGAATCAAGAACAGCATCTTTAAAATAGTCCCTGAAAAACACATTCAACTTTGAAATCATAGTAGTAATAAAGTCATTATCACGGGCAATTTGAACAATCTCCATACTATGAGACGTAAACACCACAAGATGACAACGTTGACTGTTCGTGCAAAACATCTGGCCCTGAATTTGGTAATAATAGTCATGTTGACTGTTAAGGGTCAGCTGGTCGTTATCACTGACCAGGTATGGCACTGAGACAGTAGTGACAGGTTTGTCCCTGGTACTGTAGGGGCACTTGACCTCAACAATCAAGTCATCGGACACAATCAAATCTGGTGAGCATGTGAGGTAGGGGTGAGTTTGGGACTCTATGATCCCACATGGCTTGACTTCGGTCCCAGTCAACTCTGCATATTTTCGGAGTCCAAGTCAGAGGTAGCTCGCAGGGAACGGAGGAATCCTTCAGCGTATAATCCCTTTGCATCTTTGGTAAGCTCTTTGTTGAGCGAGCGGAGATAGGCAGTCACCTGGGCCATATCAAAGTAGGGGAGCAGGGTGTCTGTGTTGATATCCCTATACCTGATAATACACAAAAACAATAAACTTAGAATACTCAAGCGTAATTGACTTGACTCAATTTTTACTCCAACAAATGCAGACGTGATGTGATAAAATTCTTACAGCTTATCATTCATAATTGATAATTAATCACTAACAAAAATACATTGGCATCAACAAGTAAGGCTGCAAACAATTAATCAGTATATTACATTGCTCCTTCAGGGGTTTTGATGTGGTATTCCTGTCCCACATCTTCTACTCCATTGAAGTTCTTATTTCGGTCATAAGCTTCAAGCCTGAGGAAAAGATGGCAACACCTTCAATAAACCACAACCGTATTGACTGGAATATACAAGTGGCGATAACAAGCAGTTTTCTAATAATCCCCATACCCAGGCCTCTCCTTGTATTTAACCAAGTAGACTAGAAGGGTTAGGGTCGGAGTAGGAAACGGTAACCCAGTGTTCTGGACATTTAAATAACAACAGCGTCAGATTATCTGATCGAAGAGGGAACGAAATAGTAAAAAAACAATTATTAAGAAAAAGGACAGGGTTATTACAGTAAAGGAATCGGGTCATCCCAACGTAAACAAAAAATCTAAGGATCCTTGCCAAAGAAACTCACCTTTCAATAAGTTCAATTTTTCGCCCGCTCAGCTTCGCATTTCGCTTCTTCAACTCAACTTTCAATTGCTGTAAGGTCAGACGACCGTACTTATCCATCAGTGATGATTTGCTCCAATGTTATCAACGATTTAACTCGAAAGGTTTCAATCCAAAATAACGATGTCGCGCAGCCTTCTATGGTAAACAGTGTATATCTGAATACCGGAAGCGGGCGAGGGACCGCATTGCTCCGTGGCGCCGCGTAGCGGATTAAAACTCGAGGTCTCTCATTGTTCGCGTGAGAAGGATCAGATGAGGCCGCATCAAACCACATAAATTCAACTGTACGTGCGACACACGCTGACATAAACCATAAAAGTCATAAAAAGACATAAAACTTAAACCATTTATACAGAGCCTGGTGCATGCCATTACAGCTACGCCTTTGCTGAAGCAATATAATGCACAATAGCATCATCCAGTATTTGATACCTATGGTAATCTAGCCGTCCATACACGTTGAGAATAAAGGAGGTAAGGAATATTGATGCAAGTTAGCTCGCTCCCAGACGTATCTTGTCCGGAACAAACGGATGTTTTCCTTTATTCAACTCACGTTCAGGCTTTGAATTACTGATAGTCGCTAGTCGATTTACATGCATTGTTCCTGTACTTTGCCTAAATTTACAAGCTTGCTACTCAAGGAGTGCATTTGGGGTTAATTACGAGCAATACAGATATTTACTTCTATTCTACAATAACGGCTGGAACTTATGATGAGAGCTGGCCGAAATAATCTCCAATCATCCGCTAGTTTTTCAAATGGTGTGAACAAACTAGAGTCGCTTATGATTGCGATATATTTTCATTTGCAAAACACAAATAATAAACTGTTATAGTGATCATTTGATGTACTAATGAAAGTGTAGCATGCAGCATGTGTAGTATAGCGCGTTGTTTAGATAAAACATTCATGTACTTTAATGGCACAATAAAACTCCCTTAGTAAAATATCGTGTAATTGAATTAAGAAATATTGGTCCAATAATTGTGAATGATTTATATTGCATGTAATTAAATCGGTCTACCAATGAGCGCCAGCAAAACAAACAAACCGAATCCTTCCAATACAAGTTATTGTTGTGTCCAATAGTCCTCATAAGATGCCCAACAGTTTCTATGTTACGTATGAGCCGTTACTTATCCGATGTGAAATCAGATTTCGAATCGTTCATCTAGACGCCTATGCCTTCTACGGATTGAGTGATTGTCGTCGGCATACCATCGACGGGCAGCAGAATGACAGGAGGCAATGGCATAATGTAATGTAAACATAATTTGTCTGCTCTACCAATGCTATACTTATTACTTTCAATTTGGTAAAAAGTCTATCAAGCAGGGTTTTGTGACCCACAAGGTCGAAAGCAGATGTCAACCCTAGTTGCATCAGTAACACGCCTTCCTCTCTGCCCAAAGCCATGTGACTATTGTTAATCTTTTAAGTAGAGCTACTTCATTTCTGTGGTCTTTCTTTGGGGTCGATTTTAATGGATCAAGGAGGTTTTGCACTTGAGTATTCCTCCTACAGAAAAAAACCGATTCAAGGATCGAACAATTCAAGTTTTGGTGATCTATATAACCGATTCATAGCCAGCTTGAAATTTGAGCAAATATAAAATGTTCCCTACAGAACCGCCCCTGCAACAAATCAAAATTAACATAATGGAATAGAGCATATCATACATTCTAGCTGTAAACGTCATGTTACCTAATTGCATTCAATTTCCCTGACGCTCTACAGCAAAGTCATTATCCGTCAGTGGTACAGCAAAAATCACAGCTCTCGAGGAGTTTTCAGAGTCAGAGGCATTTGTTAACTGTGCTACATCTGACAAGGTATCAGCAACATGAGATCGGAAGCTTTGCCTTAAGTGAAACTGGTGTTGAAAATATTTACCCCCTTAGTGCATGTGTGAAGAACCAGTTAAATGAAAGTTCTCGTTGTCCAAGTCAATGCCCTGCATATATCAAAGTATCGCCATTTAAAAGCGATAGTATATGCTTAAATTTCCGATATAATGTAACATTCTTGCTCCTCTATCAATTTAAATTACAAATAACGCACTGATATCTTAAATTAGAAACAACGAGGCAATAAGTCGCACTGTTAGCATGTTTGTAACTGAGACCAGGCCTGGGAGGATTTAAACGAGGCCAAGATATATTAGGAAGGATATAATTTTTTATCATCGCAAAGTATTATTTAATCCTCGGACTGGCTTGCTATCTTCTGTGCTAAGGCACATGCTACCTAAAGTGAATGTAGTAATTTAATTTGATGCATATTTAATAGAATAATTAGCGAGGGAAAATATCATATGAGATATACCGGTGGGAGTTATCTTACTTTAATATATCGCATAACCATCTGCGTCTATTAATAACGTTTCTCCGTTGTAATCACTGTTTTACAATATCATATCCACAGAAGCATCAACGGACATGATCGTTATAGTTGATTGGTTTAACACACATATCATAACCACTACACATCTGCTGCATTCAAATAACAACTATTTACTGCGGGTATGCTTGTTATATATGGTACATCGTAATCCTACTTATATTCAATCGACATTGCTTCACTTTGGCTCGTTGACACGGTGTCGGTAACTGTTAAAACAGGGTTGTACAAAGAACCCATTGACATTCGAACCTACCGCGTTGTGTACTAAAGAATCAACAGAGCTACTTCAGTGCTGAAGTCGTTCTTGTGAGTAGATTTTAATGGATCATGGAAGTTAGTGTAGCTCAAATGTAAAGATCTTGTAATGAAAGCGCTTTATATGAGTGAAACTCTTAACGCCCGATTACACATGGCCTTGGTTCTTACACTCAAGATGTCCACCCTGTTTTGGCTCAATTACACAGCACTTTGGGTGAAATACAGAGCTGCCTATTTACTGTCATGGCTCGCATGGATTGCATTCTATCGTCAGTAAGATCCAAATGATCGTAGATTGGCTCAGCGGTAAGCAGCTGTTTGTGGACAATTTTGCAACATTGGGTCTGGCGGTTCGTCTACACTTGTGAGCATGGTAATATGTCTTTATAGCTATGCCGTGGTTTTGTCAGTGATACTGATATCCAGATGATATTATCGTACCATTTTGTATATATTTGGAGGTCAGCAATTCTGTAGTCAAATGGCGAACATGGGTCATTGGACTGGGCGGTGGGCCCAATAGCCGTTAGCCCGCTTGCAAGTGTAATAAAAAGATCTTAACACATTAAGGCTGAAATGCAAGTTTATCGAAAATATGGTGTATATTTTGGTTTGCAGTATGGTGCCATTAGATAATCGTATGTATCTTGCTTCTTATCAATAGTTAAATTACTTGTAAGCTGTTTTAGCCATATTTTGCAGCTAATACACGTGAGCTGGGGATGACTGGTCGTGCGTTTAGTATACAATCATGTAAAACACGCGTCTGTGGTCAGGTGATGATACCATGAAATCTACAAAAGCACTGTTGATCCCACGTCACGGGGATGAGCGTGGAAATATATGGAGTCCTCTGATTGGTTAAGGCGACCACCCAAATGAAATATCCATACGGTCTTACGAGTAGCCTTGACAAAGTACCAAGTAGTCCATAGGTGGCGTGTTCACACATTTTGTTTGGCAAAGGCGCTAGTGAGCCTTCTTTGCATAGTAATGACATATTTATGTCAAAACGGAATAGCTTTGAAACCCAACTCAACACTAAATCAAATGATTATCCAGTACGATTATACAGGAGAATCAGCCGGCCACAGCGATCTTCAATACACGGACGTTATTTAACGACATGGTTATTTGCATATTCCAGCCAGAATATCGCCAAAAGCAAATATATTGATTTGTGACATGCCCCTTCCCCAACCATAAACAAGAATATAGAGTGATATAATGTACCAAAAACCATATGATCCAACTTTGGAAGCAGAACAAATATAGCATACAAATACTAATGTTATATATTTGTATACCGCAGTGATGATAAAATACGAAATAATATCCTCGTTGTGAGCCGGTTATATCAGGAACAATTCTTGATTCGAGGCGCAAACGAGAGATAGGGCAACTGACGCTCGTTAAAAACTGAAATGAGACAATTAGGCAATTAGTCAGACCGTTTTCATCTTTATAGGTGTGTGAGATCAGCACTGGACGAAGCCATTTGTTGTCAGTAATGATCTGATCAGATGGACTTCGTGATTATCTGGTCATTTAGTCATTAATGAAATCCAAACGATTATCATGGTCATCAATACGATTACTTTAAATTGTCATCCAGACAAACATATTATTCGATTAGATATATTGTAACTACATATCATTAGTGGCTAAACCGGTGCTGCTCTTTAGACTTTATTCTGACAAGACACAGTACTGATGGTATAATTGTGACAAAATACATAAGTAGGTTTTTGAAGCAGGGCATGTAAATGTTGTAAACAGGGTTCCGAGAACACTGGTCCAAAATATTTACATGGCGAAAAGCATGTTTGTGCTGCCTCACTTTGCGAATGCGTATGAGTCGTTAGAGGCGCTGAGGTTAATCACTTGAACAGTAAGATATGCAGCTGCAAAGAACAGCCATGGACTCATGTTGTAATGCAGGCTAGGCGGGTAAACTCGACGGCACTTCTGGTACAAACTATCATTCAATTGGATGGCACGGGGAAGAATCGTTATGGTGATCGCCAGTAAGAATATAAAGCAGCCGTAAGTAAATTAATGGTATGCTCTCCAATTGCACGGATATATTGTAGTGTATCTACTCCTTATGTAGAAGTGCAAGAACTAAACATAGTTGATGATTAATTTTAAAAGTAAATTGTTGTAGAGAGAACGCATATTCAGTATGAATATATCAGCGAATTCGTGCTATTGTTGTCGTTTGTATGTGTTACAAATAATGCACGATACGTCTTCTTGGCATTAATGACTTAAAATCGTTACTAATTTTTCGTTGTTTGTGTAAAACAGTCCTTACACATTTAATTAATGCCGAATCGTATTCGCTATTACGTTTTTAATTGAAAGCACATATGATTCAGAATATTTAGCAAATTGAAGGTACTTCGTTTATGTTTAAATGCAGTATATGCGGACAGTATGAATATACGTTAAGGCTTTTTGTGAATCCGTTACAACTGTGGGATGATATTTCTGCGCTTGGAACGATTCATACCTGTATATCAACGTTTCAACCCGAACAGCCTACTTATCAAATAAGTTGGTCCAATGCGATACGTATCATCTGCTCATTTGTAGAATAAGAAGTCAGCTTTGTCGAAATTGTTTTAATAACCGCAGTTCGACAACGGCCAAGGTCGCGAGGAAATCCTGATTATAACCAGTCGAATCTTTCACAGTCTGTTTAATGCGTTTATGCAGTTATCTCTGCCAAGATGACTGGTGAATGTTAATGATGCATTTATAATCTCGGCATAGGCTTCATTAGATGAATGTGACTGAGACCAAGCCTAACATCCTGTGGCATTTGTAGACAATTGTCATCATTCCAAACATTCGATAACTAACTAAAAAGTTGCAATTAGGTGGTCATGCATAAATTGATAGTGGTTATAAATGTGGTACCGAAATATCAGGTCTGTAGAACTAGCTCGAGGTTTGAACATGTAGCTACTTCCAAACAAATACGTCCCGTAAGCCAACGTAACACTTACTCATAATTATGCTTCTAAGTATGCCTCTTAATTGATTCCAGCTATGGCAATGCACCATAGGTCGACGTTCTTCCCGCGACACCCCCATCGGGATTATTTTATGATTCCTTGCCGAAATGGCTTCCTGGTACGTCGTATCCTTTTCGCAGGTTGACGCACTTAGCTCAGTGAGCGTTAAACAACTTTGGACACCATTATTCAAGAGTGGTTGGCTTTGTCACGTACTGATATAGTTTACGTGCGCCATTTGAATAGACAGATATATAATGCCTCGATAAGCCGTCGGGTTATCCATCTCGTTGGAAACTACTCAGATTTAGTTAGCCGTGTTAAGAGCCGATAAACCAGACTTGGTCCCCTTTGTGTGCAATAAACAAGGGGATTAGTATGATATTGTTAACCCTTAAAGAATGGAATATCTTTATCAGCGCTATGTTATTGTTGTATTTTTGCAGTCATATAAGTCCAACAGATTTCCCCTGTCTGCGCTATTGTATGGTAAACCTATGAATGGAAGATCTGTACAAACAATATCAGACAAATGTCATTGTTACCCATTGGTGAATACATAGACGTTATTGCGATTAATTGATATTCTTAAACGATAAGAACATGAATAAACGACCTTGAATTAATTGAGATTATTGACGCTCATACATTCTTCTGATTCAATGCACTTCATGTCTCTTCTGTGCAACACATTTATATGGCATTCTCCTTGATCGATTCGGCTACAAAATTTTACTCATCGCAATTAACGCCTGCAATCGCATGATCCCCTGCCGCTGCATCTTAGTCTGAAATTTGGCTTTCAATTAGTTGTAAATTTTTGGCAGCATAGTGTATATTACCAGAAGAATTAGATTTATACTGATGAATCCGGCGTTGTCGTTTTGCGATCAACTAGATTTATTTTGATTTTGTTGATAGGGTTATTCATCATAATGTTCTCCCATGCTGTCTTGTAGTTTGTAATAATATCCCATTGTTGCGCATTTATACACTATCGCAACTACTTTGCATGCCTATCGAGCGAGTGATCCAGACCCACAGGTTATATGCAATGTGATGCAGCGAATCGATATATGATGCAACTGCCTGAGTAACGATGGTCTATATATACTTCCAAAAACGAAACCTTTTAAATTGTACCATACAGTAAAACCACAAATGCATTAACATCGCTATGTCCTCGACAAATGACAAAAGTTAGTGCTAGTGACAAATTGTCAGCCATTGTGTACGGGCGGAACGAATTGCAATTATTTTACAATGGGCTGCCTTTGCTGCGTGATTTTAAGCGATATCTCTAAGCACCATAAAGGTTATATGTTCCGCGCGTGACCACACAAAAGTTGCACCCGTCTAGCTGACACATGTTGATGGGTAAAGCACACCTCAACCCTAACTTATTGGTGGCAAGTGTGCGTAACACCTGACATATTAGTCAGTCACAGGCAGCTGGATGTAACTTCAGATATGCATGATGTTTGATACAAGAAGGCAAGAGATATTAGAATGAGAAACTCAAATGTGCATTTTGAATTTAGGAGATGCCTGAGGTTTTATTTATAAGACTTGGGTTCAGTGCATAAGCAGTTGTTATGCACGTTTACACAAATGCAACACTCATTCTGATATAAATTGATTTATTAAATGTCTATATTACAACTGTGCTCAAAATAGATAGACTGCTGTTCAATATTGGACAAAGCGACAACGGTAGCGCTTCCATCGACCGTGATTTCTGACCTCTTTTGCTTAATGAATTAAATGTATGTTTATCACTTGCCATTATTACTTAGTGTCAGAAGATGGCATGAAAATGTATCGTTAAGTAAAGTAAGTATAGGGTTTAACGGCACTGGAGTTTTGTGAATAGCATTTATGTTGTCACATTATGTACACATCTTTGGAACCTGGCCCAAAAAGCTTTAAAATATGAACCAGCCAACCCAACCTTCCCAATATCTATATTTAGACAGTTCCCTCATATATCTCCTTCCTCAGCAGCAAGGGGGTGTTTCGTGATCTATTCGAGAAATCCAAATTTGCACTTCTATCGACAGTGTATTGAAACATAATAAATTATATAAGGACTAAAACATTCAAAAGGCAAAGAATACAAAGCTTTGTTTTTGTCGCCGCAGCTACGTTACTCACATCCCACGTAACACAGTCATAATTTAGAAAGCCAACGTTACACCAATACAGTAACATTGAATGAAGTTGGGCGCAGCAAACTGTAAGAAAGTCGCTTAAAGCATTGAACGTAAATGGAGGACTTCGCTACGTACAGCGGCAATATGTTTCAATGCGGATGTTTCGTTGCATTGTTTAGTTAAGCAACTGAGTCACGTTCTCAGTCTAAGCTATTGGTATACACGATTGATAGAGCCACATGCGTAATAAAGGACGACTGTGTGATTGACGTTCGTTTTGTGTCGCTGCGCTGCGTTAATTTATACTTGTACATGCTCCGCATGGGCAAATATTAGGGATGAATCATTTGCTTGTCGAGTAAGTCTCTAAAGTCTTAACTCTATGGTAATTGATTCCTCCCTTCTTAGCATTGCAACATGTGAGTGGTAACTCGTTGATCTCTATCTACACATCTGTATATATAGAATGTCTTGAAAATGGACTCTTTGTTACACAAGGCTTTACTCTTTTTAGAGAATACCCAAGTTTTAATTTAAAACGCGACTTCATCCGACAGAATGATTTGTTAATGTTTTATTCTTCGCCTTAAATATTGCTATGATCTTATAAGGATGAAAATAATTGAAATGGCGTTGATAAGCATAAGACCACTGAATTCATTACAAAAACAAGCCACAAGAATTTCATCTCGCGTTGGCTTACAGAACGATGCTACAAATGCTGCTGTTGCAACATGAGAAAACTGAAGTGCTAGGTTTTTGTCGCATACATACATGAATATTTGAACGGGTAACGGCCTTTTTGATTACATTTGTTTACAGCGGCAGCTGATGCGATAAAATGGTCACAACCTCTATTAATAATATTCTTAGTTGTGATGTACGTATTCAGCGTTAGCACGTTGCAGTAGTCAAACAATGGTGATGCTGCTTCGCTAGCTTTATAAGGTCATGTAGATGCTCAATATTCTGCGAAACCTCTTCTAATTACCAAATGCAGAAACACGGTTATCATTATAGAAATCAAATATCCTTAATAAACAGGTTTCTAAGGTTCATCGTAATTTACAGCAGTTCCATCGCCCTTTCATTCTCCGTGGAGAAAAGCGAGCCGAATTCGGCGCCTGGTATGCTAATTTGCAATCTACAGAATTGGTCTGTTACGCGTTATATAGCAATGCACGTTCGTTTGTTTCTAAGAAGGGAAATGTTTTGAACCCTTACATTATCGGGGCGGCGAGGGTTATGTCCACCCGTCCATGCAGAGAAGAGCTGCAGTTGCATTAATCATGATCTCCCTGTCAGTCAACATCAGGAAGACGAGAACTATGAAATGCAATTAGAAATTTAGCGATGATACTATATTTACATATATACATATACCAACAGTATATTTTGACAGCATACATAAGTTCGTATTTTGGAATATGGAATATAATTAACAGATTATATAATGTCTAGTAAACTTTAACCTTCATAATAATTACACTATCGACACACTGATAGGGCTATGTTCAATCACAAATCCTAAGTCTCAATACAAGTTCGGCGTCACAGATGATCCTTGATGATATGTTGATAACCCTCCAGTCTACCAGTATTTTCTTTTCATCGACCGCGCTTACATCGAGCTCGAGCGATAACCTATAAACATATATGCAAATAATATGTCTTTAATCTGTTAATTCTTCAATTTACGATGCCACTTGGATGGTATTGATGTTTACTGAATTATTTGATCTTGCATGGAAATATGTTCATCCGAAATTTCATACTTGATTTGCAGGTTGTTGGTGATCTATCAACATGTAATTCTTGACTTTACTTCCAACACGCCCTGGCTTGTGTTGTTATCGTAGGGACATCATCGATTAACCCATGTTTGTGTTGTAATCATCAATGCGTGGTTTGCGGCTATTTATACAATTTTGAAAGTGCCCCCTTTGAGATGGCTCGTCTGCAAAATAAATCGTGCGGCAGCCTTGACTTAATGGCTACATCTCGTCAAATAGGTCATATCGCTGAACTAGCCGAAGAGTTCGCTCAAAGCTTCCAGCCTGGTAGTCACTAGCTGCAGTTCCGAAAACAGACATGTACGCCTGTGGCAGTAATCATTTATGTACATAATAAAACGCAATGCATTCAAGGCGCAGGTGGAAAAAGCGGGTAATCAGCATAAAGCAGCTGTCAACGACAATGAGCAGACAAATACGCAGGTGATTTATGTAAAATAGCATTGCGGTAGATTTTATTTTGCCAGTCCTAATATTTATTCCGACTTAATCCAAAATCCGTCTATTTTTTGCATGTATCCAGAAAAGATAGCCTAATTGGCTGGCTTAACAAAACAATCCATTAGCCGGCGACGTAATAGTGACGGCTATTTCACAATTTATTCAATGGTGAAACATATTAGCACCATACGCTCTCGGATCTAACGGGCTTGATATACTGCTCATAGTCACTAAATCTTCGGTCGACAGAATACATTTCCTTTTCAAACAGATAGAGTATATATGCTATTCAACTTCGCTGCCATATGAAAAGAGGAAGAAAAAACACGATAGATCCACAAATTAGCTCACAAGAAAAGATAAGCCGTTTAGTGGAATATTCATTACTTCACAATTGCACCACAAAATAATTGTGACGCCTTTTTGAGCTTGGCATTGCAGGAGACAACTTAATTTTTCTTCAACATTCAATTTCCTAAAGATTGAAAAATGGTTGGTACACTCACTTTTGAGACTCTGTAGTCTCAATCACATGCATGATGCGCTATATATACTTTGCCGGCTACTCGAAGTGAGTTCTTTGTAGTGAAACATGAAGTGGCAAATTACCTTCTTTTGGTCTTTGCA
>CM067353.1:41639287-41678622 GCA_034190875.2 Urechis unicinctus
TCTGTTAACACTCAAAAGTCTTAGCAGGTGCCGTGGATCTATGTTTGATACGTTTTTTACTTAATTGACATTCACTAACACGATCACATAACTTCTGAATCTCTAACAGAGGAACAAACCGAAGGCCATGTCCCCAAAATGGCAACGCAATGATTTCGGTTTACCACATTTTATTTTGTTATCTCCTGAAATGCTGAGCAATCAAAATGGCGCATATTACATACCACTCTATTTCTACTTAAAAGCCTAAATGTAGCGGTACATGCAGTGGACTTGTTGAATAAAACATGTTGAATGGCTTCCGTACAGAGCCAAATCCACTCAGTTTTGCAGGGAGATTTAAACACAGCTTTCGCAAATGTGAGTTATGCACTTGGACTCGATTAAGCACTTTGCCAGTGACAAATAATACATGCCTGACCCAATTATACCTAGCAAACGAATACGACCGCAAACGGCGCTCTTAGGTAATTTTGTGATTTGACTTACAGCAGACGACATTCAGTGTTCGAGATTATGAGTAACATCATTTGAAAATATGTAATATGTCTTAGATATATTTAATTGTGTTGTTCTTTACAAGAGGAAACATTTATGTAACTATGCAGCAATCAATGAGCTGATGGTGTACTTATACCTGAGAAACACATACTTACATCAATACGGAATTTCAAAAGCGTCACCGTCAATTAGGTGACGAGAAATTCGAAAATTATATTCGCAGCAACTGCCCTATTGCTTGTTAATTTGAAAGCATATAATCTCCGCTGACTGTTATTTGAGACGTTGTATTACTTATTGACCGCAATAAATATTCATTCATGAAGTTGTTATTGATATTGAGGCAGAAAATGCCAAGTCATGATTTGTCACTCGGTTGTGGGGCTGCAGCGCATGTCCATTGAACAGCTTTGCAGTTAATATACACATAAACCTTAGCGATTATTGCATGGATTATTTCTGAGATGTTATCCAGTCACTACTTTATCGTGTGTCTTGCATTTACAGAAGATTTCCTTAAAAACAAGTGTTGGGACCTTAACTTCGTCATACGTCGCAGATATTGGGACTCAAAGGCTTACCGTAAATGGGTCTTATAATTTTATTACTGTTTTATCAATTGTAAATCAATCATCACTCATAAACAGTTTGATATACTTTATTTTCAAGAATTCTTTGCAATATTGACTCAACGCAACGAATAAATCAACAACAGGGCAACGGTAACGCATTGATCACGATCATGGCGACCAACTGGGGTCGCCGTTAAGAGGTTACTTACTCGAGATCTGTGCTTAATTATCTCACCTATACGTCTTTAACACCTTATTTTCAGTGTTATATTGATTACATCCCTAGTACATCAACGACGTAGCCTCTAAGCGAGGGTTCACATCAAATCATACAAAATGAGCCTAAGGTTAAGACGTTTAGTTCATTGATAACTTTACTTCTAGCTACGCGTATTTTACAATCGCGTATTTAGTTTCCTTCCGTATTTTACAATCGCGTATTTAGTTTCCTTCCGCACATTAATGCAAAGTAATGAGCTGAGTGTATTATATTCTGGTTTATTGCATTGTCAGCTACATCGTGACAAGATATTGCTGTTATGTACAACTGGTTCCATGCTGCGTCATTATTAGCAATACGGCTAGCTTCGATCCGACATAATTTATTTTGCATGATTTGTATGACATGGAAAACCATTCGACTTGGTTCGTAACGGGCTATCAACTATTGCTTTTGACGATTTTCTCGTTTATGTTTGCGTGGCTCGCTAGCTAATCCGTATGTGACATATACGGTGTTGGGAGTGCTACATCGAATCCATCATATGCTATCGGTGTTGCCCTTCCTAGTTCTATTTGCTTAGTATACAAATTACCCGAAACGTAACTTGCCGATGCAGCGTACATTAGATGAAATGTTAGTGACTTTTGAATGAAATGATATAGCTTAGTCTATTATTTTCATTATCTAAATATTATATGAAAGCTATGTTTATACTTCTTGATTGATGAGTGTGCGTGGGTACATTGGCATTCTATGGAGTGAGTGTATTTATACAAAATGACATGGATGCTCACATTTGAGTGGTCAATAGCTTAAAGCTAAAAACTAGTTCCGCAGTATTGTGAAACATGATAACCATTGATTTTCTATATAACAGCTTCTATACTCATAAGGGATGTTTCAGAATCGTCCACTTGGTATGTTATGCTTATCAAACCCATAAACGGAATATATATATTAACATCACCTCAGCAAGATTCTTTAATTATATTTTAATTTCCGGGCACTATATCCATAAATTTTTTACGTGATCAGTGTGGCTAAGCACCCTACATTGCGGTCACATGATGTTGTAAACATAACCTTTGTCGATGCGGCCTGTTGCTGATTCCGTTTTCGTTACGTCCATGACATGATGCCAGATTAGTTTTATCACAGTGCAAGGCATTTGTTCCGTCAGTCAATAGGCATACACCAGTACAGTGGTTTGAATAGCTTATGCTTTTTT
The DNA here is from genome assembly GCA_034190875.2 of Urechis unicinctus. NCBI lineage: Eukaryota > Metazoa > Annelida > Polychaeta > Xenopneusta > Urechidae > Urechis > Urechis unicinctus. The sequence continues at coordinate 41,641,812 of CM067353.1, forward strand.
CGTGAGAATGCGCTATTTTGATCAAAATAGATGAACATTCTTTGTTAAGATTAGTTGGCACATTAAAGAGTGACAGCCAGCAGCTTATATTTCTTACAGAACTCACCACGTGTCACCTGTCACCTTCGTCTTCACGCACTCCTCATAAATCTTCGTACGTATGCCAGGTCAGCCTAGACTCCTCAATAGGGCGAATGACACTTCCCTGTTTTTGCTGACATGGATACTACATGTCCAATCATAATAAAAAAAGAATGCTTTAGTTGTTTAGGTAAAAGTGTCCTACATTTCAGTCACGACTATCGAACTTGACAAATCTGTCAAGCCAACCTTTAGGCAAAGTCCAGGATAACTAATGGATATTAAATTTCACTCACAACCTACTCCTCGCTCATTTTACTTCATGTGCGTAGTGTGCATCACTACACAACAGTACATGATACGACACGTGGTGGACAATTCATTAAATGTATTTAACATCTTGTTTGGCATTCGTGGATGATAATGTCTCTGCTATAGAAATTACATTGTCATAATCCATTGTTATGCCAACAGAATTGCGTAAAATAAAATCGAGCTTTGTAACAGGGCAGCGGAATGTTGTAAACAGTAGTTGAAGAACACTTCTCAAAGTATCAACATCGGCTAGGAGCAGTTCGTGCTGTCTAACGTCCTGAAAGCTAAAATATCATGGGAGGTTTTGAGGATAATCGAATGGACTGACAAATATGAAGTAACAAAAACGGGCTTGTTCTAGCATAGTGGTGCGAGGTTGGCATTTAAACGCAATGATCATATAATGTAATGATCATATAAGTTGGAAAATGTGACATGTACGACCCGACGCACCGGATATTTGAATTGTAGCTGCCCCCAGCCTTTCTAACTTTCCTAGCGGGTATTATATTTGATTAGTGATTATTGAGAAAAGCAACAAAATAATCGAAAAAATAATATCAGGCTCAAAAAATATTTGTCAAAACACAAGTGAATATAATGCTTGTTTTTTGTCACCTGAAGTAGATAGCAGTAGTCAAGGTCCCCTAGGCTCTTGGCCTTGTGCCCTGTCAACATATTAATGATAATTAATAGACGCGCCAAGAGACTAGGCTGGGAAGAATTCTAGGCTCTTGGCCTTGTACCCTGTCAACATATTAATGATATTTAATAGACGCGCCAAGACACTAGGCTGGGAAGACTTCTAGAACTTGACTACCATCCCAGATTTGTGATGCTCCAATCAGAAGCCTTGTCTCTCGGTCACTCTCGGGTACTTTTGAGTCATTGCCTCTCATTGGTCAGTGTCACATTTTGCGAAAATTCGGCGCCATATTTGTTTTGCTATGCTCCGTTTTACACCACTTTCACCAGGACCGAAGTATATTCTCTTGCTTAACATGGAAATGACTCCAACGTAAGCCAGCGCTTATACACAACAGTCTTATTGCGTGGTATTGAAAGACCTGTGCGCTCGACAGCTTGATGGGTCGTGACTGTTTGTGAATGTGCCTGCTGGGCGGGGAACCATTTTGCTATGCGTTGTTAGCTACGTTGTTAGCTACTGCTAACAATGCAATTCGACCCCAAAGGCTGTCCGCTTACCCAGAACAAGTGATTTGTCATGTCGGACAAAAGACTTGCCAAGTTAGCTTGTCCAACCTGACGAGTGACTTTTGTATGAGCCGGGCACGCATTCTACAACACCCCGATTTGTTGTTTCATGCTGAGCGGCACCCCTAATCACACAGTCGGTGAGAGAAGCAGACACACAGCTGGTCTTTATAACTGACAGCAATACGTAAACATTCTATCATGCACCTAAGCGATTAAAAGGGTTGTTGTGGTGCCCAATTAAACTTTTGAGACGCTGCAGAAGACATACAGTGTGTTCTCATTGGATGCAGACCACAAAATGTACATGAAATCACATAAACCGAGGGTGTGTATCATGAGCCAGACGCGCGCAACTAAGGTCAATCAGGGTCACAACCTTTGCGTTGATTGGTCAAACAGGGGCTGTCACGAATATTACGAACGGATCAAATGAATATTCGGACTCGCCAGTTTTATACCTTGTCAAAGACTCTAGGGTGACAAGCGTAGCGATACCCCTGGAGTCTGGGACGCAGACTAAGATATCAGGATAAAAAAAACTTTTATCGAAACACCAGGGGCAGTAAATATAAGGCTTTTATGTTGTCGCTGGGGTTAAATTAACAAAGCTTCGTCCCTCTTGTGTATCACGGTAACAAGTTTAAAAACGTAAGAACAACATTAACTAAGGAAATATACACTACTGTTGAGCGCAGATGTAGATGGCGCTCAAAGCAGAAGACGAAAATATACCAGATTCTGCTTTGACATGTATTAGAACTTTTTGATACTGTAATTGAGTCTCAAGCAGCTGGTTATGGTAAGACATTGAATCGGACCGTTTATTCTTTGGCAAGCATTATCGAAGTAGCCCAAGGAACAGCAAAGAATAATTTTGTGAATAACTTACTTATTGTGTCGATACGCAATGTTTTTCTTGTAGAGCAAGGTATTAGTGTGAATGCATAAGACAATTAAAGACAATAATTTTTTGCTTATTGAGCAAGACACTATATTATTAATTCTATGATATTATATTCCTCCCTCCTTGGACAAATACAGAGCAGCACAATTTAAAATTATGTTTTTGAGTCGTTTTAATTTGCGTCCAAAGCGCAGTGTAATTTAGGACTTGTGTCTACAATCTTGCACATGACTTATCACAACATAGCAACATTTAACTGCTTAACCGATGCGTAATTCTATGTCTTTCTCTTTATTTTGGTTTTATTTAACATATACATTATCCTTGCACCTTGAATATGATGTATGATTCATCTTCGACTATCAGGGAGTAGATGGCCAGGGCAACACGACTGTTCATTCTCAGTGCATTTGGTTTTGTTATAATCTCTCCCAAGAAGCGTTTGTACAATACCTAATTTCAGACCTAAGTCTGATGGTGTAAAAATCTACCGTTTTGAAAGTTGGTTTGAGTTTGCATAATGAGCGATATACGAGTACCCATGGTGCACATACCTGGCTTTGATCAAACTACTTGACAATTTGAAGTCAGGATAAGTACTGAGCTGTTTTGTGATATAATGGCAACAGTGCACTTTGAGCATGCTCCATACTGCCCTCATCCTATTCTTATTCAGCTTGCGGTCACTTGTTGATGCTCAGAAGACATGCACGTCTGTAGTAGCAATCATTGATTTACATAATGATACGTAATACACATAGGGATGCAGATGGAAATGGGCAATATCAGCATAACGCAGCAGTCAATGTCAGACGAGCTAAGTCAATTGCCGCCTCCAATTGCATTTATCGGACAACGAGGCAGGTGATAAATGCCAATAACTTTTGGCGTTATAACCATTGCCACAAATGGTGCTCTGCCAGCGAGAATGATGGTTCCGATTAAATCCCATATCCACTTATCCGTGAGCAAATCCGCAAAACATAATTTTAGATGTCAACCGGATAAACCCTGCAAGCCAGCAATGTTCTTGCAGGGGCTATAATAAAGATAAATCCAATGCCTGAACATATAATCACAAGAACCTCTTTTATCCAATCGGTTTGACATAGAGCTCATGGCCACCTAGGCACTAAACCACTACTGGAACGAGTACATTGACATAGAAAGCGGATAGGGAATAGAGGTAATGTTGCATGCTGCTATAGAGAAATAATAATAAAAACCCTCATATATCACGAAATTATTTCTCATTATAGCTGCGTAAGGTACTGGAGTATCCAAAAGAGCGAAGATTGTGACACAAAAAAACTGCTGTACATGCAGTGAAATGTCTACACCAGAAAGAGGTTTGTTCGCCCGAAATTCCGTGCTTGATAAATTCCAGTATGAACATATCTAAATGCGAACTTGTTTCCTAATTTTTTAATTTCAGCTAAAGGATGCGAATTGCACATGCATTAACGATAATTTGTCCCGCTTTTGTTCACCAATTGATTAATGCTACTTTGTTCTGTATGTACTTATATATATATATATATATATATATATATATATATATATATATATATATATATATATAAAACTATATATATATATATAAACATATATAAATATATATAATATATATATAGATATATATATATTCATATATATATATATATATTTATATACATATTAATATACATATATACATATATATAGATGCGTATATATATATATATATATATATATATATATATATATATATATATATATATATATATATATATATATATATATATATATAAATATATATAAATAAATATGCGTTTCTCATTAATAAGCAAATGAACCATGTGTTTATGGTGACGGAACCAGTATAACCACTATCCTTATCATAGAGGCTGAACGTTACAATTTAGGAATGTCCCGAAAACGGCATTGAAATAATCGGATTATTATGCATCAAATTACATGGCAATTGATTTCGTTTGAATTAGGTAATTGAGAGAGCCTTTTGTCTTGCTAAGCAATGCCTGGTGTCAGAAACCTTAAGATACTCTATGTTATAGATCACGTAAATAGCGCACACGTCGATACATACAGAACATGATCAAACATGCAATCGAAGCCTGCGATAGAGCTTTTAGCATGCACGTATTTACACACCAGCACACCAATACAAATCTCTTCCACTTGATATTGGCGGCTTGAAACGATGCAAACCACTCAACACTGTTTGAATGTGGCTAGTATAATACTGGTTTACCTTGGAAATTCATAGACTGAGTCCATATTTACCGTGCCTCAAACCAATTTCTATATCACTTAGAAGGCACTTTGTAACAAAACCGTGTTAAATAGTAGTTTTTATCTGAATACCTCACAGTCTGCCTAGTTAATAACACCCTTGACACAACGGATGCGATATCTTTCTTAAGTAATGTGAACTAGCCAATTACCCCTTACAAAGAGCGCGAGATGACGAATAGTAAATATTAGTGAGCACAGTATCATGCAGGTTGATAAAGCGTCACAACGTGTATCGGATGTATGAGAATTACTGCGACTTTATATTATCATAGACCGTGGAGCATGAACACCTCTGGGCGTTCTGTAACCGCGATAACTTCAGCACCACAGCCGCCGATATCCCGGTCCAGATTGCTCCCCCGCATCAGCAAAAACAAATTTATGGGTAAGTCTCAATCGCTGAAGTGCAGCTCAATGACGTATCATTATTTGTTAGCATATAACATATCAGTCAAAAATTGTGCGCTAGCCTTGTAAGTATTGGTTTCGTTAGAGAGAGCCCGTCGCTTCGTCTGAATTTTGAACAATCCATCTACATCTGCACAACCAAATATTGTAAACGTTAAAATGAATATGCTATTTCTGGTGGAAGTTATCTTTAACACTTTAACATCAAATTAGCTGAAGATTTCCAAACTGTCGGTTCACCCATGCTTGAGGCTCTGAGGTGTATATAACATGCATGGTGCGCTATATATAGTTGTGTTTTCCAGCTACAACAATTGAGTTCCTTCCCGTGAAATATGGAGTGACGTTGCGTCGGGAATTATAAATGCTCTTATAACATTCTGCATCATGAGTCATGTCCGACACCGAAAAAAGAGTAAAATCAGACAAAGACTGCTATGGCCTCGGCGAACGGCTACGGGTTACGGTCAACCACGCAGCAGCGCCAGTTCAGACAATTGATGAGCAGAAAACAAAATGGAGGAATCTATGGAGCACAATTTACACAGACGCCAACTAGTTTATTGTAAAGCACAAAATGCATATTTTCTAATAGTTGTGTGCTTAATGATATCAGTCATGTCGTCGTATGCTCTGTTATGTCGTATCCAGTGTTTTGCAATTATTGTATAAAGACCGCAGCTTGTTGACAACCACACGGACTAGATAAAGAAAAAAACATTATTCTCTTCATTTCAGTAGTAATTGGCTTTGTCGCTTCACCAAAATTATGTCGCGTTACAGTATGCATAAACAAAACGGTCCTGTAATTTTTGATGAGTGGAACTTTGAATGACTATGAGCCAGAGCATTATGGCAACAAAACGAAAGTAAGGGACCAAATGCATATATTTCATGTTGACGAGGGATGCGCAACACCAAACGAGAAATTGTTTTCATATTTGTGGTGTTAACCTGTGGTATAAATTGTCACTTTATTTTATGACTGTTAGATAATTTTGGTAATAAATGGAGCCAAATCAAGAGTTCAAGCCAAATAACAGGAGTTTAAAATCCTGCACTTCTGAAAACGGATTAGTTGTACAAAAAAATTACTCGATCAATGGTCATCCATAATTATAAAACCTGGAGGAGAGAAAATTTATTCTGTTAACTGAATAGCTGTTAATATTTGCTTGTCTTAAAGTGTTTTGGGGAATTTCCGCTGCACCGTGGCATGTCTGAACACTTTTTGTGTTAAAATGCAAGTGGTGAGGTTTGGACGCAATTATTTTGGTTCTTGGTCAGAACACAAAAAATCCTCTCACAATCAACATTTGAATGGAATATTGCCCACACCACATGCAACGCTAATCTACTGATGTAATTTCTCCAACCGATCTCATTTGCATATATTATAGCGCAGAACACACGCGCCGAAATGCTGGCAGGTCATTAGATATAAGCCCGCGTGTGTTACTTTAGATGAATGAAGCAGTGCTTGTAGTACGTTAGCCCTTAGCGTGGTCAGACGCAGTATACATATATGCAAATAAGAAAGTTCATTTAATGGTTGGCTGCAGCAATGGGGTCGCGTGACATTTCGATGCTAGTTCGGTAAATATCGTTGCCCGAACCGGACAATTTGAGCAAAGAGACACACTAACAGATTTTCGTAGGCGAGGCACTAATATCGTTTTGTATTGAAGGAATAGCATAATAATGGATTTAAATATACCCATGTAGAATACCCGCATTGCTGTTCATTAGCGACGTTGATAGTTGCGATGAATTGATACTGATTCGTAATTACTTGTTGGTCCGTAGAAGTTATGCATGGTCAGAACGATTGAGGGATATGTATTTCTAGTTAGGAGGTGGGGATGACTGAAATGCATATATAGCCTTAGTTGTTGACGAATCTGATGTCTAGATAAACGTACCAGTGAATGATGTGTTGTGTTACATATCACATCCATGGACGTCTTGTTATTCAATACCCGTCCGGCATGAGACCTGCTCGATGGTGCAGAATATTATTGATGTCTATCAGAAGCTATAGAACGTTCTATAAACGGAAGCCCCTGGCAGCTCGTTAAGAGGATTTCCCGGATCCAACACATCATTTACAAAATATTCAATTAAGTTGCACTTACGAATATAAGACAGTACTTAATTTCTTTGAACATCATATTTTAAAGTGCATGAGAAAGTTATCTGAAAAATAAACTTTTAACCGTGCTGGTCATCACGCTCCAATATGTTCTCTGGCATGTAGTTCACCATTTTGATTCATTGTAATGTGTAAGTATAATTACATAGGAGACTCACTGTGTCAGCGGGCCGGTGCCACCACGAATGTCCTAACGATGCCATAGTTTTCGTAAATGTGTTTGTCAGTCCCATGTCGATTATATTCTATTTGTTGAAAACATTCTAGACAATAAGAATAATATTCAAGGCACCTCAAAACTAATAACAGTTTATGTCTATTGTCTGGCGTGGCAGATCTGTTGCAATACAAAGATAGTTTGTATCTGGTAGTGCTAACAATATAATGTAGTATACAGAATTTTCATTATGATGCATAATGTGGTTTACCGCAGTTTTTACTGCATATGATAATCACTGATGATGGTTGAATCCACGATATTCAACCGCACCACCGAACACTGATTAACTTTGCTATATCTGTAAATTCGCAGCTAGTATGTAGCTGACCAATAACAGAGATATCCCACTGCTTTAGCTCTTGAAATTGTTGTGACATAAGTATCTACGTAATTTTGACTGACTATGTAAGCCTCATGCTGATTATACGAACATGGCATACTATCTGGATTCCAAGAGAACACGTATTTTACAATTTGTCGAATAGCAGGCATAACGCAATGCTTCTAGCGATATTGTTAAGCATCTCAGATAGGATTAGCTCGGTTTTCGTTCCTAATACCACGTATCTTATGCATTGACGCAGGCAAACAATATTCGCGGGCTACATGGACATACCATACTGCTTATTCTTAAGAAACTGTAATGACGTAAATATCTACGTGTCTTTGATCGCATGTTTATCCTGATGCAGCTTTGAAAAGGAACATGCCACTCACAACGAATTCATCAGGAATCAAAACTCTCACTTACTTTTTTCAGATGGGAGGAGCACAGTAATGCTTATATCACCCTTGCTAAAACGACTGAAATGTTATGCAATCAGTTCGCGTTATATCATTTATTCCATGTATCTTAAAGATTATTCCTTCAGAGGTGCCATATAGGTAGAACACACAGACCGTGTGCGTCAAGTGGACTACTTACGAAGAGTTATCATGCTCCGGTATTTTCACATCCCAGCAATACCGCACAACCGACAATTGATCATTCATGCTCTTGATGCGATGAAGTTTATACATATATATAAATATACATATATATATATATATATATATATATATATATATATATATATAGATATAGAGATATATATATAGATATATATATATATATATATATATATATATATATATATATATATATATATATATATATATATATATATATATATATATATATATATATCTATATATATATATATATATATATATATATATATATATCTATATATATATATATATATATATACCTGTACATATACCTATAAATATGTATATATATATATGGATAAATGGGCCGTAACTTAAACTAAAGCAGACAATATATTGTACTCGTTATTCTTATGATTCAGCTTATGATTCATACGATAGGCTGGTGTCATTGTTTTGACAGCACTGTACATGAGCCATTAATAACAAATGTACCGTTACTATTCCAATGGATAGTCAGCAACATCGTCACCTTACGCCTAGTAAAAACCTCCACACCTGGGCTCGTCTGTGATTTTCAGTTCTATAATAGCTGGTATTAAATGTCGCGCTAATGTAATTGTGTCAACCTATGTTATCTTATAATGTTGTTCTGTAAAGCTTGCTAACGTATTTGTACCCGCGTTCGAATTCTCTTACTGCGCGGAACGTGCTTAGAGGGGTTACTCAGGGGAAATCCCTTTTTCTTACGGCCGCGTAATGATAGACCGCGTGTTTCCGAAACCTCTCTAGTGTAGCTGAGTGAGAGCCTAAAGGGCTGCGTCTCCGGATCCATTTCATGCAATGCCAACTGTATAAATTTCATAATTCCTTGCCGGTGGACGTCCTTATCTCAGTGGGCATAATATAATCTCGGCTCCGCTCAAGTAGCTTTGTGGCGTACTAATTTACGCGCCATTGCGTGCGCTATTTGAAATGACAGGCAAATAATCTCCCTCTTGTACAACCCGAAAATAACTTTAAAAGGAATAATTGCATTAACAAAGAAATATCGCTTGCTGTTGATCGCATATGCGGATGTCGCCCGAAGCAGCAAACGAAAATGTGCAAGACTTTACTAAGACATGTGGTTCAGTAATTGAACCACGTCTGAAGTTTAAAGCAGTTGGTTGAGTTAAGACCATGAATGGGGCCATTTGTTCTCGGACAAGTATTATCAAAGTTGCCAGAGGCTAAGCATAGAATAATTGTTCGATTAACTTTCTTATTCCGTCGAAACAAATTCTGGTTTTGCAATATTTTATTGTCTACACTTAGGCAATTAAACGCAATGATTCATTCGCTTATTTGGCAGCAGGCTAAATGCTTAAGTCTATAATAATCTATTTACCCCTTATACAGCGCACAGTTTGATGCTTACATATGATGAGACTGTTACTTATAAAACAGCTAGTTCTGGTGTTCCAGTTACTGTCAACAGCACAAATAAGTAACGGATGTCTTCATATCATTTATCTATGCAATCACTTATAAACATCATTTGCTTTTAGTTTCTCATGCTGGCCTGCTTCGTGCTAACAGTAATTCTGCATGCTAAAGACAGAACAAAGGGAATGTGCTCGTACGAAACGGCTCGCCTTATATTCGAGTTGTATCAAATGGTCATCGGCTTCAGCCAGTTGAACACTGATTATCGGCGATATCACTATAAATCTGGCGGTTGGAACGTTAATACTCGCAAAGGACATAAGTTAAATGTATTTCTATAGCCCGATTGTGTACCAAATATGCATCGATATAATCCATCACATATATGAATGGAAAATGTGAACATTAAAATCATTATGACATATATTCTCAAAATAAACGTGACCTGTCGACAAGGACCGAGAGCGCGTTGGTGGTTCGTTCTGTGCTGGCCACCTTATATTACAACACACCTTGCGGTCATTGTTCAGAGTTTGGATGGTAGGCTGGTAGGCCTATGGTAGCAATCATTAACTTACATGATAATACGCAATACACATAGGGCATAGTTGGAAAATGCGCGTTATCAGCATGAAGCAGTTGTCAGTGTTAGGCGAGGTAAATCGATTGCCGCCTGCAATGGAAATCATAAGCCAACAAGGCAGATGATTAATGCAAATTACTATAGGCGTATAAACCATTGGAACTGTAGTTGCTTTGCTAATGAGAATGATGGTTCCGATTAAATCCTATATCTACCCGTGCGTGCGGAAATCCGCAAAACTTTATCTAAGATTGCAATTTGGTAGATATTTGCAAGCCGGCAATTGTGATGGCTGAAGACAATATAAATCCGATGGCCCAAAAAGCAAACGCAAGGTGTCCAATCGGTTTGACCAATGCTCAGGGTCACCGAGGAAGGTCCATAGAGAGCGGATAAGGAATTGAGGAAATGCAGCTTGGCTGCTATGAATGAAGAAACAAAGTATGATGTGATGACTATACCTACAAATGATGGACATACAGTGAAATGTGCGCACCAGGGTATAGTTGTCGTCGCCAGAAATGCCTTACTTCTTAAATTCTAGCGTGTTTCGACTTCTGTACCATTATTGAATACTAAAAAGTCAAATGTCTCTGAATCATGGTTGCCCAAATACGCAGGGAATATCTCGTAAGCACACATAGATAAATATGTATGCATATGCACACACACGGCTGTTGTGCATCTATATCGTGGAAATCGTTCCTTGTTGAGATAGGTAATAGAGACTTTCGAGAGACCTTTGTCCCGTTAAACAATGGTTAGAATCTACAACATCAACGTATCATATGTTATCGAGTGACAACACTTTATGTGCGCGCACAACAATACAAAATGAGCCCTCAATGTCTCCAATCAAGCGCTTAGCAAACATGTATTTGCTTACCGGCACAACGATACAAGCGGCGTTCATCGAATATTGGCGGTACAAATAAAAAAACACTGCACATTGTTGCATCAGTAAGTGTAACGTAGTAGCAGCTCATGTATTAGTAATTTATCTCATGAACTCATAGATCGAGTCCATGTTTACTGTACCTCAAGCTTATTACTATATCACTTAGACGGCACTTTGCACCTAAACCGTGTTAAATAGTATTTTTCACTCGATCGTCTGAAATACAATGGAATACCTAAAAACTTACCTGGTTAATCACGCCCTTGACAACTGCGCTTTTGCTGTCTTAGTTGAGGTGAGTGATCTTGTAAAGCCAGTCAATAATCCATTGCAAAGAGTGCTAAATGGTGAGTAGAATATTTCGTTTTAACACAGAATCATGTGCATTGGTGAAGCGTAATCACAAATGTCGGCTTTTGAGAATTAATGTGACTGTATATTACCCCTGACGGTTGAAAATAAACACCTCAAAACTTTCTACAACAACGGCAACACTTCCAACTGGTGTGCCACAACAGCCGAAATTTCGATCCGGACTGCGCACCCGCATCAACAAAACATTCTGATGACAAAATCGCAGTCGCATATTGCTACTTAAGTGTGCTTTAATATTAGTGACCATCGTAACAAATCATTGTTAGAAGCTATCTGAAAACCATGTATCTGGTTTCATTAGACAGAACCAATCACTACGTCTTTATTGAGCACAATGCATTTACAGCTTCTCTATCTAATATGTAGACCGCTTTAATGGGTATTCTTCCTCGATAACAAATTACCGGAAGATTGAAAAACTGACGGCTCCATCATCTTTGAGACTCTGAGGTGTATGCATTGCGCACTTTATGTAATTGACAATTTGCGTTTGCAAGCTACAATAAGTGCTTTTAATCCCGTGAAATGTGGAGGGGAAAATTTTCTCATTTGGGTTATTGCGTCGGGAATAACATTTGCTTTTTACCGTTCTGCATCGTGAGTCGTGTTCGACACCGAAGCAAGAGTAAACTCACTCTAAGAATGCTACGACTGCGCCAATTTGCACACTTGTTGTGCAGGATTCATTAAATGGAGACCCTATGGAGTACAATTAGCTTGGACGTCAATCACCTCATGGTAAAACACAATATGCTTACGCTATGGATATAATCTGATTGCATTAAACCTAATGAAGTCAGTCATCTTATTGTGTGCTCTGTTGTCTCCGTTTCATTGTTGCGCAATTATTAGCCATAGACTGCTGCTTTGTGGGCAGCTACACGGACTTAGTTAAGAATAACCTCCTTTCTTTTGTTGTCTTAGTGTTAAGCTATGTTGCTTCCCCAAAGTTATGTCGCGTCAGTGTATGCATGAACAATGGCAGCTAGTCATATGGATGAGTGGAACCTCGAATGGCTATACACCCGAGCAAAATAGCACAACAACAACAATTATTCCAAAATCTTCTAAATTCCTACAGCCTGCTCGGTACAAATTGTCGTATGGTATTCAAGCGTCAACTCTTTCTGAACCAGGGTTTTGAACGACTCGATATAGAACATTTGATTCCAGCAGTAAAGCAATCAAAATGTCATAGCTGATAAATGAAGCTGGCCCTTTATTGTCCGTTACTATCCAGGCCAAAGATGTAAATACTAGGAATAAGCATTGATGGTAGACTCTTTTTGTATTTCCCATAATTTAACCATTCGAATTGTTCGATAATAGTTTATCAATCCGAAAACGCAGCAATCAGCACACTAAAACGAAAGTATTGGACTATCATGTATCAAAAGCGATTTCCCAATGTCAAACTTAGCCAATTTATGCCGTGTATCTATTCAATGACCAATTTTGTTAGCCAAGCTTAGCGTTACGTTCAGTCGCAAATATTTATGACGGCATTTGGTATTATAGGAAGCTTTATTGGTGCGATTTTTAAGCGGCAGCTGTAGATAACAATAACCGATAACAGACTCATTTAAGCTCCACATATCGTTGTTGTCTACATCACCCACATATCTCATCACACTAGGCTTTTTTGCATGATTGAAGTGTAAACCTGTTTGTTGCACGAATTATTGTTCATTACCGACGTTGATAGTGGCAATAAATTGATAATTATTCTTAATCAACATTCTAAATGATTATTTCGACTGCCATTAGAAGCACTGTATACAGTTCATGTATCATTACCATTATAAAAAAACAATAGCCCTATTTAAATCGATACGGATGGGCAGAGTTTTGGCGAAACATGACACAAAAAACGATGCAAACGTTGTAAAACCTGATAATCGATATATGCATTATGGACAAATACAAGAACAAGGTTGCCATATGTTAGATCAAAGGTTAGTGTTTATTTAAAGTAATAGAAATATGGAGTAAATTATAAACAACTTCTCGTCCTATGTAGCACCATTCGCACCCATCAACGTTAAGTATCACTATAATGCCTGGCTTAGTATCGGAACATAATGAGATGAGCAATCAATCGAATGCAGATTACTTTTATGTGGTCAGATATATTGATTGAAGTCACAATGAGGACAACCAAGATTGAGTTAGGAGAAGAGGATGACTGGAATGCATATAAAATTGGAGCTAAGCTCGATCTGGTCTTTATATAAGTTCACTAATGGAGGTCATTTACGTGAATACCGCCGAGAATAAGACGTGTACTCGGATTGAGTACTGAGAATAGTTGGAAGTCATTGTAGTTTTTCATTCAAGCGGAAGTAATCACAATTGACTTCGATGAATGACGCTTTGTGTTACTCATTACATCAATGGACATCTTGTTATTCAAAACCAGTCAGGCATGAGCCCTTTTTCAATGGTTACATAATATTATTGATGTCTGTCAGAAGCTATCCAACGGTATATTAAAGGAAGTCCTTGGCAGCTCGCTTAGATGAGTGTTCTGATATAACAGGCCAACACGTCATGCATGTGAATGAGGTAGATCTGCCTGTCGCGCATCTTTAAGGGGTCTTACTGCTTCATCTCATGAAATTGTTACGACATAAATTCTTACGTGTGTTTGGTTGCATTTCTAGCACGATGCATAATATAACATCAACACGCGACTCACAAAATGTTCTTCAGGAATGAATGCTATCATTTACATGTTTCTAATTGAAGGCGCAAAGTAATGCTTTCGTAGGCTTTGCTAAAGCGCTTGAGGTATGATGTTATCTGCTCGTGTTTTATTCTTTATTCTTGTACCTGTAGTAATATACTTTCAGAGCTGCCTTATTACAAAACTCACAGAACGTCTCCGGCCAGTTGCCTACTTACGAAGCGTTATCGTACGTCAATCTTATCATATCCAAGCAGCATAACGCAAGAACATACCACAATGGCCAATCAAAAGATATCAGTTGGGTGATTATAAGCTAGAAGGTCTAACGATAGCAACAATCGGTGCCAATACTTATCAATAACTGATGCATATAAAAATATTTTTTAGGCAATTGTATTTTAGATTCGATAGATACAAACTCATGTACTTGAGGCTTGGCGTCGGTCAAGACTTTTGAATCTATAAAAAAAACCGATGATATTCGTGTCATATTTGTTTTTTTCAATTTTAAAACTGAATGCAAACATGTAAAAGAAAAAGATTCCATGTAACCGGATATATATTTTATTTGTTTTTGAGTTCTGGTGCGTTGGGACTTTTATCCATTGCAATTAAAATACACGAGTAGACTAAATCAATACGCCAGAGACATTTGGACTGATTTTAGTTGATAAATTACCAGCAACTCGATGAAGCAACGTGTTATAAAATGAAATTAAAAATTCAATCTGAGATTATTGGTCCACAAATTGTCAAACATGTTGAGCCATACATTAGATAATGTTTTACCTTTTAACGTATAACGCTTGTACGCTTTTTGTATATGGATCAAACAAGATAGAGTTCATTATTATGTTTCTGCTTCAACCTAAACGATGGGTTTGACACCAAGCTAACAATGATAAATTTGAAAGCCCCGTCAAATGGTAGTCAAGCATTTGGCATTTTACTCAAGTTACAATGCATGACGCATTGGCGACTAGAAGTGTTTTTGCAGTCTTGGGTGGTGCGAATAACGATTGCTATTGAATTTAATCTGCCATAGTAAAATATGGTTGCTACCTATATTCATAGATTCACTACTAAATGGCGGTGCGTAACACTTTATGAAGCCTTTAGATGATCGCAAAAGCAACGATAGTATTGAAAATAAAACTGCCTCTTATGTGCTTATGTGAGAAATTCTAAGCGATTGCTCTTGGGCAACAACGATAAGTTTGACCGAACAATCGCACATCATACATGACCGCCCAAACTCCTACTACAACTTAGACTGTTTACTCTTGATTTGATCACTATACTCACAAACAGCTTCCCAATTTTTGTCACGGCTGTGGTTGAACTTGTTAATTACCTATATGTAAGCAATCACAATAGTATACCTCTGTTTGCCACAGAATGAAACGCATCCGTTGCCACTAGTGACGCAGAGTTTACAGGACAAACAAAGCATACCATCATTTTACTAGTGACCGTGATATTTAGATCAGCAACTGCAATGTATGATTCGTTATTATCTCTAAATTGGTAATCGAACAACCGTGTATCGCATCATAATCATTCAATTTTTACAAAAGGATCAGACGGTGCCTTATATAGCTCAAATGTAAATATTTAGTAATGAAAAACTATGGCAAGCGCTTCATGAGCTTGAGTGACACTTTTAACGCCTGATTACACATAACTTTGGTTCTTAAACACCAGTTGTCCACCTTGTTTTAGATCCTTTACACAGCATTTCGGGTGAAATATAGCAAAGAATATATATATTTGCCACATTAACTCAATGCCTTAAGTCCACACTTCCGAATAAATCGAATACAGCAAATTCGTTGTATGTCACGCCATGTAGGATAACTACTCATTCCGTGGGGAAATCAATAGGTTAGCGAATCAATTCACATGCTTCCATAGTTGCATAATCAGATGTATAAAAAAACTTGATTTAAATTCCAAGATATGCCGCTATGATCTAATATGTATATAGATTGTGGTCGGATTCGTGACATATATGGAACACATTCTGATAAACAAATGTTTGTACGTTTGTCGCCAACCGTTCAGCAACTGCACCATGCAACGGCAAATATATCTCATTGAATTTAGGAGTACAATTATTAAGTCAGGTAACAAAGCGTTGCCTCTGATAATCAATTTTAATGTAATCACATGGAATGATAAGAAAGGTTAACGAATGTTTGTAAAAGTTCATGAAATAGCTGTCGATTGGATCGATTCATGTTTCATAACTTTTTAATCGATTAAATTGTAGTTGAATTTGCCCAGTGTATTGCGCACATTCATGAGAAAGCGGAGCTTAGAGTGCGCCAGGACCAATTGAGCAGATATGATAACTGGTTAATTAATTTTTATACCCTGTAGTGTCTGCCGTTGTACTAACGACTTTAACGTGTGATCCCCATTTCCCAAAGCATTATGCGCAATTTAAGATATATTGCCGCCCACTCTGCAAATTAACTGGATTGATACATACCCTACGATCAGTTAACTTGTTACGCCGCCAAGGTTTTTTATATGACGTGATTATATAATTAGTGGAAGTTTCCTCGGCCTAACCTTGCAGTGAAAATCGCTAAATATAATGCTTTCTTCATGTGGGTAGTTTCTTGTGCGATTGTTGTTAGGCAAGCCATCGGCATTGGAACGGAAATAATGTTTCGGCAAAAAGGAGCACAAACCTTCTTGGATTTCTGGGAAGAGCACTACTTTTATATTACAAATTCCAACCGGAATAAAAACATATAAAACTTTGCTCTTAATGTATTTCATTAATTTGAAATTAGGAAGCCAAATTAATGATTTTGTTTGTTATAATAGATAACATTTTCGCGCTCACATTATGTAGTCTAGTTTGCCTGCTTAACGTAGGAATCATCACTTGAAGGTCGACGGGTGAGCAACACCACGGATCACATATTTGACGATTTTTAGTCAATATATCGCTAGCTTGCCTAAACCAGGAACACAATAATAAATGGCTAATTCGATGCAACTGCATGTGGAACAATTCATCGCTCTAAGTAAGTAAGCTATTTTCACGTAACTGTGAATCCCGTTACTTATACGACTGTCAATTGTCTATTTAATCATTACACATGAATGAAATTAAGCTGAATTCACTTCAAGAATTAATTGTGAGCATTTCATCAAGCGTTAGAATACAAGTCATTGCTACAATTGCAGGTGCTACAAAATGTGACAGGTCGTTATTATATTAAAAGCAACATACATAAACATAGTGTGTTTGTTCCGGTTTGTATCATGCTGATTGAAAACTCAGTCGGATCCTTGTTTTCTTCCAATTACCATATGCAGCAACACGGTAATCAGATATTCTCATGAGACAGGTTTCTATAGTTGATCGTAATTTACACGTTGCTTGGGTGGAAATTTGAGTGTTTCAAGCCGCAGATTTAATTCGGATTGGCAACATTTACCGTCATTTGCCAGCAATCACTAACAAACGGAGAGCCTGCAACAGCAATCAAGGTTGATTGAGTGCGTTGGCGTTATAACAACTTATAACATAACACACGTTGACGGTTGGGACAATTTTAAAATTATGTGTATTATATTATATGTTGTTTACCGATATGAGGTTCCGTGACCGTCTTGTTTTGGGAGATCAATTAATTAATAGCTGATGTAGATGCTTAACTTCATCCTTGCTTGCATTTGAGAGCTATATAGTTCGTCCTTGAATGATGTATAATATGTCGATGTCCTTGTGATCTTGGCTAAATGTCGCATCTCGCATGATTGTTAAGAAGTGCATTATACATAAAGCGTTTGTCGAATCATCCTGCATAATCTGGTTGCATTGACAGTTGCTTCTGCTCAGCTTGCGCGTGGGTTAGAAACACTAGTCAAATGCAACACCTATGCTCTCGTAACATTCAGAATAATTATGCCATCATTTACATTTGGAAGATCAATTGCATTTCCCTAACGATTCTTAATATTTGTACTTGTTGCAATATTGCCCTCTGCTCAGGGATAAAAAAATTAAAGGTCGTTTATTGAATTATAAAGAAGCTCGCGGTTCACAAGAAATATCCATTGACGGATGCTGCTTTATGCGTTACACACTCGCACTGTACCCTAGGTTTTATATAAAAGTTTTACTAAATAGCAGATCATATACTCATTTGGGGATGAGCGAGGTTTGTTTATTCTGTAGGTTATGCTTATCAACGAAAAGAATATTTTAACAATGGCGTTATCTGCATTACACGCAAATAGCCCGGCACGATTTCTCAATCAGAGTTGAAAGGTTTACGATATGTCAGTAGCACGATCTGGTGTGGTAATATATACCAGTTCGTGCCGTAACATGAACTCAAAATACTTATATAGAAAAAGGGTCCCAATTTACCTGAACTATAAAGCAAGTAAAATATATATCAGGTTAGATGGAATGTTTTTGTTTTATGTATCAGTTATTGGTGAGTAATTTCACCGATTGTTTCTATCATGTTTCTATTTTTATTGGCGAATGAGTTAGATATCATACAAAATGCATGACACCGTGTGTAATATTATCAATTATGGATTATTCGTGCGCTATGTTGCTGGGATACGATAAGGTTGGCGCACATAAGTAAGTAAGTAGGCAACTTGACGGAGACGGTATGTGATATTTGCTAGTACGGCAGCTCTAAAAATAAGAAAAAATGTATATATTTTTTATTCCTGACGAATATTTTGTGGGTCGCATGCTGCGGTTATATAATGCGTCATGCTGCACATGCAACAAAAGACACCTAAGGACTTATATCATAAAAATTTAATGAGATGAAGCCGTAAGATGTCAAGATGCGCGATTAGTAGATTCACTTCATTCTAATGCATGTCGTGGTGGCCTGTTATACCAGACAACTCATCTCAGAGAGCTGCCAATGGCTTTCTTCATTATACCATTCAACAGCTCATGACAGACATCAATAATATTCTGCGCCATTGAATAGGGCTCACGCTTTACTGGTTTTGAATGGCAAGATGTTCATTGATGTGATGAGTAACTCAAAACGTCCTTCACTGAAGTCAATTGCGATTACTTCAGCCTGAATGAAAAAAACCTACGACTTTCAACTGTTCTCTCCACTCAATATGAGCGAACGTCTTTTTCCCGGCGGTATTCATATCAATGACCTACTTTAATGCGCTTATTTAAAGACAAGATCCAGCACATCTCCGATTCTATATGAATTCCAGTCGTCCTCTTCTCCTAACTCAATCTTCATTGTCCTCGTTGTGGCTCCAATCAATCGCTATGACCATACAAAACGGCTCGTTCACGTGTACGAATGGTGCGACGTAGGGTGAGGAGATAGATGAAACGTGTAAATGATGACTCCATATTTCTATTCCTGTAAGTATAATCCCTTATCTATCATATGGCAACCTTGCCTTGTTATTTGTCCATAATGTATATATAGAATATAAGGCTTTACTTCGCTTGTATCGTGCTTTGTGTCATGTTTTGCCTAAACTCTACCCTCACATTCACTTCGCCTTAAATAGGGCATTTTGCAAATTTGGTTTAAAATGGTAATGATACTTATGCTGTATGATGTGCTTCTTATGACAGTCGAAAAAATTAAATTATATTCTCGATTAAGAATCATTATCAATTCATCGCCGCTATCAACATTTGTAATGAACAATAATGCGTGTAACAAACATGGTTATACTTTAATCATGTAAATAGCCTAGTGTAATGAGACATGTGTGGAGCTAAAATAAGTCAGTTGTCGGTTAATGATATTCATAACTGCCGTGTATCATTACAACTACACGAAAACAGCAGCCAAAATCACACCGTTAAAGCTATTGTGATAATACTGTCATCCGTCACAAATATTTGCGATTGAATATAAGGCTAAGCCAGGCAAACGAGATGAGTAATTGCAATGCTCTGCGGAATAAATTGGCAAAAGTTGACATGGTATAAATTCTTTAGATACATACATGGTTTATTCTGCGTCCCATTCTTTCGTTTTGTTGAAATCTGTTTTGTTGATTGCCGCCGTTTTGTACTGATCAACTATTATGAAATAAGTTAAATAGTTACAAATTATTGGAAATATTATTCATACTCTTCAGCCAAGTTGAACATGGACTGATCACTTTACTACCCATACATCAATTATACAAAGCTGGTTGTAGAAATTCGAATGATTCGGGAATGATTGTGTTGTTGTGGTATTATGCTCTGGTGTATAGCCATTCTAAGTTTCATGCATCCACATTGTTCATGCATACAATGACGCGACATAACTCAGACGAAACGACATAACTAAACACTACGACAGCAGTAGAAAATGATGTTATTCTTAATTAAGTCCGTGTAGTTGCCTTCAAAGCAGCACTCTTTGGATAATAAAACTCTAATATCATAAGCAATTAATGTTTAGATGTGATTGCATAAAAAAATGAAGAGAAGACATCCGACACTCATTTGCGCTTTTGTCAGTTACTGGGTACCCAGAACTAGGCCGTTCCATGAGTAACAGTCTCATAATTTTGAAGCATTGGATTGGGCTCTTTATAAGGGATAAATAAATTATCATATGCTTAAGCATATAGCGTCCTGTTCAATTAGCGAATGAGTCATTGCGTTTTATGGAGCATAGACCATAGCACATTACCAAACAAGACGAACATTGCGCATCGATGAAATAAAAAGAGTTAATCACACAATCGTTCTATGCTAAGCCTCTGGCTGCTTCAATAATGCTTTCTTAACTCAACTAACTGTTTTAAACTTCGGACGTGACTAATTACTGAACTAGGCTAACGTCTGGTAACGTTTTAGCACATGTCATAGCTAAGTCTTGAACATTTTCGTTCGCTGTTTTGAGCGATATCAGCATATGCGTTCAACAGCAGGCGATATTTCTTTATGTAATTATTCCTTTAAAACTGCGTGTTAAACAGGAGGGAGGTAGCTTTTATTAATCTAGCAAAATAATGTTCCGCGACATTTGCTTGAGCTATTCACATTACAATAGAACGAACAGTGGGCAAATGACTGTACATTTTGTTATATGAATGCGGGAATAGCACCAAAACATAGCGTCTATACTGATATTCTGGCTTTGCACGTGTTAATAGATGCCTACATATCCCTGTTTGGATGGCACAATACTAGCAGTCGAGCGTGGTTTCACTTCGAATCATTGTTTGCTTAAACTAAGTCTCTACCAGCAAGATCATCCGCCGGATTATCGAGGCATTATTTGGCTGTCCTTTCAACAATTTTGCAAAGCTCTTTCTTTTGTAACCCAAAAGCAGGCGTTACGCTTTGTTTAAGACATAATTATCTGATCATTAGGCGGTTTGGAGTGTAAATATTTGCAATTGACATAAATACCATTAGTTATAATAAATAAAGAATGTACCTTCGAGGAGGTTAACATTTCTGAAATAAATTTGTAAGCAAGCATTACTCGTTTATATATTGTCTTTATTAAACGTTTGCAGGCCCTATGCTAACGCATCGACAACTATGAATTAATAATCATTTTATGTTCTGTATGTAAGAAGAAATTACCATCAATTCTTTGTAACATCGTAAGACAGTAACAAAAACAAGCATTTGCTAACAATGCATTTTGCATATGAGTCTGGTTGCATACATGGCCCTCATTTGTAAAGATTCATCATCAATTATATTTGAATTAGCACTGCTACATTTGGGATTTATACACTGAAGCACATCCGTTTGACATAAGAGCATACCATTAACTTGCTAACGACTGCATTATTTGTCGATTCCTCTCCTTTCCATCCAATTGTACGACAGGTTTGCACTAAAACAGTCGGCAAGCTCATTTGCTCACATTGCATCATAACATAAGACCACGACCGTTCTTTGTTACTTCATATTTTGCTGTCCAAGTAATTAACCTCAACACCTCCAATTACCATTTAGCATTCAAGAAGTGAGGCTGCCAAACAGGCTCGCCGCCGATTTAAATATTGTTGGTCATTGTTCTTGGACTCCAGCAGACAACATCAACCGGCCCTGTTTCAAAAGCCTAGTTATGCATTCCTTCGCAAATATACCTTCATAATTATGAACAGTCTTAATATAGGTTACGTATGCTTAGTAATTAGAAAGGATCTTACACGATGTGCGGACTGCATGAACACAGGAATATATGTTATCAAGCAGCAGAATCATACATTCCGTCATAATGAGTGAAAATATTTCTTTGGCTGAAATACTATTAAGATAACAGAGATTGACATTCAAGCGACATTTAATACAAGCGATTGAACACCAACGACGAACGCAGATGTGGAGGTTATTACCAGGCGTAAGGTGATGATGTTGCTGATTATGCATTTAAATAGTAATAGTCATACTGATTACCATGACAATATATTTGACTATATGAAAGTGCAATGCCTATATATAGATAGTATCAGTCGCGGAATTGACATTCACGGAATATAGCTCACATACTAAGAGCGATGGAGTGTTCATCTTGATTTTGCATTGAGTGGATCGTTCATCGTTCTATTCCTTGTGCAAAACCTGGCAAGCTTTACAGAACAAAACAATGAGATAACCAAGATTGACACCAAAGACGAGCGCAGGTGTGGAAGTTATTATCAGGCGTTAGGTGTTGATGCTGCTGATTATGCATTAGAATAGTAACGGTACATTTCTCATTAATGGATCATGTGAAACAAATTAAACGTCTAAAGTGCTTACGAGACCATACCACCAGACTTTCCTATAATGCATTAGCTGAATCATATTGGAACACGATAAACGAGAACAATATTTTCTTCTTAAATTTAAATTACAGATCATTTACTGGGTCACCTCAAGATACGATTTTTATCCATATATATATATATATATATATATATATATATATATATATATATATATATATATATATATATATATATATATATATATATATATATATATATATTTATATATATATATATTTGATTTAACAGGTTATTCACCTAGAACTGAAAGTGGTGAATATGTTCGGCACTACTGTCCCTTAAGCAAAGCTTCCGATATGATTTGGCCGAAAGCATTTCAGATGAAGCAGATCTAACAATCAACACTATTAGAGGCGAAATGACTGAAACTAGGGAATCATACGTGTATTTCTATCGACTGTAACTTTTATTGTAACTGTGATGCTGGGGTACTTAAGTGACAAAAGCCTTCGTGATCTATTAAATTCGACATGCAAGAATAATACACGGCACCGAATTACCTATATTTTAAAGAATAACGGCTGTGACGTGGCTTTGGAGGGATAACACAGTGTCTTACTGATACTACTTGGGTGTCATCAGCTTTTGATTTGGTGGATCACGATAACATTCCACCACATTAAACGTCATGAATACAGCGCACGCCAGGCTGACAAATTATGCAGGTGTCACATTCTTCCATCATCTCTTGTCATAATGTTGCTCGTCGCATGTATCACGACGACAATAATTCAATAGACACACATTTAGCTGTTTGGTAATAAATATATATTCTTAAAACATGCACTAAGGATTTGCTTCAAACGTGAACACATTGAGTACAAATAAGTTAAGATTGTTTGATTTCAATCGTTCGCAGCCATCAGGCGCACAACCCGGTTTGGTGGCTCGATTTTTCATTTGACTACCGCGTTATATATCCCCCCGGTTAATTGCATGGTACTAGATATCATAATACCTCAGAAAAAAACACATTTGAAAGCACGATAATGCTATCAATACCTATTGCAATATTCACAAGTGTAGACTAGCGTCCGTCAGGTTATGTTGTGCATATGCATATTCTCTAAGGATTGGTTTCAAACGTGTACACATTCAGTACAAATATGTAGATATTTATGTTACAACAATTTCACGAGCGGAAGCAGTGGGATAGCTCTGTCATTGTTTAGCTATTTTTCGTTCAACAATCATCAATGAGTATCATGTGCAGTACAAACTGTGGTAAACCACTAATGCATCATCATGACAATATTATATTCTACATTTCATTGTCCAAGCATGGTCCTCAGCACAACCCGACACAAACTGGTTATGCATTGCCACGCCAGACACAGTGCATTCAATCAAGCTCGTTTTAATATACATAAACAGCTATTAGTTTTCAGTTGCCTTGGACATTATTCTAATTGTCTAAAATATTATCGAGATACATTGAAGAAAATTTCGTCCGTGTTATGACATCCGTGTTGGCCCTAACCGGCTCACATAGTTTGACTCCTATGCGATTAACAATGACAATGTAACAATGAATAAAAATAGTGAACTACATTCCAGAGAGCATATGGAGCGATATGACTACCACTGTTAATAGTAACAATATAATATGGTTGGCAGATTCATTTAATTTAAATGAATGATTTGTTTGCTTGTTTTATAAGGAATCTCATCTCAGCGAGCTGTCCAGGGCTTCCGTTAATACAAAGTTCAATAGCTTTTGATAGACATCTATAATCTTCGGCACCATTGAGCAGGGCTCATACCTGACTGGTTCTTATCAATAAGACGTCCATGGGTTTGATAGGTAACATAAAACGTCAGTCACCAAAGTCAATTACTTTCGCTAGAACGAAGAACTACAATGGCTCCCAACTATTCTCTGAACTCAATCCGAGTACTCGTCTGCTTCCCGATGTTTTTCACAATCATGACCTCCATTGGTGCGTTTATCTAGTTACCAGAATCGACCACAACTAAGGCTTTAATATGCATTTCAGTCATCCTCATCTCCTTACTCAATCTTCATATACCTCAATGTTTTACAAGCTGCACCAATCAATCGTTCTGACCATACAGAACAACCAACAATTTATAACGAATTAGCATCAATTCATCCCCACAACAACATCGGTAATGAACAACAGTGCGGGTAACCAAGATGGTTATATTTCAATCATATAAAAAATCTAGTGTTATGAGACATCTGAGTTATTTAAACAAGGACGATATGCTGTGCTTAAAAAGGACGTGTTAGTTATCGGTACCGAGAATCATTACAGCTGCACAAGAAGGGAAGTCAACATTATATAAACAACGCTTCTGATATTAATGAAAGCCGTCACAGATAGTGTAGTTGCCTACAAAGCTGTGAGCCCTATGCAAGAATTGCGTAACAATCTGACCATATCGCTCGAGTAAGCATTTGCTTGTTCAACTATGAACTGCTTGACGTCTGTAAAACTTGTGTTCCATAGGTTCCCCCGTTTGATGTTTTCTGCTAAAAAAGTGTCGGCATTTACACCTCTACGTGATTGACCGTAATCCGTAGCTATTTGCCGAGGTCGTAGCATTCTTTGTCTGATTGTTTGCTTGTTTCAGTGTCGGACAACACCCACGATGTAGAAAGTTATAAAAGCATTTATAATTCCCGGCACAAGGACCCAAAGGATATTATTTGCCACTCCATATTTCACAGGAAGTAACTCTATCATTGTACCTAGGAAACACAACTTGTGCAGTATATATAGCGTACCATGCTTGTGATATCCACCTCAGCGTCTCAAGGATAAGTGAACCGACAGTTTTGTAATTTCTAGGTAATTTGAAGCTGATGAGAAAAAGATAACGTTCACCTGAAATAGCATACTCAAAGCGACGGGCTATGTCTAACGAAACCAGTGCTTACAATGTTTGACAGTGATTTTCTATGATACTAACAAAGAATGACATGTCATTAAGTTGCACTCTATTCTGCAATTGAGACCTACGCATAAAGTGGTTTTTGTTGATGCTGGCGCGCAGTTTGGACCGGGATATCGGCTGCCTTGGAGCAAAAGTCGGAAGGGTTTTCATAAGTACAGAATGCCTGGACGTGTTCATGCTTCACGGTGTGTGATAATATAACGTCGAAGTGATTGTCAAGTATGTGATACATATAGTGACGCTTCACCAATGCGCATGATTCTGTGCTCAATAATATATTCTACTCGCATCTCTCGCTCTATGCAACGGATAATTGGCTGGATTTACTAAACCACCCACCTTGCGGCGCATGCACAGTTTTCAAGTGTGTTATAAAATAGGAAGGTTCAGTTATTCAGGTAAACACTACTACTTAACACGGCTTTATAATATAGTGCTTTCTTTATGATATAGTAATTAGTTCTAGGTACGATGAACATGAATTAATCTACGTTTACGAGATAAACCAATATTATATAAACCGCGATTACATTACCGTTGCAGATGACGAACTTGATATACAACATGTTGTTTGAAGTCAACCTTGCCTTCAATCAGTGTTAAGTGGTTTGCCTTGATTCAGCCCGCCGATCTTCAGCTGATGAGATTCGTTTTGGTGTGCCGGTGTCCAAATACATGATAGCTTAGCGTTCTTGCGAAGGCATGGAGTGCATATTTACCCATGGTATGTATGTATCGATGCATTCCTATTAAAGTGTTACCGTTCGTTACCAAACATTGCCTTACAGGACAATGGATGCATAATAACATGGATATTTTATTGCCGTTCTCGTGACATCCAACCGCTGTGACAAGCATTATAGAAACATCGATTCCGTCAGAGCAACACATTTTCGTTTGGTTATCAATAATACACACACGCAAACATATATATATAAATAAATATATATATATATATATATATATATATATATATATATATATATATATATATATATATATATATATATATATATATATGTATGTATATATATAACTATATGTATCGACATATCGATATATAAACATATTTGTATATATAAGTACATATATATAAATATATATATATGTGTATATATATGTATGCATATATATGTATTATATATATGTAAAATATATCGATATTATATATATATATGTGTATATATATACACACACTATATATATATATATATATATATATATATATATATATATATATATATATATATATATGTATTATATATATATATGTATTTTTATATAGATATAAATGTTCATTGTGAGTTGACAATTTTACATTCATTTCTGGTCGAAAGACGCTTGAATTGAACAATTAGGGTATATCAGCCGATTAACCCCCCAGCAGGTATAGTTATTTTAATGCATATTCAGCAGTTTTGTGGCGTAGCAATCTTCATTCTACTGAATACTCCAATAATAATTAATATATGATAAGACATAATTTCGTGATATATGCGGTTACTATTTCTCTACCGCGGCAGGCTTCATTCCTTCTCGTCCCTATCCGCTTTCTGTGGAAATGTTTTCGTTCGACAGACTGTTTAGTATACCTATGATTATATGTTGGGTCATTGGATATATCCTTTTTTTAGCCCCTGCAATAATATTGCAGTCTTGCCGGTTTGCTAAAATTATGTAATGCGGATTTACTCAGAAGAGTACATATGGAATTTAATCGGAAACATTGTTCTTACTGAAAAAAACAGCAACCGTCGCGATGATTTAAACGCCAATAGTTATTAGCATTAATCATCTGCCTCTTTATTGCTGTTGCATGCGGCAATTGACTTAGCTCGACTTACTTTGACTGCTGCTTTATGTAGATAACGCGCATTTCCATATGCGCCCTGTGTGTATGGCGTTTTGTTATGTAAATCCATGATTGCTACTACAGGCGTTCACGACACCAACAAGTGACCGCAAGCTGTATAACGACAAGAGTTTGGCAGCATGGAGCATACTCCAAACGAGCTTTTGGTTCTTGTCGACAAGAAACGTTTGTTTCAGAATATCCAGCCACATTAAAAATAAAGGCGTTTTGATGAACGTTATATAGCTAGCTAGCTGCAGATGCTTAAAAACGCTGAAAACGTCTATCCAAATTGCGAACAGGAACTTTGAAACGTAGGTCAGTTCTGAATCGGTAAATAGTCATAATTTTGTGGATTGACAGCAATGTGGCACGGTTCACTTAGTGAATGTGGCATGGTTGTGAGAGGATTCATGACGTTTCTTGTCATTACATAATACTGCATCATATAAATACGTGATGCATTCCAGGTCAGCCGAGAAAAATATACAATGGTCCGGTTCTCTCAAAATATCCCGTAAATGCTCTAGCATACTGGTCTGCATGCCAGACGCTAAACACGGCCCTCAGATTCTAACGAACATTGCATTCTAAGTAATGTTTTCCATTTGCAGCGTGCTGAAGCGGAATACAAACAAATCCATTATGGCTTTTACTGGTAGATTTTGTTGCCATTTCATCTACTGAACGTTAAGAAGATAGACCGGTAGAAACACGCTAGGTATATTTACATACCAGTGTTAATCATTCTGTCGCTAGATGTGATACTTGCGTTTGGTGACTGTGTACTATTTTGTATTACATCAACTTATTCTTCCTAAAACAATTGACGACTATATCCATCACAAAATGGAAACATCAACATTTTGATCGACTTATACTCATCGTACTTTCAGATTAAGTCACCTTTAATGTGAAGCATCCGCTGATTGCAAACATATGTTTATATCTGGTACGAACCTCATTGGCCATGGCGTCAGTTGAAAATACAATCATCCTGCAAGTCTGGTCGTGTGAATTATGACCATGGTCCATCAAATTATAAGATGGCAATCAAGCCGAATCTTCTCATGGGCACATTTCCTTTCGGCGCTATCGAACAATGTACGTTTGTTGATAAAGAGTAAAGCCCTGAAATGTTACGCTGTTGTAAACAGTCACGGACATGATTGTAGACACTACTCCGGAAATAAACGCAAATTAAAACGACTCAAAACGTAATTGTATATCATTGTATACAGTACACAAGACTTATGAATATTGCCGTTATACTTTTCCATACAACAATACCGATGAAATTTTATTTGGACGGCAGTTACTTGTTAACCAGAACTGGGCTGTTCAATGAATAACTGTCATATATTGTAGCATCCTGTTCGATAAGCAAATGATAAATTCCTTTTAATTGCCTAAGTTGAGTAGAGACATTAATACATGGCAATACAAGAAAACATTGCGCATCGACACAATGAGAAAGCCATCACAAGATCATTATTTGTTAAGCCTCGGGACATTTCAAAAATGCGTGCCAGTAAATAAACAGCCCAGTTTAAAGTCTCAGCTTAACCAAAAGCTTAAGAACTGCGGACATGACTCATTTACTAGAAATATATTTTAGTACATGTGATAGCAAAATCGCGCTTACTTGCAAATTTTCGCTTAAGGATTCGAGCGACATCCATATTTGCGCTAAACATGGGGCGATATTCCTTTGGTAATGTACCTATTGCTTAATACCATGATGAACAGTAGGGATTTATCTTTGTTGAACTACTGCTGGCGACGAAATAAAAGACTTATATTTACTGCTCTTGTTGTTGGATAAATCTTTTTTATCCGGATATCTACTTAAGACGACAAAACCACTGCCTTATACTCACTTTCCTTGTGTTTTGACAAATTGACTTTGAATCCTGATTATATTTATCATATTTGATTATTTTGTTGTTGTTATAAATATCTCTATTCGAATAAGAGACTAACCGCTATACTTGCTTTTGAGGTAAGTGGGAATTGGTTCGGGCAGTTTCAATGAAAAAATCCGGGTGCGTTGGGTCCGTTGTATGAACTCTTTTTAATATATTGGCAAGGTATTCAAAATGTACATATAATATTTATAATGTTTATGCAATTGACCAACCAACGCAGGCCGCACTTTTCTCTAACTTAGCATTGTTTTCTGCATACTAAGATCAAATGAGTGATTTAGGACATATTTGGAGTAATTCAGTCAATGACAATAAAATCATATCGAAGAAAAAATTACCGAGAATTATTCAAGATAAAATTCAAGATTACGAATTCACCGACGGTGTATTGAAAGTGTCCGTCCTGGCTTTTGCAGATTCTTGCTGAAGCGGCCACGCTTTTTGAATATATTTTTATTATGATGTTGTTGCAAGATTATTTATTAAAAGTTATCTTTGTCTGTAATACTGAAAGCTACAATTTGGCGAGGATATTTGCGAAAAACCTTATAAGAATAACCGGTCATTCTTTCTAATGTAACTATTACAAGTTGAATAGTTTATGAACAGTCTCAATGATTTCAATTGATTAATTCTAAATTTAAAAACAAAAACTCATGTCTTTGAGAAAAAAACACGCTGAACGTTCCTTGTCTTGTGATGATATTTCGTTTGAAATAGAATACGACGACAAACGTTCAATTTGCCTTTATGCAACGATTTGATCTGCATCTTATACCCGTTTGGCCTGATCGTGTCATAACTGCAGACGCTAAGATACCATATTGATCATTACAAATGGTCGAATTTGTCGCGGGATTTGTACAGTTACAATAGGTTTACGTTGATGGAATTGTCGCTAGTTTTGGCTGTAGTTTAAGAAGACGATATATTGGCTGGCTTTTTTAAATGAAATGAAATTGAAAAGAAAGCCTCAAGATTGAGGTTTCGGCCTTAGACGTTCCGAGGTATCGGGCCAATATTGTCATGTTTTTGGCCTTTAAACATTGGACGACCTTATTCACAAATTTGCTTTGACCATCAGTTCAAAATAGTTGCACAAGCATCCGGCTTCGTACATGAGAAGCATGTTTCGCGCATCATTTGCTACGAATTTATTACGAATGAAGGAATTTCTTTATATATAGTAACTCCGGATGCCTTTCTGGTGATAAGGCGCGTTTGCCACCTGCACCCTATGTTTATCGTCTGGTTTATTATAACGACTATTGTTAGCTTCATGAATATACATTGTATCAATTGAAGAAAAGAGGCAGTTACTAAGATGGTTGCTGTCCATTTTGGGGGCTAGCATAATAATTTTAAAAAGAAGTATTAATTGTTTATCCTTCTTACATTCTTAAAAGGTGATCCTACTTTTAAGGAAAATATCATGCATATTGCATTATTTTGTCAACTGTTCAACAAATGTCCCAGTCACATTGCGTCGAAAAATTATGTGGTTACCTAATTCCCAATGAGCAGAGTAGGCGAACTCACATAATTACGTCAGTTAATTACAGCAATCTTTCTATCAACTAATGAATATATATAATGCATGTTATCAAGAGTAAAAAAACTAAAACCTCGGAATGTTCTTTAAAACATAAGCACCTCGCATATGGATGAGTGATATAAGAAGAGGACGCATATTAGATCACAAATCATTCGCAATAGTCTTGCGCTTGTGTGTAAAAGTAGCATAGAGCAATGTGAAGATACGCAGTATACCTCATCGAACAATTGAATATTCCCACGAACTTTAAACGAATTTGACTTCTATGCATATAGCTATCTTTGCTTGAATGATACATGCGACTTAATTATTGTATCCCATTCGCACAGTTCATTGTAGATAAAAATTGCTTCTTTTGGCCATCAGCCAGTTGACACGGACAATGTGTTATGTTGTAGGCGGGGAATGGTGCGTTATGCAAAATCATTTAAAATATGTTAGCATAAGCTGTGCTAATCTACATTCTCCCGTAGCTTGACGTGCACATTATGAGGAACTCTTTGGCCACTTTATCTGCAAATATTTATAGATTCACTGCTATACATATTTCCAATGATTTGGATTCATGTTTAACTATTTGTGTAACGCTGCCCATGGAGCATTTCGTGATTAATCCATCTTAATATATCATGCCTGCGAGGTAACAAAGCCCATGCATTTAAACATATGCGCCAAGCAGCCTGTAACGGACCAATTTGTCTGGGGAAGAGCAAATTCCTTAGGGCCCATGTGCTTCAATAAACCACATTAGCAACTTGAACGATGTGTCGATGTGTGATCTATGCACATGTGTTATCGGATTTGGCCTTATCTATCATTACCAATGACATTCCGGATCAAAGATCTCTTGAGATTGCCTTCGAATCCCACAAGCGCAATGACTCGACGGTTTCAATCACCACTGCAGTATTAATTGCACCAGAGGCATTGTATCTATTCATTTGATTGATTACAAAGCAAATAACTGCCTATTAATCAGATACCAGAATCGATTATAAGAACAACAAAATATGCTACGGTTATATGATGATTTGGGATTTATTCTGAATATAACGAGATCAGATAGCAATCACCCTAAGACAAGTAAGACACATAAATGTTCGGATCCTCGTGTTCTTTCCCAATATCACCCACGTGACCATGCGATAACCAACACATGATGTATTAAGATTTTACACATAAAATGATAAACAAGCGGCATATCTCCTGGTTAGCTGCAAACGCTCAATATCATTGGAATTCTGTGATATTAGCTGTAATAAATTCAATTACATCGCTTTAACTGGGTTCGATATTGTTGCATATTTGCGGATTAGGCATATTTAATGACATTTCAAAAATGTAATAGAAACTGTAGCAAGCGTTTTATTAGCTTGACACCTTCAACACAAAATGATGCACCGCCATTGGCTCTGCCAGCCCTGCTAAACCGTGTTTGGAGCACGAAGAGATTATAAAGATATCGGCATTTGAACTTGCTCCTTAGTATTCATGCTCAGAGCGACCATAACAGGGTTTGGTATAATTATGTATGCCTCGTGTGTAGCATTCAGCGACCTCGTAACATGATCATGGCTGCATAGACTGATAACTTGTATTGAATCGATCGTGTTAATTCAGTGTGTACCATGATGGGATGCACCACATTCACTCTTACACAAATGTGGATTAACATTGGAGCTATAGATACTCATGACATCATGGCTGAAGCGGGCTCACGAATCGCGCTTGATATATATATATATATATATATATATATATAGAGATAGATAGATAGAGAGAGATAGATATAGAGAGATATAGATAGAGAGAGAGATAATAGATCTATGAGAGAGAGAGAGATAGAGAGAGACATATAGATATATATATATATCTATATATATATATAGATATGATATGTATATATAATATATATATATATATGAATACATATATATATATGTAAACATATAAATGTATTTATATATATATATATTTATACATATATATATACATATATTTATTTATATATATATATATCTATATATATATAATATATTTTTATATATATATATTTATACATATATATATATATTTATATATATATATTTATATACGTATGTATATGTATAAATATTCTGAAAAATTATTACCAAGTAGGCTATTAGGTTGTTTCAGTTAAACGCAATGTTTGATTTTGACAATAACCAAATTGACGGTTTCATTACAAGCCAGCCAGAATTTTGCTAAATCGATATTCCTTGTAGTTACAGGGACAGGCATACTCAGGTTGCTTACCCGTATATACAATATAAATATATAAGACAATGCTTGTAGACAATTAATATCTAATCTTGAACACAATTCAAATCTGCTTGGAATAGCCATCTATATAATTATCGGCATTGTACCAAACAAAGGTACACATGCACTATGAGCGATGCTGTTGTTATAATCATGTATTGTATAACAAAACCGAATGTGTGTCTAGCACATTGTGAGGTGCATAAGCTACAGACTTACACGTTTGGTCGCACACAATATGAAAATGTCGATGATCATTCTCGCTTATTATTGACTTACCAAAAGTTCAACACATAGCAATAGCGTTAATATTTTGCATTAGCTTTGCCCTTTTTATTAAGTGTAAGTCATTTGTATGTTCGCATGCTAGACATCAAAACCGTCGGGATGTTGTTAGCAATATACCCCGGAATGTACATTACCTCTGCGCAATCTCCACATTTCGTCCGCTGTTTAGTCAGCCATAAAAAACACCGTATATACGACAGGAATTTCCATAAAACCATGTACTCCGAGGAAGCAGAGGTAAAGAATGACTCGGATCAGAGACCTTGTATTCATCATGTTGATTTTGTGAAACGATTACTTGTATTCTTTGTGTATATCCTTTATTGTTACATGTTTTAAGGCGCCATTTATGCCATACCTGCTGCAAATCAAAACTTTGGTTATGCGCACGAATAAATATTCCATCGATACATATATCTTTTTCTTAACCCCTTAACTGTTTCCGACGAGCCACCTCGTTCATGACAGGTTTCTATGCATAGTTTTCGACGGGTTAACTCGTCAATGCACCCTCACCCATTTCACAGCTGTTTCCGTCGAGTTAATTGAACTATGTTGACACATGTACTCTTCTGTGGTAAAATATATTCTGCAAAGGCTTGTGACAGCCGACGATATCGTTACATTAAAGACTCATTGAATGATATCGGCTTCCGATTTGAATAATAACATTGTAGAGGTAACAACTAATAACATTATATTTCCAAGATGAAGTAGTACCATTTTCGTCCGCTCCTTGTACAACTGTGTGCCTTGACAATCCATGCGCCAAACTAGGTCACTGCATTGCATTATGACGTGTGATTGACGTAATAATTTGAAACTTTATAGCAAAGAATAACTGTCCATATGCGCACGATTTCGATCTCGCTTACTCGATAAGAACAGCCTGATGAAATGACCCGATTGTTGGTACAGAATTTAGATCGATGCATATTCTGATATTTAAAGCATACAGATTTTTGTTCATATCCGGGTACGCATTTCCGGGAAATATTGCAGTCGTATGCCTCCGAACTTCATTTATCCAACAAGAAGACTCAAGTTTTGGTTTCATGCGGTTGAGACAGCAAATAAGCTTCCCGTCCGCGTTTATTACCAACAAGACCCCTAGCATCAATACATCGAGAAAGTTCATCCGCTTTGTATGGTTTCAGCGTGGCTGCTCTGTTTCTCTCAAATGACCAATTTATTCGCTATGCATTTTTATCAGATTGATTACATTTGTTTTTATTTACTAATGTAGGTGAGACCCTGGTAATGAAAGACGAAACCGTATCAAGTAGCGATAAATCGGAGATATCTAATAAAGGGGAAAAAAAGCTCTCACGCCGAAAGGCGATGGTTTTCTCCGATAATGTTACCAATCGGAAATCCAATTCCCTCCACTAAGTGTACTTTTTGTTAATGGCGTCGATGTGCTTCCTGTTGCACTGCTGTGGCGAATCACGCTTTCCGATGATGTCTGTAATGGTTAACATCAGACTAATGTTTTGTAGTATTGTTGATATGAACTGAACATTGTCACCCTGGTATGTTCATCGTCATGCACTATAATCATGGTAAAGGCAAGTTTTGGTGTTTGATGGAAAACAACTTATCGATTTACACCAACGACCAAACTGCAATTACCTTCGACATTTACTAAAAAATCTCGGCCATATGCAGAATGTAGCAAGATATTCGTTACACTAAATCTCAATTACCGCAGCTTATATGCTGTGAGTACTTTCCCCCTATAATTTACTAATGCAATCATTATAAACAACAATATAATGACAGGGACACATGCCAATTCAAGACTCAATGTATGCCTGTTTACGGTTTACTGAACAGTTGTATTTTATCAGGTAAGGTAACCTAGTGGTGGCAGCCAAATTTCCAAAATAACTAGAATGCATAATGAAATAATACATCTGACAAAATCGAGGGCCTTGACCTAACGATGTGTTCTCATAATATGACAGCCTATTACTCTTACCAACCCCGTGGTTGTGATTTTATACCAGCAACTGCTGCATCATAACATCCATAAAGCCGCAAATTCTCGAAAGCCATCGGGCCATAATGGTTAATTGTAACACATTTGCATTTGAGTAGCTCCCAGTGCACAACTGTTCTCTATTTGGTCGTTTATGGTATTCCCGTATGCTTCTCAAATATCTCGTCCGCAACAATGGCATCATGCATATTGCGGCGAAGGTTAATAATTTCACCAATGCATCATTCCGATGCTAATGAAGATAACTCGAAGAGGACTTATTATATAACTCTTATATCATAGAAGCATCCATGATGTTATTGCTTGTCACATCCTGCATTATCGATGGGCGTCTACGGTACTGCAAGCGAAGATGGCGATGGAAGTACAAATAGATAGAAGTGACGGTGTTTTGCTGCATACATGTCCTCTTAGAAATATTGGCAATTTGCAAACTGGCAAAGACAAGCACCGATCACATACACAATATTGAGCATTGTTTGGTGCTTAGTGCAAACTATCACACAAACTTGATTACCCAATATTATGTCCGTCCATCGTATTACTGATGTTATTGTAGTCGATTAAGTAGTTAAATGCAGTAATATTGGCACGAAAAAGCATGTTGATATTACTCATTACGTTGCACCCATACACGCGACCAGAGAGTAGTATGTGAGCGAAAGTATGTGTAGGGACGCCATATAAATATCCCAATATCCTGAACCGAG